>JALIGW010000017.1:14784877-14929877 GCA_023053685.1 Diadophis punctatus similis
TGGGAGTTTGGGGAAGAAACCACACAGTCTGGGAGCCTGTTCCCAGTGTGCGCATGCGCAGAGCTGCCAGAAGAAAAGAACAGCTAAGAAATCAGAGTTGACTTGGTAGTAAAGCCAAGGTAGACAATGATTGGCCCCTCCCATAGGAAATAAAAGAGGAGCGAAAGGGGAGTGGGCTTTTGCAGGAAACAATTAGTTCATTTGGGCGAAGTTCCTGCATTCTTGCCAAGTATTGTCTGTTATAGTGTGGAGTCTGAAAGATATCGGCTTGGCAGCTCTCCAATATCTTAAAAAAACTGTTGGCCGGGACTTCGCTGGAATTCACTATAAACTAAATAATGGGGAAGACTAGGTCAGAACAGTGAGATAGATCTTATGGCATGATCATAATGATGCAGAGCTTAGCATTCAACCCAAGGATAGTCAATTTCAGAGTCTCCCGATGTTTTGGAGTTTTGCCTTTGACAGTCCCAGGGAATATAGTTAAAGGCAAAGTCATCCCTTATTTTAGAAAAATTAATCAAAGCATTATGGAGTAACTACAGAACTACAAGTACCATCAAATTAAACTCTCTGCAATGTGTTTCAAAACACATCATCAAGAGGTAGCTGTCCAGATTCTTCTGAAAAACTTCCAGAAATCGGGAAAAAAAAACCCACACAACTTTCAAAGGGAGACTGTTGTACAAATTATACCTTCAGGTAGTGAGTCCTTATATTTAAGTGAAATCTAATCTAGATAGTTGCAACTTGTACACAGTCTTTTTATCCTAGTTTTTCTGGCATTGGAAAATAGTTCTCCATGGCAGAGGTGAACACCCGGTCTCCATTCGTTTTTCTCCAGATGAACATTTCCAGTTCTTTCAACCGGTCTTTATGAAGCCTGATCTCAAATCCCTCTTATCAACTTTGTGACACACCTCTGAAGCTGTTCTAATCTGTTCCTATTCTTCTGGATATGGGATGCCAGAATCCTACACTGAAGGCCAGGTGTGACTAGTGTAGAAAAAAGAAAGGACTTCACACACGTCTGAGACCATGCTAATGCAGCCCAGGACAGGTCCAGCCCTTCTGCCCCACATTCCTGCCTCATGTTCAGCTTGTTGTCAATGTTCACACCTTTTCTGACATATGGCTTCCAAACCAGTGGTGGAATTCAAAAAAATTTACTGCTGGTTCTGCGGGCGTGGCTTGGTGGGCGTGGTGTGGCTTGGTGGGCGTGGTGTGGCTTGGTGGGCGTGGCAGAGGAAGGTTACTGCAAAATCCTCATTTCCTCCCAATCAGCTGGGACTCGGGAGGTAGAGAATAGATGGGGGCAGGGCCAGTCAGAGGTGGTATATACTGATTCTCTGAACTACTCAAAATTTCTGCTACCGGTTCTCCGGACTACTCTAAATTCCCGCTACCAGTTCTCCAGAACTGGTCAGAACCTGCTGAAACCCACCATGTTCCAAACCATGAATCTCCCTTCATGGAAGGCATGTAAGTATGTCCTATAGCAGTGATGGTGAACCTTTTTTCCCTCGGGTGCCGAAAGTACATGCATGTGCACTATCACGCATGCGCGAGTGCCCATACCAATAATTCAAAGCCTGGGGAGGACAAAAACGGCCTCTCCCGCCCCCCAGAGGCCCTCTGGAGGCCGGAAATGGCCCATTTCCCAACTTCTGGTGAGCCCTCCCCATGCACCAGTGGCTTCCTTGGAGCCTGGGGAGGGCAAAAATGCCCTCACCCATCCCCCCGGAGGCCCTCCAGAAGCCAAAAACACCGTCCCAGAGCCTCCATGTGAGCCAAAAATCAGCTGGCTGGCACGTACATGCGTGCTGGAGCTGAGCTAGGCAACAGCTTGCATGCCGGCAGATATGGCTCCGTGTGCCACCTGTGGCACGCGTGCCATAGGTTCGCCATCACTGTCCTATAGCTTCCTCCTTAAATATAATCTCTTACATTTCTTCTTGTTGAAGGATAAATGAAAATCAGAGCCACAAATAATCTTGGAAACAGGGAGAACATCTTCAGATCAGAGGTGGGTTCCTGACGGAGCTGTCCGGTGTGTAGCTCCAGTAGGGAGCAGACGATTGCACAATTTGTGCGCACCCTCTCCGGAGCTCTCTCCGCCGGTCCATCGTGCGTGTCACCATCTTTTTTGTTGAATTTTTGGGCGATTTTGCTTCTGCGCATGCACGGAAGCAAAATTGTACCAAAATCTTGCAAGGGAACGCGTGCACACGAGATTTTTGCAAGATTTTGCTTCTGCACATGCGAGGAAGCAAAATCTCACTGAAATCTCATGCGCGCGCATGTCCCCTCATGAGATTTTAACACGATTTTGCTTCCGTGCATGCGCAGAAGCAAAATCACGCAATGGGGCACGCACACGTAGCGAGCGCACGCACCCCCCGAAACATGGAGATGTGTGCGCCGGCACTGGTAAGTAAGCAACCAACCCCTGCTTCAGATGAAATATAGGAGCATGTTTCTCCTATCACTGGAAGCACCTTCTCATTTCTATGGGCCACCCCTAAAGGATATCCCAGGAACAAAATACAGTGATACCTCGGTTCACGAACGCTTCTGTTCACGAACAACTCGGTTCACGAACAGAAAAGTGCATAAAAATATGCTCCAGTTCACGAACTCCGCCTCGGTTCACGAACAGGAGCCGCGGCCATTTTAATGCTATTTCCAGGCTGTCACATGGTCGTGACTTCCTGTAGGAAGTCCGTGGAGAGAAGAAGAGACCCAGAAAGAAGTACTGTGAGTACTCAGCAAACATTTTAAGTGATTTTTTGATTTTTGGTGTGCTTTTTAGCACATACAGTACTGTACTGTACTACAGTACAGTACTTACTGTATTTTACAGTTCACTGGACACCCAATATGGCTCCCAAGAAGCATAGTGGAAAGAAGGTTGTGAAGAAAATAACCATTGAGCTGAAGAAGGAAATTATAGAAAAGCTGTGGCCAGAATGTGTCGCTGAACGTGAACATGACTTTGAAGGGTCTGATGCAGAGGTAGTGGAGGAAATTGTGTCCATGGGCAAGAGTATGGGTCTGGACATTGATGGTGCTGATGTGGAAGAGCTTATTGAGGAACATAGGGAGGAGCTGACCACGGAAGAACTTTCTGAACTCCACAGTGAGCAGCAGAAGGCACTTCTTGAGGAGCATTCCACTGAGGAAGAGGAAGAAAGGGAGGAGGTTGGCAGTGATGCCATAAAATCCATTATGCAAAAATGGAATGAGTGCCATGATTTTTTTGAAAAGCACCACCCCAACATAACTGTCACGAACAGAGTGTTAAATCTCATGAATGATAATGTGGTCTCTCATTTCCGGAGTGTTATGCAGCGCAGGAAGAGACAAGTGACATTGGACAGATTTTTCAGAAAAACTGAGCCTGCAGCTAGGAGACAAAGGAGAGAGGAAAACCCTGAAGGAGATCCCCCTGATGTCCTTATGGAGGGGGACTCTCCCACCAAACAATAACTGCCTGTAATTTGTTTCATATTTTTGTGCTTCAAAAACCCCCCAAAAAAGGTCAGCACGGATTAACCGGATTTACATTGAACCCTATGGGAAAATGTGCCTCGGTTCGTGACCAATTCGGTTCGCGACCAGAGTCAGTTCACGAATTAAGTTCGTGAACCGAGGTATCACTGTACCCTCTTACAAATACTGCACCAATTTTTAGAAAAAGTTCTGCATTATTTTCTCTGCTGCACTAAGTTAATAAGGTGATCTATTAAAATGTGCTGAAGTATTTCTCCTATATTATTATTCTACATAATGAATATTACCTTAGTAAATATTTAAACTTCCTAAATCATTTTTAATTGCTAATTTTCCTCCCACTGGCCCATATTGGAAATAACCACCAATTCAGGGGAAAAAAATCTATTTGGATTACAGCTAGCCCACCAAAGGACTCCCAAAGACATCAATCTTTCCCTGAAAGTCATGCCTCCCCCTGAGATAATTCCAGTCTTATTTCGAAGTGGGTCACTCCCTCCCATATGCTCTGGGGGTCAGGATCAAACAGATTCTGATTTGAATCCCTGCAGAAGAGATGGCTTCCTTCCTTCCCTAGTTGGAGAATGACAAGCCAGAAAGATTGCTCAGAAAAATAACATTCGAGAAGGAAGGGAAAATAGGATGAGTACACTAGATTCCATACAGGTTGCAAATATCAGTGGGCTCCTAATGTACACCTTCTACACCCCCCCCCCGAAAAAGCATAGGTGGCAGGATGTCCTATCTCTATTACAGAAAATGGACCTGTCCATTTTATTTATAGCTCAGTCTAGTCGTTCTAAAGTGGGAAGTGCCAGAGTCATCTCTGGGTGGTGGGATGCTATGTGGATGAGTGGGAGGGCAGGATATAGTTCTTTGTGGGGATTATTTTCTGCCGTACAATATTTTGGTGCCAAGAAAAGAGACTCTCTTAGTGCAGGAAGAGGGCTCTGGAGCGGTCGCGTGCAAATTGCGCAATCGGCCGCTCCCTACCGGAGCTACGCACTTGGACAGCTCCGGCAGGAACCCACCACTGCTACAGATACTTCCTAGAGGTTATGAAACAGTCAAGTTGATTACACTGAAGATAATCCAATCATTAGTATTCAATCACAAGCAAAATGCTGCATCTCCTTTTGTGGGACCGGCGTTTGCCTCTTCCTTTCAAATTCCATGTCTCTGTGATAGTATCTGTGTGTCAAAGCACATTAGCAGTCACCTTGGCTGAGTTTGTGTAGCTCGGTACACATTACATAACTACACATTCTTTTCATCCTGCCTCAGAGAGGGGAGAGAGAAGTTTACACAGAAGTTTAAATTCAAGGCATACCCGATCCCTTTGTGATCTACTCCCACCTTAGCTACCAGAGGAGAGGTCGTGACAAAGTCATTTTTTTTCCTGTCTGGCAGAATGTGCTGCAGGCAACTTCTGTATGTAAAAATAAAATGGAGAGAGAACTTAATCTGTCCTAACAGGTACTTGGAATAATAAACCAGCCAACAATGTTTAAGCATCTTAGGGATATAATGGAATGGCTTCAGAGCCCCGACAACATTTAGCTCAAGTGACAGGTTGGCTGTGTTCTATTCAGAGCCACACGTTTCCAAAGAAAATAATGTTTTCCTGCTGAAGAAAAGAGCTGCTGCAAAATGGCAACCCAGCTTATGGAAAGTAGAATCCGATCCATCCCGAAAAGGAGTAGCTTGCTTAAAAAGAGATTAACCGCAAAAGGAAAAGCTTAGAAGTGAAATAATAACAAACGTGTCTCAAAAAAACATGTATTTTCATGGGATTTTCTTTGAAAGTTTGCAAATGGTGGTAGAGGTGGGATGCAATAAAAAGAACTGGTAACAGGACAATATTGAACCTGGGAAATTCATATATAGGCTCAGGGTTACCATCCAAACCACCACTACAATCACTGCTAATTAGACAAATTATAGAAATCGCTTAACATAAGTTATTATGTCTAAGGCAGTGTTTCTCAACCTTGGCAGTTTGAAGATGTGTGGACTTCAACTCCCAGAATTCCCCAGCCAGCGTTGCTGGCTGTGGAATTCTGGGAGTTGAAGTCCACACATCTTCAAACTGCCAAGGTTGAGAAACACTGGTCTAAGGATACAAACTAATTGCCTCCAGAAATCGTGGGCACTCCATCACTGGAGGTTTGCAAGAAGAGACTAGACAGTCACTTGTCTGAAATGGTATAGATTCTCCTGCTTGAGCACAGGGATGGACTAGAAGACCTCCAAGACCCTTTCCAGCTCTATTCTAATAACCTCTCTGATATTAAGTCATTGCTTATATTTGAGTTCACCCACAGTTTGCAGCTTCTCTCCAACAGTTCTTGGAAAACTAAGAACAGCAAAACCCACAAATTTCAGGCTGGGAAATGAGATGCTCAATGAATCTGAGAGTCGTACATTTTATCCTAAAGGAAATCGTCACAGACTGTTCTTTGGGCAGAGACCAAAGCCGAAGCTCAAATACTTTGGCCACCAAACGAGAAGAGAGGACTCCTTGGAGAAGACCCTGATGTTTGTTTGTTTGTTTGTTTGTTTGTTTGTTTGTTTGTTTGTTTGTTTATTTATTTATTTATTTATTTATTTATTTATTTATTTATTTATTTATTTATTATTTATTTATTTATTTATTTATTTATTTATTTATTTATTTATTTATTTATTTATTTATTTATTCATTCATTCATTCATTCATTCATTCATTCATTTATTTTGGTTTTCTTATATGCCGCCCAACTCCCGAGGGACTCAGGGCGGCGTACAGCAAAGAGAAAATACAAGAACAACCAACAATAAACATTGCATTAAAATCAAATATAAAAATTAAAAATTTAATATTAAAAAACCATCCAACAACCAGACATACTCGGGGGAGAGTTCAGATGGAATTAAGGTCTACCCCCCTGCCTGCAGGAAAAGCCATGTCTTAACGGCTTTTCGGAAGGCCAGCAGGATGGGGATGGTTCGGGTCTCTGGGGGAAGTTGGTTCCAGAGTGCGGGGCCCACCACAGAGAAGGCCCTCCCCCTAGGGCCTGCCAGCTGTTGGGAAAGATGGAAAGCGAAAGGGAGAAGGGGACAGCAGAGGAAGACGTGGTTAGATAGTGTCATCAACGCAACAAACATGAAAATTAGACAGTGGAGGATATGGTGGGGGGCTGGTGTGCTCTGGTCCATGGGGTTTCAAAGAGTCAGAGATGACTTAGTGACTGAACAACAACAAAAAAATTAGATTTTAATAGGAAATTTGACACTTTCTTCTTCCTCAAAGGATTCCTGTATTTTACATCTTAATGCTACAGTCTGAGGTCCAATTATCAAACAGCCAAATCATTGTAGTTTATGTGGACTTACTTCTGAATAGATGTGCAAAAAATTGGGCCATACGGAATGTAATGGGTGTTAATTGAAAGCTGATCACTGTACTATATAGAGATTTTTTTTAAAAAAAGCTCCAAATCAGTGGTTAGATATTTGCTTGAGGTTTAAAAGTTCTCAGATTCAGTCCCTGGCATGTCAGGTTTATAAAAGGGATTAGCAGGAGAAAATATGGACTGAGAAGTCCTACCTCTACTCTAGAGATGCCCTAGTCAGCAAGTCTATAGCGTATTTTGTCTACTGTTCTCTCTGGAAGCCACAAAAACAGTTTTATGATTTACAACCCGCAAAGGATCTGCACACTCTGGGATGCACCTGGATCTAACCGAGGAGGATGAAAATGTAGCCGTGCGCATTCCGAAGTTGGGAAAGACTGCTTTCGGTTATAAGGCACACCCCGCCATCGTTGCTTAGAAGTAAGCAGTGGGGTGCCACAAGGTTCCGTCCTAGGCCCAGTACTCTTTAATATCTTCATAAATGACCTAGATGAGGGGATAGCAGGAGAACTAACCAAATTTGCAGATGACACCAAGCTGGCGGGAGTAGCAAACACCCCAGAGGACAGACTCAAAATCCAGAGGGACCTCGACAGACTCGAACACTGGGCCCAAACCAATAAAATGAAATTTAACACAGAGAAAAGTAAAATTCTGCACCTAGGCAAGAAGAATCAAAAATACACATACAAACTGGGCGAAACCATACTCAATAGCAGTGATTGCGAAAGGGATCTCGGAGTCCTGGTAGACAGCCAACTAAATATGAGCCAGCAGTGTGCAGCAGCAGCCAAAAAGGCCAACACAGTCCTGAGCTGCATAAATAGAGGGATACAATCAAGGACCAGAGAGGTATTAGTACCACTCTATAAAGCCTTGGTCAGACCACACCTAGAGTACTGCATCCAGTTTTGGTCACCACACTACAAAAAAGACATTGAAACTCTAGAGAAAGTGCAGAAGAGAGCAACCAGGATGATAAAGGGTCTGGAAAATAAAACATACAAAGAGCGGTTGCAGGAACTGAGCTTGGCCTGTCTGGCGAAGAGAAGGACCAGGGGTGACATGATAGCAGTGTTCCAATACTTGAGGGGCTGCCACAGAGAGGAGGGGGTCAGGCTGTTCTCTATGGCACCAGAAAGCCAAACAAGGAATAATGGATGGAAGCTGACCAAGGAGAGATTCAACCTGGAAGTGAGGAGAAACTTTCTGACAGTGAGAGCGATCAACCAGTGGAACAGCTTGCCAGCGGAGGTTGTGAGAGCCCCAACACTTGCGACCTTCAAGAGGAGACTGGACTGCCATCTGTCTCAAATGGTGTAGGAACTCCTGCTTGAGCAGGGGGTTGGACTAGATGATCTACAAGGTCCCTTCCAACTCTAATAATAAATCTAAAGCCGTTGAGATGCTAGCGTCTGAAAGATTCTGAACTAGTACCAGAAGTGCAACACTCTAACTCCCCCCACCTCCAAGTATGGAGTCTGCCTTGCAGCTCGGGAAAACCGAAATACAGACACTAGGCCAGTGTTTCCCAACCTTGGCAACTTGAAGATATCTGGACTTCAACTCCCAGAATTCCCCAGCCAGCATTCGCAAAATGCACTAGGCAAAATGAATCATTTCATGTTGACAGGAAGACAACAAGTTTGTAAACGCATGTGGATAAGCATTTAACATTCCACTTGTCTCACGGATCATCCGCCCTCTCTAAGGAGATGGTATCTAAACTTTTGCATGCTGAAGTGTCACTTTAAAGATTTGCGCTGGCGGTTCACACAGAGGTCAGCATAAAGGCACAGGCTGTCTCTCCTCTAAGGCTTGCCTGGAGATTGAGTCCTGTTTGAAAGGCAGTGACACCGCTCACAGATGCTGCACAGTTGGTGCCACAGGACAGGATGCAGTCAAACATTCACGAATCCCATAGAAAGACGTATACGCTCTATAGAACACATGGCAGAGTTTTAAATCCTATCCAGCGTAGTTTCAAGTTGTTGTTATTTTTAAGAGTTATTCCCTAATGATGTATCATGGCAGGTTTTCTAGCCTTTCTGGGGGTTTTTTTCCCCTTCTCAACCTCCTCTAGTTACCCAGTGGCATACAAGAAGGAGCGTCCTTTCTAAAGATTGTATGGGAAGCAACTATGAAGTGCTTCCCCAAGTTTCTGCATTCTTCAAAAGAGCAAGCAGCTTGCACAGACAGCATTTTTTGGGGGGGTCTTTTAATGACCCCGTAATCCCTTGCATCAGGGTGGAGTCAGGACAACTGAATGGAGCTGAGTGTTTACTGGCCGGCTGCCCTTCCTGTCGCCAATGCAGAGTTCACAGCAGATATTTACTCACTGTGCCCAGAGAGATAAATATCTGCCGCTACCTAGGATCGAACTCACAGCCTTGCACAGACGGCAATGCATCAGCAGAATTAAACCAGCATCAGCTCTATTCACCATCAGTGAATAACCAGCTATACGTCACACCAAAGGCCTATTTAGACCATCATGCCCTATCTTGAATAGGTCAACCAATGTTTTGGGGGAAGCCCAGAAACCCAAGAGAAGGGTGGTCTTTTGCTGGGTTTTTTTTTTGCTCATCTAATATTCCATTGAATGGATTAATTATGTGCCATCAAATTGGTGTTAACTTTTAGCAATCATATAGAATTTCTCCAAGATGATCTGTCCAGAAATAAGTGCATTCCTCACCTCTGTGGTGGAGTCCATTCACCTTGCTGATAATTCTCCTTTTTTAAAAATTGTGTCCACCTTTCCCAGCGTTATTTATTTCTCCAGAGAATCAGATATTCACATAACGTCTCCAAAATATGATAATTTGAGTCTGGATAGAGTGAGAACTCTGAATCAATGTGTTCTATGATCTATTGGTTTGTTCTCTTGACAATCCATGGCATTCAGGAGCCTTCTCTAATGCCAAAGTTCAAAGTCTTCTTCCTGTCTTGCTTCTTCAAAGTCTAACTTCATTTCTATCCAGCAAAGGAATCACTGTCTGCATAATTTTGATCTTAAGGATCCTTGGAGAAATAGTAAACTCATCAAGCTAAAGGACGTAGAAGTTTTTAAAAGCTGTAAGATGTTTTGGAAATTGTAGATCAAACTATCTAGAGGAAGGTTACCGTATTTTTCGGAGTATAAAACGCACCGGAGTAGTTTTTGGGGAGGAAAATAGGGGAAAACAATCTGCCTACCAGGTATCCATCTGGCTAGCGTTCTTAGTCTGGTCAGCTTCAGCACATTATTTTATCTCCTGGTTAGGACTTAAAAAAACCTTCTTCTGAGAGAGTAACAATGAAAGAGCATGCAAGCCAGTAAGAGCTGGGAAGATCATTAGCACCTGGTTAGGGCTAGAAAAAAAACTTATTCGGAGCAGCTTCAGCACATTATTTTATCCCCTGGTTAGGACTTAAAAAAACCTTCTTCTGAGAGAGTAACAATGAAAGAGCCTGCAAGCCGGTAAGAGCTGGGAAGATAGTTAGCACCTGGTTAGGGCTAGAAAAAACCTTATTCAGAGCAAGTAGAGCAATGAAAAAAAATTCTGCAAAGACTTAGGGTTGGAAAAACATTCTTCTGAGAGAGTAACAATGAAAGTGCCTGCAAGCCGGTAAGAGCTGAGAAGATAGTTAGCACCTGGTTAGGGCTAGAAAAAAACTTATTCGGAGCAGCTTCAGCACATTATTTTATCCCCTGGTTAGGACTTAAAAAAAACCTTCTGAGAGAATAACAATGAAAGAACCTGCAAGCCAGTAAGAGCTGGGAAGATCATTAGCACCTAGTTAGGGCTGGGAAAAAAGTTTTGAAAAAGCTACATTCAGAGTATAAGACGCACCCAAATTTTCAGCCACTTTTAGGGAGGAAAAAGGTGTGTCTTATACTCCAAAAAATATGGTAGGTTAGACAAGATTTAATAGCGAACATACTGTTTGCTCGTGAAAGTTTCCAGATTCACCCTAAATTAGGTCTCTAATATTTTGACCTACAATTAAGCACCAGTTCTGACCATTGCTAATGTTACCGGGTGTTAATGGAAGAATTGGCTAAACTAATTTGGAAGAATGCCACTTAGGAAGGATGCTGTAGAGGACAATTTGAATGTTCGGCAGGGACAGTGCCAAGTGTAGACGCTTGCCTCCCACTCAGAAGGTTGAGAGTTCAATCCTAGGTGGCAGCAGATTTTTCTCTCCCCTGGGGTGCAAAGAAAAAATATGCTGCAAATTCCGCATGGCGTCAGGAAGTAAATGCTCAGCTCCATGACTCCATGACTGAGACTTTTAGCTATGCAATTTGGGATGAACACCCTTTGAATGGTGTGGGAGTAGGAATGGATTTCCAGAGGAAAAAAGATTGCAGACTCCAGGAACCTCTAGCACCACTCAGGTGACACTGAGGACACAGATAAACCTCCAAGTGCTTCAACGACCCTCTAAAAAGATGCAAATGACCAGCTGTCTGCAAGGAATATACATCCTTCCATTCCCCACTATCCTGTCAGATCTGAAGAAGCTTCTTGGATGAGAAGCGAAATGTCTTCAAAGAAAAACAAGGAAGCCCAGTTGCCTCCTGAAAAAGCACCTTTGGGACAACCATGACCTGGATGACTGAGAATCTCTACAGACACTCAGGTCCATGCAGTCGCCCCAACTCTACCCCGAATTAAGGGATTACAGGATTGTAAAAAGGGAGTTTAGAATAGAATAGAATAGAATTCTTTATTGGCCAAGTGTGATTGGACACACAAGGAATTTGTCTTTGGTGCATATGCTCTCAGTGTACATAAAAGAAAAGATACATTTGTCAAGAATGGTTGTCATAGGGTTCAAGTAAGCAATCAGGAAACAATCAATATGAATATAAATCGTAAGGATACAAGCAACAAGTTACAGTCATACAGTCATAAGTGGGAGGAGACAATAATAATAATAATAATAATAATAATAATAATAATAATCTGCAAGAAAATCGCACAGACTGATTACAAATTACGACACAACTCTGTTGCACAAATGATCCACTGGAATTTATGCAAAAATTATAACATCCATACTGCTACAAACTGGTGGGAACACAAGCCTGAAAAAGTCACTGAAAATCAGATGGTCAAGATCTTGTGGGATTTTCGTATACAAACAGACAAGGTACTGGCGCATAATACACCAGACATCACGTTGGTCGAGAACAACAAGGTGACTATAATTGACATTGCAATACCAGGAGATAGCAAGGTCGATGAAAAGGAACACGAAAAAATTGCAAAATACCAGGACTTAAAAATTGAAATCCAACGATTATGGCACAAACCAGCAGTGGTAATTCCAGTAGTGATTGGAACACTGGGTGCTATCCCAAAAGCACTGGAATTACATTTAAAACAGCTCAAAATTGACAAAATCACCATCAGTCAAATGCAGAAAGCCGCACTGCTCGGTTCCGCACATATACTTCGAAAATACATTACGACTTCCTAGGCCCCTGGGTGGGGCTCGACTAGTAATCAATGCCAAATCCGGCGAAACAACTGGCCGCTGTGATACAATTGTATAATAATAATAATAATAATAATAATAATAATAATAATAATAATAATAATAATAATAATAATAATAATAATAATAATAATAATAATAATAATAATAATAATAATAGCCAAGGAAACAATAGTTGTGATATTTGATAGGCATGGGCTATAAAGTCATTATAGCCAAATAAGAAATGCATTTTAATTTAAAAAAACCATTAAAATCAATTGGTCAAAGCCTAATCTCAATGTTCCCTTTTCTTTTTTCATTATCTCAGTAAAACTGAAATGGATGCAAGGAAAGGAGTTGTGCGTGAAATCTATGTCAAATTATTTATTATGCATAACCCTAATTAATCTCAATTTTTAATGCCAGACATATTGGAGAATTCTTCATTATAGGTCAAGTGCCTATTCTGAATATTTGCAGGCAGCGTGCTAATAAAAAGTTATTAAAGAACAAGAAAATGTTAAGGGAAATATGCCTTGCTATTGGAATTGCCAAATATCAAAATCACAGCAGCGCTAAAGAAAGTGACGTTGGAATAGCAGCTGGCTCTCCAAGTTCAGGAATTATTTGGAGGACTTAGGAAATTTTCGGAACTATGCATAGATAAATCCAGCACTGAGAATATCCAGAGACTGTACAACTGCACAATGTAGAAAAACCTCTCTTGTAGAAAAAGCATCAGCAGAGAGCCAGTCTCCAAGTTTTCAATTTGTGTTATTATACACAGTGCCGTATTTTAATTTTGCTTCCCATCAGCGCCAACTGTTTTGCCACAGTCATTAAGTGGATTATGTAGTCATTAAGGGAATCCAGCTTCCCCCATTGACTTCGCTTGTCAGCAGCCAGCTGGGAAGGCCATAAATGGCAATCATTTGACCCGGAGATGCTGCAACTCTCATAGACACATGCCAGTTGTCAAGTGCCCGAATTTTGATCATTTGATCATGGTGAGATTGCTGAGACGGTCATTATTGTGAGGCCTGATTGTAAGTCACTTTTGTCAGTGCCGTAGTAACTTTGCACAGTTGCTAAACGAACGAGTTGAGGACTACCTTGTGGAAGAACCCCCACTTTGAGATATTTGTTCATCCTGGACATTCACTTTTGTATTATCACCCATTCGTTCATGACCCTACCTCTTCTTGTTCTGCCAAACACAATTTCCACCACAACCAGTTTACTATCACTTCTGTATAACAAAAGGAACCTATGTGCATTTTGCCTCTTTTCACAGGCATTTAGAGAACTTAAAAAGTCTCCATCTTCCCATCTTGTATATGTATTTGTTTATTTGTCAGGCATATATGATTATAAGCAAAGTATTAACAGTAAAAACATGATTGAATATATATGTAATATTACAAGCATGAATAAGCGTAAAAGAGGTATGAATAAATGGGTACATTTGGACAGGAACGGTAGGCACGATTGTGCGCTTATGCACGCCCCTTACCAACCTCTTAGGAATGGGGTGAGGTCAATGGTAGATAGTCTAAGGTTGAAGTTTTTGGTGTTTGGGGAAGAAACTACTGAGTCAGATAGAGTGTTCCAGGCTTTGACCACTCTGTTGTAGAAGTTGAATTTTTTGCAATCAAGTTTGGAGCGGTTTACATTAAGTTTGTATCTATTGTGAGCTCGTGTATTATTGCGGTTGAAGCTGAAGTAGTCGTTAACAGGTAGGACGTTGTGGCGGATAATTTTGTGAGCTACACTTAGGTCAGATCGAAGGCGGCGTAGTTCTAAATTTTTAAGTCCCAGAATTTCAAGTCTGGTTTCGTAAGGTATTCTGTTGTGAACAGAGGAATGTAATACTCTTCTTGTGAAATATCTCTGGACATTCTCAATTGTGTTGATGTCTGATATGTAGTGTGGGTTCCAGACAGATGAGCTGTATTCAAGAATCGGTCTAGCAAATGTTTTGTATGCTCTGGTTAAGAGTACAATGTTGCCAGAGAAGAAGCTGCACAAGATTAGGTCAACCACTCTTAATGCCTTCTTAGCTATGTTGTTGCAGTGTTGCATACTACAATTTAGCGTAGTAGTGAAATTCATCTATTTGCTCCAGAATGTCCCTATTTTAGATGTAATTGGCGTCCATTGAAATGAAGTTGAGCTCCAGCAGGTTCATTCCAACGATGGTTTTTTTTTAAAAAAAAACACCTTTGCAAAACATTAGTTAATAGGAACTTTGTGTTTCCATCTGATATTTTCCATCCAATGCCAGGGAACACAGTAAGTCTTGCAAAACATTTGAAAGATGCTTTGTTTCATTTGTGCTGTCTGGCAGTGTGGGATTAACCTTCCAGAGCTGCATTAACACTTTGATCTCATGCTAACAAGCTCTCCCAAAAGCTCTGGAGCGCCAGTTCGCCTATTTACAGTTATCTGAAAGGTTTAAAATGGATAAAAAGACTTATGGTTTAGAGCAAAGTAAGTCAGAACTTGAAATACAATTGTGTGCTAATGACGAACATGTAATTGCTAAAATGTACAAACATTGGTTGATAAATGAAACAGAGGGGGGGGAAACAAGTTGAAGAATGTGTGATGAAGTCGGCTTAGAATTTTGGTTATAATACACCAGTGGATTAATGGGAAAATATGGGACTAAAAAGGGCTGAAATTCACATTGTGTTATGATCTAAAAACAGAATGTTTATAAAGTGACGTATCTTTGGCACGTGATGCCAGAGAAATTATCTTAATTGCATAAAGGCACTTTTAATGTATGTTGAAAAGGTGAACAATGTAATGGGACATTCTGTCATGTTTGATGGATGCATAAAAAAGCTACACAAATTTGGATCCAAACACTACTTTGATACAGAGGATTTTAAAGATTAATATTCAATTGAAGCCAGAACTTTTCCTTTTAGGATTAATGGATAAACAGAAAAAAAAGCCACAGAAGATTATTTCAATATATGATCGCAGCAGCGAGATTATTATATGCCCAGAGGTGGGCAGATTCAACTCTATCTACTATGGAAGAATGGTTGGTGAAGTTGACAAATTTTGCTGAAATGGATAAAACGAGTTCTTTGATTAGAGAAAAGACGCCATCTATATTTATTGCTGACTGGAATCCTGTCATGGACTCTTTGCGTAACATTTTTTAAAAATGAACTTATGACTTGTGGTTTTGATGATCGGAAGAATAGATTACAGACGGAGGAGCATCACAAAATAACTTTAGAGAGGTCAAAATATATTTTTACTTGTAACTGGTGTGAAGAATATCAGAAGCCATTTCTCTTTATACTTTTTATTTTTTATTTTTATTTTGTATTTTTCCTTCACTTCTCTTGCTGCACTTTTCACTTTCTCTTTCCTTTCTCTTTTTTTAATGCTTCTTTTCTTACTCTCTGTTAGATTGTGTTGGTTATTTAGACATTTATCCCTTTATTATGAGCCATGCATGCCTGCACTGATATATACACGATGACATTGGCCCTTCCTTACCTTGCATTTTGTATGAGCTTAGGCCTAACACACATTATAGTAAACCTAACAATCTCAGCATGCCATTATGTAAAAGAGGCATCGTGGTTTTACAGGATGTTTATTGCAGTATTCAGAGCTTTAAAAAAGTTAATTATCTATGCTCAGCAAATGGATTCAAAACCGAATCGGTGCCAGCTTCTTTGAAAACTCCTTAGAGGCTCACAAGAATTCTTCTGAGGCTCTTGCAGGAAGACTTATGTGTTCAGGTGTGTAAATTTTTCCCCTCCATCAACCTTGTTGAGAGCTGAAGAGATTTCTTAGAGTTAAAAGTTGACCTCTGAAAATAAAAAAAAATCTACTTCATCTAATACAGCACATTAGCTAAGAACATCACAGGAGGCAAAAAAAAGCCCAGTTGATTTATAGTTTAGATTATATCTCTGCTCGAATGCCACAGGAATTTAGAACAAATCCTAAGGAAAAGACACTGTATTGTGAAGAAGAGATAATTCAAACTCAAAAAAAATCTGCAAGGAAAAGCTGTTCCATACAGTAGTGGGTTTTTCTTACCTTTGCTACCAGTTTGGGAACGGGAGCGCGTTGGCGCAATGCTTCTGCGCATGCAGAAGAGCATTTTTGTTATTATTATTGGGCTTGAAGAGATAGTTTCCGCTTTCCAATGTTGGGCATATGTTATCCTGGCTGCCATTATTATATGTAAAATAAGATATTGATTATTTTTGCTTATCTTCTCTTTCATAATTCCTAATAAGAATAATTCCGGTATTAATTGTATTTTTTGTTGTAAAATTTCATTTATCCACCCCTGGATTTTCTTCCAATACCTCTTTGCCTCTGGACACGTCCACCACATGTGGTAGTACGTCCCCAGCTCTTGTTTACATTTCCAGCATTTTGGAGACGTATTCGAAGAGATTTTCGCCAATCTTGCCGGAGGGAAATGCCAGCAGAAGAGCATTTTGATGACGTCCGGGCGGGTGGGCAGAGCCTCCCAATGCCACCGCTACCAGTTCACTGAACCGGTGTGAACCAGTGCGAACCGGTAGCAACCCACCACTGGTTCCATACCGGAAAATGTAAGTGGTGAACTGTTGTTGGGATACTCCCATCTTTTGGCTGAGGGCCAATAAATTGAGTGTGAATCCAGAATGAAGATGAACTATGGATTGGTGGAACATGGGTCTGGGAATTCAGCAAATTTCTAACCCTGAATGGAATGCCAACCTAAAGAAAAACATCTGCAGATTTGCTGCTTTGTGGACTCAGTTCTGTCACTCTACATTTTCTCAATGTCCTGGAATGCTGGTGACCAGCAATGGCTGGCCCACCAAACCTCTCCTGGACAGGGAGGGTTGACTACAGCTGGCTGACATCTTTCCTGCTAGTCTTTACTATTGCATAGCTTATGTGGGTCTGTTCTTGAAGATGGCCCAGTAACTGAATTCAGCTGTCAAACTGCAAAACAACTTCATCTGAAACCATGCTTACTTCTGCTTAGTTTCTTGGTTGCCATTCAAGAAGGGGAGGCGGGAGCTTAGGAATGTGGTGCCTCAGCAGGCTAGCCATAACATCTACCAGCCGGCACCTGTCGAAGCTGGGCGGGAACCTGTAACTGGTGTCAGGCCTGGAAGCCATCTTTTACCTTTTTGTACGCAGGCCCGCCACATTTTCTACTGTGGGAAAATGGGAGGGAGGATTATATGGAGTATTTTACATCTGAGGTCTCCCCCATGTATGCATGGTGTTGTGTGTCTTTTTAAAACTTTTTTTAAATTGTTTTTAATGATTTTATTGTTTGGTGTTCTTTAAAATGCTGTATGCCGCCCTGAGTCCTTAGGGAGTAGGGCGGCATAGAAGAATTCCCAAATAAATAAATAAATAATAAATAAATAAATAAATAAATAAATAAATAAATAAATAAATAAATAAATAAATAAATAAATAAATAAATAAATAAAGTAGGTGATATGTAGTAGTCTAAATAACATCATTTCTGGAAAGGCAAGGCCGCTGTGCCCGGCAGCTGCGAGGAAGTGACTGGGAGGCATCTTCAGTTTTGGATGGTGCCTGATTGGATCGTGTGATGGACATGTGGGTGCTGGGGCAGGGACTTGAACTTTTGTTTGGGGGGAGAAAACCTCGAAGCTTTCAGATTCGGGTTTTCCCAGATGTTGCCAACATGGCATCTCTAATAAATTGGAACTTTGAGGAACTTCTAGCCTCGGAGTTTTATTTCATTGGGGGTTTTTATTGGAATGCTGATAACTGGACTGATTGGCCATGTGATCTAAAAGACCTAGGGCAGGGGTGGGTTCTAACTTACCAAGCTGCCGGTTCGCTTCCTCCCCGCCGCGTGGGCGCACCTCATGGGCGCGCGCACCTCATGGGCGCGCGCACGCTATGCTGAAAAATCTGATTTTTTAAAAAAAAAGCCGAAAGCAAGATGCCGACCACATGCACAGTGCCAGAAACTCAGCTTCTGCACATGCCCAGAAGAAAAAAAATTCAAAAAATTCAATTTAAAAAAAATAAAAAAAAAGATGGCAGCACCCACGGACCAGCACCAACCGAACCGGGTCGGTGATGTCATTGTGACATCACCAGCAGGCCACTACCAGTTCGGGTGAACCGGTCCGACCGGGAGGAACCCACCCCTGACATTGGGGGTGGGGAAATCCTATTCTTTTAACTATCCCTATGCACGGGAATAATTTAGAGCTAGCTTCACCTTTCTAAGTGCCAATATGATAGCAATAGCAATAGCACTTAGACTTATATACCGCTTCATAGTGCTTTACAGCCCTCTCTAAGCAGTTTACAGAGTTCAGCATATTGCCCCCAACAATCTGGGTCCTCATTTTACCCACCTCAGAAGGATGGAAGGCTGAGTCAACCTTGAGTCTGGTGAGATTTGAACAGCTGAACTGCTGAACTAGCAATCAGCTGAAGGTCGCAGTGCTGCTTTTAACCACTGCGCCACCTCGGCTCATGTATTATGATGTATCATATATTATCATGTATTATGATGTACTCAATAAAGGGTTTCTTGAACCTGAACAAAGTGTCGGAGTCCTGACTTCCCGGAGTTCATTACTCGGAACCATGACATCAGCTGGTGCAGATTGTATGTAGAATGTTGCTGCCTGAAACAGATCTTACAGACTGTATAAAACCATTCCTAAAAGAACTGCATCGGTTGATTATAAACTAACTAGTTAAGACTTCCAAAATATATATTTATGGCCCTGAACACCTTAGGAACTTAATACTTGGGTGGGTAGCCCCTAAATATGTCCTTAGTAAGTATATATACAAAACACCAGAGGGCAGGACAAGAAACAGTGGTTGGAAACTAACCAAAGAGAAGCAACCTGGAATTAAGGAGAAACTTCCTAACAGTGAGAACAATTAACCAGTGGAACAGCTTGCCTCCAGAAATCGTGAACGCTCCATCACTGGAGGTTTTTAAGAAGAGACCAGACAGTCACTTGTCTGAGATTGCATAGGTTCTCCTGCTTGAGCAAGGGGCTGGACTAGAAGACCTCTGAGGTCCCTTCCAGCTCTATTCTATTCATTAATTCTTATCTGCTAGGAAGCTTCCTCAATATTCCACACTGGAAAAGCCGGATAACATTGGAAAAGGTATCTGTGGTGGCACTCCAGTTCTCACCTGGCACCAGATCAGTTCTTGTGGTTTTAATTCTTAAAATCATTGTTTATTTTAATTATTGATGGCCTCAGTCCCATGAGATTCTATTGGTATGTAAAATAAACATGATCGCAATGTAATAATAATAACGCAAACAGTAAACCATAGCAGAAGCAAAGTATGAAAATACGCATATGCCTATTGAATAACTTGGTAGTCTGTGATGTGATTTTGGGGGTGGAGTGGGGGTAGGGGAGAATGAGGTTTATGATTTAATCTTTAATGAATCCAAAATTATCTGCTCATCTTCTATTATAAATCTAACTGGAATAGGGCTAGACAGCTCATTCTACTTTCAGTCGGTGTCAAATTTGCATGTATTCATCCATAACTCTGTTGTATCTTCTCCCCGTTGTCAGCAGATATTTTTAAACTCTCCGTGAATATTTAAATACAGCGCAAATAGTTTCTCTTTCTCTCTCTAAAAGTGTATTTATAGATACTTTAAGGTTCATATTTCCAGATATATTTTACCTTAAAATGCATCTCAGTACCTATATTTTTTTTCCAGCCATAATTGAGTCATGGAAGAAAGAGAAAAATCTAAGCCATAGTGCCATGAAGCAGCCATCCTCCGTTCAGACAGATCAAGAACTGGAGAAAGTTGTTCAAAAAGACTCCTAAGAATGAAGGTTAATATGGAGCAAGTTTCTTGCTCAAGCCAAAATGGAAATGGAAAGATATGTCAAACCCCCACAAGAGAAGAATGGATGGGGAAAGTGATGGGTTGGCAAAGATGGCAAAACTGACTGCTTTAATTCCAGAAAAGATGATATCTAGCTTTGTTTCTACCTAGAAATGATTACTAGACTTTGTGCTCGAAAGATTTAAAAAATGACATTTTGATTTTGGGTTTGTACGAGGGTGAGTCAAAAAGTAATGCCATTTTCTTTATTTCAGGTGAAGTGTTTGATAAAAATACCTGAAATTTTTCCCAGTTATAAATGATTATATCATTTACATTCTGAAATATTTTGTTTCTTACTTTTCAGGTTTTTAGACTCGCAAGGAAAATTCAAAATGGCTGCCCCCTTAGAGTTGCGTCAAAAACAAAGAGCAGTGATTGAATTCCTTGTTGCTGAGCGGGAAACCCCTGTGAACATTCACAGACGATTACAAAATGTGTTTGAGGACAATACTTTAGATTATAGCCCCATGAAAGAGGGTTTGAGAGGCAAACATTATTCCAGTGACGAGGAAGTGAAAACTGCAGTGAAGAAGTGGCTCAAAGAACAGTCAACAAAATTTTAAGAGGCAGGGATACATGCTCTCATTCGAAGGTGGAACATTGCTATTGAGAGAAACGGTGACTATGTTGAGAAGTAGGGATGTGATCCACAGAGGACCAGCTTCATTTTGATGTATGCTACATGTTCCTGTGTTGGTAATTATACTTGTCCTAAAGAAAATGGAATTACTTTTTGATTCAACCTCGTAGTATTTATAAACAATTGGGAACACAATTCTATTTTGTATTTACTACACCAAAAAAAGTTGGATATAATTTTTTTTCTTTCTTCCTTTTCCCTACACTTCTCCTTTCCCTTTCTTTCCCTTTTCTCTACTATCTTTATTTTGATTTGTATTTCATTTGATAATCCTAATTTAAAAAATTGAAAAGGCAAAATATGGAGATGGATCTTTATCCTATCTAGCCAAAGTTACTGGGGCTTAGAGAATATGACTAGGCCCAAGTCCTTGAAAGGAAAGAAGAGATAAACACGAAGAGCTTCAGTCATCACTGCAGAAAATCTTTTAGAAAGAATAGAATAGAATAGAATAGAATAGAATAGAATAGAATAGAATAGAATAGAATAGAATAGAATAGAATAGAATTTTTTATTGGACAAGTGTGATTGGACAAATAAGGAATTTGTCTTGGTGCATATGCTCTCAGCGTACATAAAAGAAAAGATACTTTCTATGTGATTGCTAGGAATCAAAATGACTTGATGACACAGAAACAATCAATCAATCAATCAATCTGAACAGAATAACAGAGTTGGAAGTTTACTTTACTTTACTTTACTTTACTTTATACTTTACTGTCATTGCACCTCGTACAACGAAATTAAATGCCATCGTCAGTGTAAATTATAACTATAAGAATAAAACACAAACACGCATCCTTCACATTCTATACAATTGAACTGAAAACCCGATATTGCATTAGTATTACACTATACAGTAGAATTCAATATAGTTACTGCCCTGGGATAGAAGCTGTTTTTCAGCCAATTTGTCCTTGTTTTTATTATCCTGTACCGTCTGCCAGATGGTAATAGTTCAAAAAAAGAGTGCCCCGGATGAGATGGATCTTTAAGAATGTTTTGAACTTTCTTAAGGCAGCGGCTTCCAAAGAGGGGAGAGGGCAACCAATGATCCTCTCGGCAATGACGTTAACCCTCTGTAGTGCTGTCCTATTTGACACTGTGCAATTGGCAAGGGACCCTGGAGGTCTTCTAGTCCAACCTCCTCCTCAAGCAGGAGACCCTATACCAGGGGTGGGTTGCTCTTACCTCACTACCAGTGCGCTGTGCGCGCATTGTCATGTTGCGCACGTGTGCCCTCTTGCACGATTTTGCTTCATGCGCATGCGTGGAAGCAAAATCCTGCGCATGCACGTGCACAATGTCGGCAATTTTTTTGCTTCTGTGCATGCGTGGAAGCAAAAAATTGCCGAAATCTCTCAAGCGTGCACGTCCCCTCACAAGATTTTTCTTCTGCGCATGCGCAGGAAGCCAAAAAATCCCAAAAAAAGATGGTGTCGTGTGACGGACCGGTGAGGACGGCACCGGAACCATTTTGCAATCCGCCAGCCGCTAGCGGTGCCATAGAGAGGACCCCACCAGTAGGAACCCACCCCTGCCCTATACCATTTCGGACAAATGGCTGTCCAATCAATCAATCAATCAATCAATCAATCAATCAATCAATCAATCAAAGGTTTAGAAAAACAATGCAAATCATGGATGGAGCAACCCTTCCTTATAAGCATCTTGACTTTCAGAGCTGGTGCTGGCTTTTATTTCCACATTCCTCTGTCCTTTAGCTATTTCCTTGTTGAAACTGTGCACAGCATCTGATTTACAATTTGGCTTATCTCACCCTTTTGCTCCCAGTTCTGCTGCTGAACAAAAAACAAAACTGTGACCTTCTTCATTACTGTGCAGTTCTTGGTGAAAATTCACCAGAGCTCTCTGCAGCTCTGGGCAGGAGGAGAAATAATTACATTCTGATCTGCACTTTAATCTGGGAGCTCATTGGATCAGTTTGTTTCAGAACTCACAAAGGTCAAATTGCACAAGCATTGCTAAACTGGAATGGAGACACTTTGGGTTTGAAAGAGCCCTGTTCACTGGACGGGCTAACACGAGTTTATTTTCAGGGCTACTGAGACAATAAAATGGAATCGCTTCCATGGTTGTCACCATCAGCAGTTGGAAGAAAGGTTGGGATATAAATATGATTTTATTAAGGAGGAAAAAAAGAATCCCTTCTAATTATACAAATCTGTTATAGAATTGCTTTCTTAGCACAACATCTTGCCAGCCACAATACAGAGTTCCACGCTTGAAAATATGCATCTCTCTTAAGATGCATAAGCTTCACCAAGGCAATATAACTTCTTGCCATTTATGGAGAACGTTTAGAGAAATGAAAAGTATCAAGACTATAAAATCAATACCCTCATTAATCAACTTACAACAGCCAAAAAAAAACAACAACTCAAAAACAAAAAAGAGATTTGCCACAGGGGAGGAAATCAACTTGAAATAAGATTTGGAAAAGCCCAAGAAAATGAACTGATGGTTGACACCACAGAGGGATTTTGACAGGGAGGAGACCCACCCAAAAGACCTCCTCTATTCTCCAAGGCAGAGCCATGAGGGACAGGGCCTCCTGAGGCCCACTGGTCCATATGCTAAAGATAAGTTGGAGATAAAATCCAGGGTCCTTCCTCCCAAGTCACACACACTCTTAAGGTAAATAACAATTTCATGGTCAACTGAGTTTAGAGATAGAAGTATCTAGAGAGCAATCACATATCTCCAGTGATTGTACTGGTTAGTAATCTAACTCCGGTGTAAGGGACTAACTACAATTTCCAAGGCACTTCCAAAGAAACTTCCATAGATTTTTAGTCGACCAGCGAAATGCTGTGGACATAGTATATTTAGATTTCAGCAAGGCATTTAACAAAGTAGATCACAACCTACTTCTTGGTAAGTTACAAAAATATGGGATAGACAACATCACCACCAGATGGATTTGTAACTGGCTGACAAACCGTACTCAACGAGTAGCCCTTAACAGTACTACATCTTCATGAAGGGAAGTAAGCAGTGGGGTACCACAAGGTTCTGTCTTAAGCCCAATATCTTCAATATCTTCATAAATGACTTAGATGAGAGAATAGAAGGGGAACTCATCAAATTTGCAGATGACACAAGCTGGCAGGAATAGTTAACACCACAGAAGACAAGCTTAGGATCCAAAAATACCTTGACAGACTTAAAATGAAATTTAAGGTGGAGAAAAGCAAGGTTTTACACCAGAGCAGGACAAACCAAAGGTACAAGTACAGATTAGGTGAAACCTGGCTCAAAATCAGTAACAGTGAAAGGGACCTTGGAGTCCTAGTGGACGATCACTTAAACATGAGCCAGCAGTGTGCGGCAGCAGCCAAAAAAGCTAATGCAATCCTTGGTTGTATAAACAGAGGCAGAGAATCAAAATCACGTGAAGTATTATTACCACTTTATAAAGCCTTAGTAAGGCCACACCAGGAATACTGCATCCAGTTTTAGACACCACATTACAAAAAAGATATTGAAACTTTGGAAAAAGTGCAAAAAAGAGCAACTAAAATGATTAAAGGCCTGGAGACTAAAACCTATGAAGAACAGTTGCAGGATTTAGGTTTGGCTAGTCTAGAGAAGAGAAGGATTAGGGGGGACATGATAGCAGTATTCCAGTATTTGAGAGGCTGCCACAAAGAAGAGGGGATCAACTTATCCTACAAAGCACCAGAAGGCAAAACAAGAAACAATGGATAGAAACTAATCAAGGAGAGAAGCAACCTGGAATTAAGGAGAAACTTCCTAACAGTGAGGACAATTCACAAGCGGAATAGCAATAGCAATAGCACTTAGACTTATATACCGCTTCATGGTGCTTTAGAGCCCTCTCTAAGTGGTTTACAGAGTTCAGCATATTGCCCTCAACAATCTGGGTCCTCATTTTACCGACCTCAGAAGGATGGAAGACTGAGTCAATCTTGAGCCAGTGAGATTTGAACAGCTGAACTGCTGAACTAGCAGTCAGCTGAAGTAGTTTGCAGTGCTGCACTTTAACCACTGCGCCACCTTGGCTCTTGGCAATGGTTTGCCTTCAGAAGCTATCATGGAGGTTTTTGAGAGACTAGGGAGTCATTTGTCTGAAATGGAATAAAGTCTTCTATTTGAACAGGGGGTTGGACTAGAAGACCTCCAAGGTCCCTTCCAGTTCTACTCTGATTGATTGGTTGGTTGGTTGATTGATTGATTGATTGGTGGCAAGATAGTTGTTTGAATTCCAAAATTACAATGAATAACTGTAGAAGGACACTCTGGCCAGGAAATTATTTGCTTGCATTCCCCGTCTAACTGTGAGTGTTTGTGTTTATGCATGCATAGAGAGATATTTTGGGAATTAATCTGAACAATAATCCCAACCCTCTCCTTTGCCTCCTGACTCTGAATGTTGAGAACTAAGCCTTTGATGAGAATTTAGGAAGGCGTAATATTAGTGCTAAGCTATGAAAAGTCTCCAGTGAAATGTTCCATGTGAAAAGGGACGGAAAATAAGACATCAAACTGCATATAAAACTGGCCTATCGTTTTAGATTATTTGAGTGAACAAGCAGGCCGTTCAACTCAGACTAATAACTGAGAAGGGAGGGATACACTCTTAGCTGAAAGACTCTCGGTTTTCCCTATGCAGCGCAGATGTTAGCAATTGTAGTCCAATGCATTAGGTATCATAGCATTGTTGGCATAAACTCTCAGCATCCAACAACAGAAACCAATGTTTGCAATTATCCCTGTGTTTAGGAAAATGCAGATTTATGGGAAATGGCCAAGGCATCTTTATAAATGTCAACTTTAGGTGAGATCAGCTCCCAATCTCTGGCCTTTCCTAAGATCCTTAAGATAATTAGGGGTTCTTTTTTTCTTTATTATTGTGTATTGGGAAGTAGGTAATGTTATTAACCAACAGATGGAAGTGTAGTGATGAGATTAGAATTTGTTTAAATATGGAGAATGAGTTAAAATAAAGAAAAATGAGTAATAAAGTTGAAAGGGAGATATGACATGGGAAAAGAGATCAGAAATTTAGGGCATTCAGAAATGACAGAATAAAAAAAATGATGAGTAAAGCTATAAATTGAGGTCAGGGAGGAGTACGGCCTAAAATTAAGAGGTACAAGAGATAATGAATATGTCTGAAAGATAAGCTATAGCGATTGATTTGGAAGAAAATTGAAAATTAAAGGTGGTAGACCCAGGCGACAAAAATAGGAGGTAAGGAGGCAGCATTAGAATAACAGTAGATATACCTAGAAGAATATAAATAAATAAATAAATAAATAAATAAATAAATAAATAAATAAATATATATATATATTTATATATATATGATATATATATATATCATACCAATGTTGGTATGAAGTTAGGGGTTTTGAATTGCTCGTCTGTTACCTATAAAATGGATCAGAGGTACTCAGGGAAGGATAAGAGGGAGGAAGAGGAAGTAGAAAGGAAGAGAGAGAGGGAGGAGGGAAGTAGGAAAGAGGTAGAGAGGGAGAAAGAAGATAGAGAGAAGAGAGGGAGATAGAGGGAGGGGAGTAGTGTGAAATACAGAAGGAAAACAGACGGGAGATAAAAGTACAAAAGGTGCACATTTAGGATATTTGTTTATGTCATTTTGGACAGAAATGTATAATTATGTATGTTTTGATATTATGGTATATGTATGGATGTTTATGTAAAGATGGTGAAAAAATAAAAAAAATCTTTTTTTAAAAAAAAAAGGCCTGGGTTTGCCAGATGGTCTGGGAACCCAATGGGGGAGCTTCACACTGGAGGTGGTTGACTAATTAAAATCGAATCCCCCCCCCCATCCAGCTCCTTCTGGCTCCCTCCTTTGCTACCTTGTGTTAATCATTTTATCTGCTGTGTTATTTTAGAGTTGATTATTTTAATGTTAATTTTAATGTTTTTATGTGGTAAGACACCCAGTGTCATTGGAGATGAGATGGCTGGCAAATAAATCACATAATAAATAAATAAACTTGGCGGGGTGTGTGTGGAAATTTCAAGCAAAACTCAAGATAAGAACACTGATCCATAACCAGTAGAATAAATGTATAATTCTGCAGCAGTCAGTTGATTTTGAAATGGTCTTTCCCTGCTTTTTCCCACCAGCTGCCACCATAGCCCAGGAGAAGGTCATGGGGAAAATATTCATACCAAGAGACCACAAGGACACACCCATCCTTTGCAATTACCATACAAAATAAAGTAATCCTCATCACACCAGCTCCACTTACATGTTTTCATGGACAATGCAACTTCACCCACTGTGTCTGTTCTGTTGTAAGGAATATCCTTCTGGGTTCAGTTCCAAGTGGGAAAAAAAGACACTGGATTCATGGAAGTTGCTTGGAAAGAAGGTTTAATGGTGGACAGGAGCACATGGCAGGAGCTCCTGAACAGAAAAGGTAGATTACATGCTTCCAGATGTGGGTGAAGAGAAAAAAGGGAAGAGAGATGCTGAGTCCCTTGGTTTTATACTCTCTCTTGGGCCCCTCCCTGTTTCCTGTTCCTATATAGAAATGTATTCCATTGGCTGTCAGATTCCCAGGGGCATGCTGGGGCAACTCTTGTGGGCTGTCCCAAGTCCTAGGCTTGACTGATGTAATCTTCCCAGGTCCCATGTTGTGTAATGAAAAGGCTTTGGGACTCCTATTATGGTTCTTTGTTATGTAGAAGACTGTTTCAGGCTAGGTGGGAGGAATGTGGCAAGGGTGGGGGCAGGGAGCTGGAGGAAGCTGCTTTGTATTTAAAACATGTTTCTCTTTTCCTCATTCAGGGAAACATATTCTTTCCTTTTTCAATATTTCCTAGGATATTTCATTTTTCTAGGAGGGGGTGGGTACTAACTTCCTACAGTTCCTCCCATCATGAGCAGCTAGTCCAACTGCCTTGTCAGGAAAAGGACCTTCTCCCCCAAATGTATTTATTTATTTATTTATTTATTTTTATTTCTCAACAAGAGCAAGGAAACAGGACACATGAAAAAATGGCACAAATAAATGGATATAAAGAAGCAAAACATAGCCATAAACACATAAAACGAGTACATGCAAATGGGTACAGGGACGGTAGGCACACTGGTGCGCTTATGCACGCCCTCTTTTTGTCCTCACCTCAGGCTCAATTCAGCCACGGATCCAATGATCAAGTTGAAAACATCTGTCTTTGAAGACTGATGTAATGAATGTTTGCCAAAAACAAATGGAGAATAAATACTTGCGGGGTGGGGGTGGGGTGTTAGGATTTCACAATTCAGGGGCTACAGTTCTAACAATGATAGGTTGGTTCTAAACCAGTTTTTTTTTATCAACCATGGCAACTTTAAGATGGGTGGACTTCAATTCTAGAAGTCCATACATGTTAAAGTCTATATCCTCCAAGGAGCAGAAAATAAATCTCTAGACAACTTGGGAGAATAGCTTGTTTGTATTAGTAGAGTTGGTGAGGCAGGAACCAGCAGTTCCTAAGCTAGAAAGGGATATTATGTAGATATATCTTGCTTCCCCCTTCCTCAAAACAAGTTGGCAAGGATTTTTTACTTCCAAAAGGCTGAGGAAGCAGCCAAGTGTTAAAGCCTTCGAGCCTGGATATAAAAAATCTCAGCTGTCTTGGGCAATCGGTTGTTGCTCTGAAGGCTTCATTCTCCTCTGCAATAAACTTTTTAACCTTGTCAAATCTTGAGAGTTTCCCACCTATCTAAGGTGAGTGCCAAATTAAGGGTTGCACATCTGGAGACCTGTAGTTTATTGCCAAACCCAGGTGTGAAGCCTGACAATTAGACCAGGGGTGTCCGACACGGGTGAAATCCAGCAGGTTCTGACAGGTTCTGCAGAACTGGTAGCGGAAATTTTGAGTAGTTGGGAGAACCAGCAAATACCACCTCTGGCTGGCCCCAGAGTGGGGTGGGAATGGGGATTTTGCAGTATCCTTCCCCTGCCATGCTCACCAAGCCACGTCCACCAAGCCACACCATGCCCATCAAGCCACGCCCACAGAACCGCTAGTAAAAAAAATTGGATTTCACCACTGGTCTCCAACCTTCGCAACTTTAAGACTTGTGGACTTCAACTCCCAGAGTTGAAGCTTTGCTGGCTGAGGACCTCTGGGAGTTGAAGTCCACAAATCTTAAAGTTGCCAAGGTTGGAGACCCCTGAATTAGACCACCTCCTTAACTTAGGCTGAAACTTACAGGTCGGAAAGGAAATCTCCTTGTGCTCACAAACAGGTTAACTCTCATCTTTCTGACTAGTGAGAACAATTTTCAGCTATTCAAACCAGACATAATTTGCAGTTCTCTGCTTTCCTTTCCTCTTTTTCCCTCCTCCCTCTCTGAGCTAGACAGAAACCAATTTCACTGCTTCCTTAATGGGAACCAGTCTGGAAAACTGTTAGGAAAAAATGTAGTACTGGGTGGCTGAGAGCGGTGACAAAGCTGCATTTTAATAACAACAAAGTTACTCAATTTCATACTTTATTTTGCATTCATTTGCACTCTGCCTTTGGTCATATTTTCAGACATTTTTCTGTATCACACAATAACACACCCAATTAAACTTTACTGTTCATTAACTATGGAAAAATGGTTTATCAAAAGCCACATGGACTGTTTCAAAAACACAACAGGTGCTTAACTTTTAATTATGAAAGGCGGTTCTGAACCATTTGCCAAGGAGGGCATAAATGAAGAGGGAGTAAGGCTCAGAAGACCACCATAGATGGACCAGTAAGGCATTTATAGATGGATATCTGGTTAACATGGAGTCCATGCCCAGCCTTGGAGAGCAGCCCTAACATACAATGCAAAATGCACAGTGCCGAGATACATCCACGTAACACCTGCGAGCTGCATTGGTTGCCTATTAGTCTCCAGTCGCAATTTAAGGTGTTGGTTTTGACCTTTAAAGCCCTACATAGCTCAGGACCAGGTTACCTCCGGGACCGCATCCTACCACATTCCTCCCTACGACCAGTGAGGTCCCACAGAGAGGGCCTCCTCCAGGTCCCATCAGCCAAACAATGTCGGCTGGCGGGCCCACGGGGGACAGCCTTCTCTGTGGGAGCCCCATCTCTCTGGAACCAACTCCCACCAGAGATCCGGACCATCCCCACTCTACTGGCCTTCCGCAAAGCCGTAAAAACATGGCTCTTCCGGCAGGCGGGGTGAAGAAGAAGAAGATCGCATTCCCCCTGAATGAATGGTTTTTAAAATGATGTTTTAAATTGTACTGTTTTTTATTGTATTGATCTTATTTCTATTGTACGCCGCCCTGAGTCCTACGGGATTGGGCGGCTTATAAGAACTTTTAAATTAAATTAAATTAATTAAAATCCGGTGCAGCCCTCAGCCCAAAGGAAGTAGAAATCTGCATTGTGGGTCAACAAAAGAATGCGCCTCCAAACATTCATGGCAGCAATTACTGTGGAAATTAAGAGGCCGAATTTCTCAGGGCTGAGTTCTCCACCGTGTCAACCACAAACAGCCACCCGGTGCAGAGCAAAAGGCGTGTTTAACCTTGGGAAGGATGGGAGGAAGATGTGGCAGATTTAAATTTAGCACAGTCATAAAAAAAGTTATTGCGCCTTCAGTGTGACAGAGAGAAATCAACTGTTCTGGGGGAGTGTTCCTAATATACAATAAGGATTCTTATCACATTGTTGCATTCTGTGACTGACAACCTTAAGCCAAGCCATGGAAAGTTGAGGGTCTGAAATATTGGGTTAGGGCAGGGGACGGCAACCTTAAACACTCAAAGAGCCATTTGGACCTGTTTCCCACAGAAAAGAAAACACTGGGAGCCACAAAAACCTTTTGATATCTAAAATGAAGATAACACTGCGCATATCATTTTTTTACCTTTATGCTACCAGTATGTATAAAAAAACTATAGTGTGTTGCATTTATGTAATCATTGAACCTGCTACAGAGAAAACAAATTTTTTATTTCTGCATGCAACAAAAACATTTTGAACTCCGAAAAAAAAGATGAAAAGCTCAATAGATCACGTGTCAGCTGGTGTCGCACATTGGTGGTTGTGACGCATGTTTTGAGCGACAGGGAGCAGCAGCAGAGGGATGAAAGAGCCACATGTGGCTCCAGAGCTGCGGGTTGCAGACCCCCAGGTTAGCAGTGGTGGGTTCCTACCAGTGCGGTCCACTCTATAGCACCGGTAGCGGCCCGCTGGTGATGTCACAGTACCGGTATGGTCGGTTGCCAGTGCCTGGGTGCCGCCATTTTTTAAAAAAAATTCTTCTGCGCATGCCCAGAAGCCGAGCTTCTGGCACTGCGCATGCGCTGCCTTCCTACCCCACAATGAGTCCAAGCAGGGGAGGATGGCTGAGGGAGCGTGTGAGACGCTGAAAGAACGGGCGGCAGGAGCTATCTCCATTCCCCTCCCTTCAGCAGTCCGAGAAGCCACAAACGCACAGTGATGATTCGAGGCATTTTTGCACGTTCGAGGCTTCTCGAGCTGCTGAGGGGAGGGGGAACGGGTGGCAGGAGCCTAGGATCATCGAATGGGGAGAAGCATTCAGGCCGGATGGAGCCTCCTAGAAGAACCGCTGCCGCGATCTTGCTGCTCCCACTGCGGGGGGCTGCGTTGCGGATGGGCAATGCCCCCCCGCTTCTCCGGCTGCTGCCAAACTCCCAAGGCCCATGCCTACCCGGTCACATGGCTGGCAAGCCACACCCACAAAATAAGCCACACCCACAGAGTGGTAGTAAAAAAATTAGGAACCCGCCCCTGCAGGTTAGGGTTAGGGTTAAGGCAAATGAATCAAGCAGCCCCAATCCAGTTGCACCAGGCAGAGGAAAGGAGAAGCATGGAAGGCCGTACATATTTTGGTTCAGGATAATCAGCAGGAATGGCTTGGTTCAAATGTGAACAAAAGATTAAGTAGGAAAAAGCTTTCCTCGCGGTTAGGCAGCCCTTCAGACTAGACCTCCAAATGGAGTTTTGAAGGCCAGGAAACCATGAAAGCAGGCCTCTCTTTCTAAGTCTTTAGAGCACCAGGCTTACATTCTATGCGGTATCTGTGGAAGATGGCCGATCCTTTGGGACAATGAGAGACTTTGGGGCACCGAAGAAAAGGTTACACTTATATCCCTGCATCCCCCAAAGGTAAGGTGACCAGATTTTATTTTTTGTAAAGCGGGACACCATTGACGGGTGGGGGGGTTTCTAGGGGAGCAAGATGGGAGGGGTCCATCTCTCTTATCCTGCAGCTTTGTGCACCCCCCAACACCCCCCTTCATCGCAGCCAGGGGTGGGTTCCTACTGGCACAGGCTTACCTGTTCGTCGCTGCAGAGCCAGGGGTGAAATCCTGCCAGTTCAGCTGGGCCAGTCGTTCGGAGTAGAGCCGATGGAACTGGCGGTGGTCGCAGCGCGGGGCTTCTCCCGCCCGCTTCCCCCGCGCGGCTGGATGCCGCCATTTGGGTTATTTTGTCCTCTGCGCATACGCAAAGCGTTCTGCGCATGCGCAGAGGACAAAATAACCCGAATGGCGGCGTCCAGCCGGGTGGGGGAAGCGGGCGGGAGAAGCCCCGTGCCGCGACCACCTCCAGTTCCATCGGCTCTACGCCGAACGATTGGCCCGTCCAAAAAAAGCGGGACTTTTTTGAAACGCTGCGGGACGCGGAACAAATTATTTAAAAGGGGACTGTCCCGCCAAAAGCAGGATGTCTGGTCACCTTACCCAAAGGCATTTTTAGGTGACTAAATCCAATGTTTTGTCCTGCTTTGTGATTTAGGATTAAAATTTGACCAATTGTAAAAGTTTGTTGAAATGTTTTCATTATTAACAATTTGAGGAACAAAGAGGATGTTGCCAAATTGTAAAGCCTTCTGCGGAGTAAAACACAGGTAGCTTGACTTGAGATTTGTGTCCCTGCAATGACAACTAATTAGGACCGTGACTATAATTTACACAAGAACATATTTGATTGTGTGGAATACTTGACAATGTGTGATAATAGGCTTCTCCCACTCAACTTGCATTGTTGAATGAATGAATTTATTGATCGATTAGCCCTTGGGCCATATCAAAATGCAGAGTTCCAAAAACAGAGCATTACAAAAGTTTGGTAAAACAATTTAAATGAAATTGGAATAACGCACGATTTAAAATAAAATTAGAATAAAATATGATCTAAAATGAGATCAGAATAAAATACAATCATTTGAGATGAAAATTAAATGTGATTAAAATTATATTATAATGTCACCTCTGCATCTATCCAATCAGTCTTAAAACTACTATTAAAATTACATTATTAAATCAAATGACCTTTCCTACAATCTACCACATTCTGCTGCACCAACTTTGTCCTTTTTTCCATCAACTTTACTGCAAATTTGGCAATTCCTTTCATCAGCTGCAAGTTGGAACCTATCAGACCATGTTGCAAGAAGCTCTCTTTAGACTTAGGGGTGCTGGTATAAAAGATCCTGCCCAGCTGATGTTCCCTCAAAACTGAGTATAGGGGGCAATCAAACATTACATGGGACATTGTTTCAACTTCTCCCATCCCACATTAACAGTTAACAGTAACAGAGTTGAAAGGGACCTTGGAGGTCATCTAGTCCAAACCCCTGCTCACGCAGGAGACCTATACTAGGGATTTGAACCGCTGAACTGCCGACCTTTCTGATTGACAAGCTCAGTGTCTTAGCAACTGAGCCACCTAGTATAAACAGACTCTTTCTCTTATAGGGATACCCTTATACCTACCCCAAAGCATATTTGTTTGAAGTTGGTCTAATCAACTTGCATTGTTCAGTGGTGGGCCTTTCCCCTCCCCAGCGAATCAATGGAGGGATGCCATCACTTGCAGAGAGGGGAAAAGTTGGCATCCATGAACGTCTGACAGATGCCTTGGCATTACAACGTCTCAGCCATGATGACAAAGGCAGATGCCATGTTGGAAGTGCCAATAAAATGTAATCACTTAACAACAGCTTCATCAGTCAACTGACCAGCATCCTGAACCAACCTAAACAATTAATTCACATTGCAATAATATTCAAAAGGGACTGAGACGAATTAAATGTAGAAAAATATCATTCCTTTTATTACAGATACTTTTTCCCTCTAATTCAGCATCCTTCCAAATTCTCTTGGTGACTGTAGAATATTTTCATAATAAAGTATATGTTATCAATCTGGGAAAAGAATGGTCCCTTAGAAGCCAAGTAATCTGAATTATTACTGTCCAGTTATTAATATTTTAGTACATCTCTCCGAGGAAAGGAACCACTTCCATTTTTCTGCCAAAATCCCTACAAGTATATCTCCGCAGAGTCACCAGTAATGAAATACAACTTTGTCTTTTTAAAAGCTACCATGGTTCCTTTTCCCTTGTGGTTTTCACACTTCCGGCTTCACCACCAAATTAATTATCTGCGCAATATCAACTACCTATACCTTTTAACGTCCTTCCAATGTGAGCTTCCCCAACTGAGAACCTTCCCAGTGCGTTGAACAACTCCCTTCATTATTTTCAGTTATAATAATTTGTAAACTAGCATAGCTTCCAAAGGCTGAACATCATGTGGCTGTGACAACAAATTGCAGGTTAGCATGATGTGTCAATCTGAGAAGTTAGCTGAGATGTTAAGATGGTCGGGAGGTCAAGTCTGATTCTTGGTGTGGATGACTGCAGAGAGAACATTGGCAAAGGAATGCAAAACACGTTCAGACATAAGAAAAGTAAAGAAATATGCTCAGCACATACATTTAATAAATAAATAAATAAATAAAACAGCTCAACTCTGGGAATGGAGGGAGCATGAAAATAAGATTCAAAATAACTCTGCCTTCAATTTGTATGGTATAAGAGGCAGATGGACAACTCTGGCAGGTTTTTAAAAAAATGATTTATTATACCCTTAAAACAGTAAAGTGGACTTCTAGTAGTTCTTGTAGTATGTTTTCTGATCTGGGTTACTCTGACAGGTTGTCATCTGGTAGCATTATGAGTGATTACAGCTTTGTCTACTTCCAAAATATTTCGTTCAGCCACCCTGGGGTTATGAAATTCCTGGGAATTCCCAAGTGATCTATCATCTATATAGTAACTGGCCCAATCCTGCTTAGCTTCTAAGATCAACCAAGGTCATCTTGGTGATAAAACACAACAATAAATGTCTTGCACAGAAGATGAGACTTAACTCATCAATGCCTGGAATCAATGGATCAATGCCTGGAATGCACTACCTGATTCTGTGGTTTCTTCCCCAAACCCCAAAAACTTTAACCTTAGACTGTCTACAGTTGACCTCACCCCATTCTTAAGAGGTCTGTAAGGGGCGTTCATAAGCGCACCATCGTGCCTACCGTCCATGTCCTTCTGTCCTATTGTCTAATTTTTACCTATACATACTTTGCTTTTGTTTGTGTTTATATCATACCTGTTATCTTGTACATGTTTGAAAAACAAACAAATAAATAAATAAAATAAAACTTCTCCAGCTGTCAAATTCTGTGATTCTATGACATTGTTCCTTCTTTAGCACTTTCTTGCTTAGAATAATCTTGGTCATAGATGTACTTACTGCCATCATTGAACTTAATGACCACTCTTAATGACTTTCTGAAAAATGATCTGTCCCCAATCTGGTTCTACAGATCTTCCAATGAAGATACTCCTCATCTGCTATAATCTTGCCGATTGGCCTCGTCTTCTCTTTCCTTCCATCTTTCAAAACATTATGGGCTTTTCAAGGTAGACCTTTTTGAGGTCTTCACATTATGGGGCCAAGATATGATGGATCAAGTCTGGTCCTTTGTGCCTCAAAGGAGAACTATCAGGGATGGGTTCTGACTTACCTCGCTGCCGGTTCTCTTCCTCACGTGCCGCGTGGGCGCATGCACAATTCATTCATGCGCGCATGCACAGTGCTAAAAACCCAATGGTGGCGCCTATGGCAGCACCGAGAGAGCCAGTTCGGGGCATGTCCAGCTGGCCATCACTGCCAGTTCGGCAAGCGGGGGGAAATTCCCACTACCGGTTCTATAGAACCAGTCCGAACTGGCAGGAACCCACCTCTGAGAACTATGGATTGATATATTCTATGATTCATTTGGATTGCTATGATACTCTTATCTCTACATTCCTCTCGGAAAGCATGTTCGATATGTTGAAGAGTAAACAATCTGGCTTGCTTTTGATATGATATGTGTGTGGGGGGGGGTTGTTGGTCTCCATTTGAGAACATATGTGATTTTCTAATTTACAGCTCCATTTTGTCCTGGAACCACCAGCTGTTTTTCCACATGAAGGTTAGTTTAACTGATGGCACAATTTTCTGACTCTTTACTGAAAGAAAAGTGTTGGTTGATTTGCCAGATTTTGACAGGCAGACGACTCAGCATTACTTCGCAGAGAGCTATTTTCTAAGTATGAGCGCACCCAAATCTCCAGGCGCAGAGTTGCATGAAAGCACAGGCTTCTTACAAAATGTTTCAAACACCTTTGCCAAACTCACCTCCAAAATGCCTCATTAGTTAGCAGCAGCGGGATACAAGTCAAATAAATAAACGACCAAGTAGAAATTGTATTACTTCTGAATTCTATAGTACCGTGGTGGCGAACCTATGGCACGCGTGCCAGAGGTGGCACGCGGAGCCATAGAAGCCGGCACGCGAGGGTTTCCCACCGGCAAACCGGAAGTGCGAAAAAATGCACTTCCGGTTTGCCGGTGTGCTGTTTTTTGCACTCCGGAGGGTTCAGGGAAGCTCCCTGAAGCTCCGGAATGCAAAAAACTACAAAACGGACAAACCGGAAGTGCACTTTTCCGCACTTTCGGTTTGTCCGTTTTGTAGTTTTTTGCATTCCGGAGCTTCAGGGAGCTTCCCTGAACCCTCCGGAGTGCAAAAAACAGCTCACCGGCAAACTGGAAGTGCGTTTTTTCGCATTTCTGGTTTGCCAGTTTCGTCGTCCCAGGCTCCGGTAAGCCTTTGCGCGGGGGTGGGGGTGTGTGCATGCACAGGGGGCAGCAGGGGGGTGCTGTGCGCATGCGTGGGGGGGAGGGAATGGGTGTGGGCACGCGAGTGCGCCCCCCCTTTTTGGAACACGAGCCGAAAAAGGTTCGCCACCACTGCTATAGTATATTCTGCCTTTTCATCACTTCAGTGTATGAAGTGAATGTTCCACCAAGGATGTGGCCATGCAAGGGTTACAATTTAGTTCTCTTGGGGGGGGGGGAACTGAAAATAATCTTCTAATTTCAATGTAAAAATTTAAATTCTTAAATTTTATTCATATATATAGTATACATACATACATATAGTATACATACATACAGCCATCCAAAACAAATACAACCCCCCCAAGCACATCCTAGATCTGACCAACCACTGCCTGTCCAACACATACTTCATCTATAACGGACAAAAATACAAACAAATGGAAGGAGCACCCATGGGATCACCCCTCTCACCTGTCATTGCTAACCTCTATATGGAACACTTTGAAACCCAAGCTCTAGAAAAATCTGATCACAAACCCAAACTCTGGCTCAGATATGTAGATGACACCTTCATAATCTGGCCACACGGGAAAGAAAAACTGGACAACTTCCTCATACACCTCAACAGCCTACACCCCAAAATACAGTTCACCATGGAAACAGAAGCTAACAACCAACTTCCCTTCCTGGATGTCTTAGTCTACAAGAAATCCAATGGCTCCCTAGGATACACCATCCACCAGAAGAAAACCCACACTAACCGCTATCTGCATGCACTCTCACATCACCACCCAGCACAGATCAACTCCATAGCCAAGACACTCATCTCCAGAACAAAACGCCTAGCTGACGAACAACACCTAAAAACCGAACTAAATACTCTCACTAACGTACTAGCATCCAATTGATTCCAAAGAAAGAAGATCACCAACCTAATCCAAAAAGAAACCCCCACTAAAATCCAAGACAGAGAACAAGAAAACGGCAAAGCCCTCCTCCCATACATAAAAGGCACCACAGACAGAATCAGCAAGATCCTCCACAAACACAACATCAAGACAGCATTCTGCACAAACCGAAAAATATCCACCACCCTAAGAAACCCCAAAGACAAAACTGAGTTAGAAAATCAAGGAGTATATGAAATTCCATGCACCGCCTGCCCCACCACATACATTGGACAAACCAACAGAAGAATAAGTGCACGCATTGAAGAACACAAGAACACAGTCAAAAAACCAACTTCTTCCCTGGTCCAACATTTCAAAGCCACAGGACATGAAATCGACTTTAAAAAGACCAGAACTATCGCCAAAACTGAACACTTTAACAACAGAATAATCAGAGAAGCCATCGAGATAGAAAAACGCCCACACAGCATGAATAAATGAGATGACACCTCCCGCCTACCAGCCATTTGGAAACCCGCCCTTATTGACAAACGAGTCCCTAACACAAAGAAGGACACCAGACCCACACTCCCGAAAACCACACAGGATGTCACCACCACACATCCACGCAATAAGCAAACCCAAACCCACACCAATGAGGCACGACCACAAACAAGAAGCCATACTACAGCTGCATCATCAGCCACTTTAAACCCCCTCCAATCCATACAGGAAGCAAACTGACACCCTCCATAAAGATGTGGCAGGACCAAGAACCAGAAGCCAAACAGCAGCAATGCAGCTCACCAGCTCTAATGCCCCTGCAAGTCAGAGTAACCTAAGAACACCCCCAGCCAATCAGAGCACAGCTAACCCCCCAGCCAATCAGAGCACAGCCAAGCCCCCAACCAATCAGAACACACCTCCAACCAATCAGAACACAGCCAAGCTCCCATCCTATCAGTTCAAACCTCCACTGGCAGTTAAAAGGAAGAAACAGCAGCAATCTCACATTGCTCCTAGAAGCAGGAAGCAGAAGACACCAGCCTGAAGATGATGAATGAGACTTCATCGAAACGTTGCGAAGACACTTCCAATTTCACGCGGGAGAAAACCTGAATACCCAAAGACCTACATACAAACACCCGCGAAAACCTCAGAAAACATATATATATATATATATATGTAGGATTTTTTGCTGATAAATGAAAATAAAGGGAGACTATTATAGATCTATTTCGAGCTTATTTTGCTCTCGTCAGATAGCTATATATATATATATATATATATATATATATATATATATATATATATATATATATATATATATATATATATATATATATATATATATATATATATATTGTGTGTATATATATATATATATATATATATATATATATATATATATATATATATATATTGTGTGTATATATATATATATATATATATATATATTGTGTGTATATATATATATATATATATATATATATATATATATATATATATATATATATATATATATATATATATATTGTGTATATATATATATTGTGTATATATATATATTGTGTATATATATATTGTATATATCACATCACAGCTTTCATTTTTTGCCTTTCGGCCCCTCTCTGGGACCATCCAGGCAGTTTCTATAGCCGACACACTATCTTCTATATGTGTAGCATATATGAATGAAAGAGACAGAGGCGCAGTCATGTTAGACAGCTGTCTTCTTATTAATAAAGAAAAGGTCATACTCCTTTCTCCTAATTTATTAATATTTTACAAATAAATGTTTGAAAAGAATATGAATATTTTATTCCCTGTGCCAAGTTGGGCCTTAACATTTGCTCTATGAGAACACGTCAAGCTTAATATTACAAGAATAAAAGGTTTGCCTGTTTTAAGAGGGCGTGTTTCCATTGTGCAAACTCTGATGCTGTTAATTTAATTGCACACATGATGTGCAATCATGATTTCCACCTCCAATATTTAGACTGAATTTTTGAATATCAACATGATAGATAGTATGATGAACTGGATTTACTTTACGGAATTACAAATTGGATATATGAGTGAATGTAAAAAGGATGGAATGAATAGTGCACTATCAACCTCCTTTTTTCACCCTTTTTCACTACTGTAAGACATTGATGCTATTGACTTTTCACTAAAAGTAGAAACTTGTGTGCTACTGAGATTGAATATTCCAAGTTGTCACAACACAATCTCATTAAAAATGATAGGTTCGAATCAGAGGTGGTATTCAGCTGGTTCGAACTGGTTCAGGCGAACGGGTAGTAGTGTCCTGTGGGTGGGTCTGCACCGCTCATCCACCCACCTGCCCTGGTGCTATGCCGTCCTATTTAGGCATGTTTTGAAGCCATGTGCATGCGTGCAAGCTGTGCGCACGAGGAAAGGATGTGCACATGCATGGAAGGTGCGCATGTGCCTGAAGCAAGCATGCGCACATGCACGCTCCCATTTGCCAACCAGTAGGGAAAGCAAGTCAATACCACCCCTAGTTTGAATAGTCCCACAGCTACTGATAGGAAGGGAGCAGCAAGTAAGAAGGGGTGAACATAAAAATGGAAAGAGCCTGAAGCAAGAAAGGACAAATTAGAGATTAGTTGAAACTAATCATCTGAACTTTGGCTATGGGACAATAAGAGAAGTCAAGAAGGATCCAACTGGGTGGTTATTTTATTACTGAATTGCATATAGACTTTTGACCCTCTCCACTTAAAATCTGACAAATATTTTCACAGTATACATGGCTTAGGCTTCACAGCAGACCCAGGAGTACATCTATTCTCCCTTGATCCCATTCTTAGTAGTTAATGATAGAGATTTCAAGAACATGGCTGAACTAGGTAGATGAATAGGTTTTATTATTGATATCAAAGAAGTCATGTGTAGAGCACATGGATCAAGTCCAATAGGTCGGTATGCATGTGTCTGTGTGTCAGTCCCAGGGTTTAAATCCGAAATCTTTGTCTGCTACCTGCCTAAATTAACAGATCCCTAGCCATTATTTTCCTAGCTTTGGATCTGGTCATGTTGACACAACAGCTCTGTCTGACTTCTCTTCCCACTTCGCTATCATCAGGTCTTGCAATTACCGTATTTTTCGGAGTATAAGACGCACCGCAGTATAAGATGCACCTTAGTTTTGGGGGAGGAAAACAAGGAAAAAAGGCCTCTGCCTCCCAGCAATTTGCCAAACAGCAAACAGCAAACAGCAAACAGCACAGATGATATACACTGTTTGCTGTATATTTCTGTGCATGTGTGCCTGACCCATAGAAATAGCAAAGAATTGGAGAAATGTACATTATGGCAGTATATTAATCCCAGAAAGTTTTCTTAAATGTAATAACACTAACTCCTCCCAATTATTTAAATAGATCTACTCCAAACATGACTAAGTCATTAACTCAGCTGCCTTATTTTAATACTAATACTTAATACTAATACTTAATACTAAAACAAGACATTTCAGATTATACTTTTACAGATCTTTAAAATTGATGTGGCTTTCTGGAAGTATTCTCTGCTATTTAAAAGAAGATACAATAGCACTGGGCCTCTTCAGAGTAAGCATTTATTTTAAAAAGCTTCTTCATTTTGTTAAGTTGTCTAGAACAATAATAAAGCAGACTTAAAAAAATAAGTCTAATAATTTGAACACTCTACAAACATTTAACAAAATAACATATTAACAGAATCTGCCTCTACCTAGGATAGAACTCACAACCTCCTGATTGTGAGGCAAGAACTCTACCTCTAGGCCATGGCAGCTATAGCTTACTTCTCTGTAATTTCAGCAGTCTAACATTGCCAGAAGTTTATCTCCCAGCAATTTTTCTCATTACAGCCATCGTAGTTAGTTTCATTTTACCACGTGGCTTGCAAGCCTCAGTCAGCTGTAGGTCGGAAGGCAGGTAATCTCTTCTTGTGCCCTGTTTGCTGCAAAGAGGTAAATTGCTGGCAGGCAGAGGCCAAAGGGTGGGGGTGGCTGGGTGGGGCTACATTCGGTGTATAAGACGCACCCAAGTTTTCACCCTCTTTTTGAGGGTAAAAAGGTGTGTCTTATACTCCAAAAAATACGGTAAGCATACAAACTATATTAAAATCAACATCATAAAAGTAGCAAGGAGTGCCATCCTCAGAAAGATGTAACAAATAAATATTTAAATAAACCCTCCTTGTTGTCTCTACCCATTATGAAATTAAGGAAGTTTCCAGCACACTGTCTTCAATAGACATCCACAATGTCTCCATCCAATTGTCCTCCAGAATACAATGGCTTATTCCTAGCTGATCATTTCTGTCGTTGCTGGTGGTCAACTCTTGTTTTGATTTCCTCAGAAGTGAAGGATCAAGGCTGTCTCTGTTGGTGGAATTCTCAGAATTGTAAGCCCAGTATAGCTGTGATAGACCCATTTGAAAAAAAAAGAAATGGCACAGATGTTGAGATAATAGCTTAACAATATAAAATGACTGTTTTTAGGAGGGAAAAACCCCCATTTTCATACTCCTTTTTGGTCGCCACAATGTAAAAGGATGTTGAGATTTTGGAAAGAGTGCTGAGTGCAAAAAAGAGCAAGAGAGATGACTGTGGATCTGAAGCCTAAAACATATGAAGAACAGTTGCAGGAATTGGGTATGTCTAGTCTAGTGAAAACAAGAATTAGGGATGACATGACAGCAATGTTCCAGTATTTGAGAGGCTGTCACAAAGATGACAGGGTCAACTTATTTTCCAAAGCACCAGAAGGCAATGGATGGAAACTAACCAAGGAGAAAAGCAACTTAGAACTAAGGATAAATTTCCTAATGGCGAGAGCAATCAACCAGTGGAATGCCTTGCTCCATCATCATGGTGGCTTTTAAGAAGAGACTGGACAGCTACTTGTCTGAAATGGTATAGACCAGGGGTGGGTTCCACTTACCTTCGCCACCGGTTCGCATTGCGATGTTTCGCGCATTCCCTCATGCAATTTGGCTGCCGAGCATGCTCAGAAGCAGGAATTAGCCAGAAACACAGCTGAGGAGCTGATCAGCTGTGCTTCGGGTGAAGAAATAAAGGTCAGAATTCACCCGCGGGCAGGCAGGAGGGCCCTTTTTCAAGCCGCGGAAGGGGAAAAATTCGCACAAAATCCAAAAAAAAGATGGTGGCGCGCATGGAATGGCACCGACAGTGATGTCACCAGCGGGTTGCTACTGGTTCGGGCGATCCGGACCAAACCGGGAGGAACCCACCCCTGGTATAGACTCTTCCGCTTGTGTAGCAGCGGTGGGTTGCTCCCGGTTTAGCCCGGTTCTGTGAACCGGTAGCGCCAGCAGTGGGAGGCTCCGCCCACCTGCCCGGGAAGCTTCTGCACATGCGCAGAAGCATTGCGCGTGTGCGAACTGGTAACAACAGGTTTTAGAACCCACTACTGTTATGTAGGGAATTAGACTAGATGACTTCCAAGGTCCCTTCCAACTCTATTATTCTATGTTCTCCCACATTACTAATTCCAAGTACTTCATGTTTGCTTGAAGTTTCAACTTCCAAAATTACCTCTTGATACCCACCAGTCAGTTCCTATGGCCAATTTCCCTGTGAGCTCCAGCCAAGAAATAGAATTTCCCAGGCTACTGCCTTAGCTGTACTTCCAAAGGGAACAGCAAAATCCATCAAAAATAAATAAGCTCTAAACAGCTAGGTGGAAACTTTGGCCACTGATACTGGATTAAACTATTTCCCAACAGGGTTCTTGAAACTGTAATAGTTTTCTCTGCTCAAAGCCAGGTGTTAACGCAGGAAAGATTAATTAATATTTTGGTTTGGGTTTTGCGCCACCTGGAAGTCGCAGGGCTTTATACCAACCACAACAGATCAATGTGGAAAATGAGAAGAAATGCAAGGATGATCTCGAGACTTTTCCCTTTAAGAAATGTTTCTGCTGAAAAAATGCTCCAAGAACATGGGAAACCACAAACCTGTATTTATCTTTGCAAAAGTCAAGAGTATTTATGACTCCACCATTTCAAAGCTCCCGTGTGTGCGTTTTCAATTACAATTTTTGCTAAGACCTCAAGTGACTCTGCTCTAGCGGGAGGGTACACAGATATTATTGCCTTGATAAGCCAACTTTGACCATTTCTTTTCATCACTGCCTCATCTTCTATTTTCCAGTTTTAACTGCCAGTACAATTTTACAGAAAAAGAATAAAACATGATATTCTGATTTTCTAACAAAGGTCTATTCAGCTTCGCTTCTGAATAATGTTGGCTTTCAACCTTGCTCATTCATGGCTAGAGTTTACAAAGGTTTACATATTTCTTTTGAGCAAGTGATAACTCGTGCAAGACTCAAGGTGCAGCTACATGCACACAGGACCCCAGGTTCAACACTAAAGAACAACCACATAATGCCTTATTTGGCTCCCATCCCTGTCTTTCATAAGTAGTTGATTTTCACTCTTATACAGGAAATTAAAAACGCTGTGCTTTTGTGACAATGTTCTGGCGACAGTTTTATTAGAGAACTGCAATTATTATTCTAGTTCAGATTCACAGGGACAAGCTGGTGAGTAAAATTAATGGAGAAATTATGGTTTGAGCTGCTGCTAAATAAACTGGCCTCGACTACAGATTCTTCCAAATCAAAGAATACAGATTTGCATAGAAAATATTCTGCAGAAGAGTGGAAGAGATAAATATCATACTGCAGGAAGAGAAATGCACTGTCATACCAAGAATAAAGTATTGAAGTTTAATTGTCCAGAAAGATCTTGTGGGATAGATAGATAGATAGATAGATAGATAGATAGATAGATAGATAGATGGATGGATGGATGGATGGATGGATGGATGGATGGATGGATGGATGGATGGATGGATGGATGGATGGATGGATGGATGGATGGATGGATGGATGGACGGATGGACGGATGGACGGATGGACGGACAGACGGATGATGGATGGATGGAACTGACAGACAGACAGACAGATGGACAGACAGAGACAGACATCAGAGAAAGAAAGAGAGAGAGGTATGGATGTAGATGTATAGATATAGAGGGAGAGGGAGAGGGAGAGGGAGAGGGAGAGGGAGAGAGAGAGAGAGAGAGAGAGAGAGAGAGAGAGAGAGATAACAGAGACAGAGACAGAGACAGAGACAGAGACAGAGACAGAGACAGACAGACAGACAGACTGACTGACTGACAGACAGACAGACAGACAGACAAAAGATTTGTTAGGATTATGTTCCACTGAGATAAGTTTGAGATAGAAAACACTTAAAAACTAGTGTAACGTATAAATAAGCTTACAATTTAAAAAGAAGGTTTAAAACAAGCAAACCATCCAGAATCCCCCTCAGCAAAGGAAGCAAAAGATAGAATAGACGAAACCACCTAGCTGACAACAATACTCATGCCCTGCACACCCATCCCCAGTCACACAGAGAATGTACATCATACTGTAACCCCATAACCACTGGGTGAATGTGCAAAATACTGTAGCCAAGATGGTGGATGAAACTGCATAATTGAAGCATGTCTTTAACATGTATTGCACATGTGTAAACAATATGGTGGGATTTCGATTGCGTGGTTGTGCTGTCATTCAGAGATGTTTACCTACCCCTCAGCTATCCTACCAGTATCCATCAAAAGGTTGCCCCATTTCTCCATTAGCTCTGCTCCCTTCTACATCTTTGCAAAAACAATTCATGATTAATTCTCCCAAACTATTTTTTCGAGTGGAAACAGAATTAACAAATGTTTAGAACAGGGGTCGCCAACCTTTCGAACCTCACGGACCACTAAATTCATAATTTTAAATCCCGCGGACCACTAATATGAATTTTTAAAAAAGATAAATAGCATTTAGTGCAATATAAAAAATGCAAATAATTTTTCTGCGGACGACCAAAATTTTCTCGCAGACCACCAGTGGTCCGTGGACCACCGGTTGGTGACCACTGGTTTAGAAGTTAACAGAACAAATTGGCATCCAGAATCTCTTAACTTCATAGATACTCAAAGGGAGAAAGGAAAATGTAAATGGTTTAGAAATTTCAGGGCAATGATAACTAAAGAGGCTCCAACAAGAGAATAAAGTTTGGACTTTAAAACTGAGTTTCCTTCAAACATTAAACTGATTGTACTCATTTGTTCTCAGAAAATGGATGTTTTACTCATTTGTTGAAGTTCCTAATGCTTTGAATACTCTCATATTCCTGTCATTTGTAGAAGAAACACAATCATTTTTATCTACAGTTGTGTCATGAGATGCCCAGTCCCTTCAGAGAGGAAAAATTTAAAGAACCAAAACTTCCATTCAGAGAACTTAATAAAGGCTCCATTTCAGCAATGGGTGGAAACTAATCAAGGAGAGAAGCAACTTAGAACTAAGGAGAAATTTCCTGACAGTTAGAACAATTAATCCGTGGAACAGCTTGCCTCCTGAAGTTGCGAATGCTCCAACACTGGACGTTTTTAAGAAGATGTTGGATAACCATTTGTCTGAAGTGGTGTAGGGTTTCCTGCCCAAGCAGAGGGTTGGACTAGAAGACCTCCAAGGTCCCTTCCAACTCTGTTATTCTATTCTATTCTATTCTATTCTATTCTATTCTATTCTATTCTATTCTATTCTATTCTATTCTATTCTATTTTCTATTCTATTCTATTCTATTCATATATTAATCTTCAAGAGTTACAGGCCAAATGTTTGTATCCCCATCATTATGAGGAGACATCCTGGCTAATTCTCACTCTGATGACAAAACATGCACAACACTGCAGTTCACGGCAAACTTTACACAGCGTCAATGGTTACACTCCAATACTGGGTGGCAGGGGTGGGTTCTAAATTACCTCGCTGCCAGTTCGCTTCCTCCCGCACTACGTGGCTGCGCCTCGTGGGTGCGTGTGCACAAAGCGCGCACACACATGCACAGTGGCAAAAAATCCAAAACAAATCCCCCCAAAAAGGCGCCAAAAACAAGATGCTGACCGCATGCACAGTGCCGGAAACTCGGCTTCTGTGCATGTGCAGAAGGAAAAAAAAACCAGGAAAAAAATTCCAAAACAATAAAAAAAATAACCCCCCCCCCAAAAAAAAAGCCGAAAACAAGATGGTGGCCACATGCACAGTGCCGAAAACTCAGCTGTGCAGAAGAAAAAAATCCCTCCCCCAAAAAATTTCTAAAAAATTTTTTTTATTGCGAATTTTTTTTAAAAAAAAGATGGCGGCGCCCATGGACCGGCACCAACCAAACCAGTTCTGTGATGTCATTGTGACATCACCAGTGGGTCGCTACCGGTTCAGGCAAACTGGTCCGAACCGGGAGGAACCCACCTCTGCTGGGTGAAATCAAGAGTCCACTTTGAGACCAAGGGGCTTCCAGTTTTGAACAAATGAAATTTAAAACTCCAGCAACTTTTTCCAAAGACAGCAGCTAATTTTGGTCACTGTGGGGTAGACCTTGGTCAATAATACCCATGTTGCTGGTTTCATTTTTCACCCCTGACTTAAATCATGTAAGAGACAATAATGCATACATTTTTTTGTAGGCAGGCCCAAATGTTCTTTAAACAATTACCAAATTTGCAATATATTATATGAATGGCATGTATCTCTTAATGGTGCTGGCATATTACTGCAATGCGCTCTACATGGGGCTACCCTTGAAGATTGTCCGGCGACTGCAATTGGTGCAAAATGCAGCTGCGCAAGCTGTGGTGGGTGTACCTAGATACACCCACGTAACACCTATTCTCTGCCAGCTGCATTGGTTGCCCATTAGTCTCTGGATCCAATTTAAGGTGTTGGTTTTGACCTTTAAAGCCCTACATGGCTCAGGGCCAGGTTACCTTCGGGACCGCATCCTGCCGCATACCTCCCTACGACCGGTTAGGGCCCACAGAGTTGGCCTTCTCCAGGTCCCATCGACCAAGCAATGCTGGTTGGCGGGGCCGAGGGGGAGGGCCTTCTCTGTGGGAGCTCCCTCCCTTTGGAACCAGCTTCCTCCAGAGATCAGGACTATCCCCACCCTGCTGGCCTTCCGTAAAGCAATAAAAACTTGGCTCTTCCGGCAGGCGGGGTGAAAGTGAGACCAACCGAGACCAGATATGGGTCTCCCCCCCTGGTTATGAATGTTAGATGCTCTTTTTAATTTTTGTAAGTTCTAATTATTGTGTCTTTTTTATATTGTTGAATGGATTTTGACATGTTGTGAGCCGCCCAGAGTCCCCTGGGAGTTGGGCGGCATATAAATCCATTTAAATAAATAAATAAATAAATAAATAAATAAGTAAGTAAGTAAGTAAGTAAGTAAGTAAGTAAGTAAGTAAGTAAGTAAGTAAGTAAGTAAGTAAGTAAGTAAATAAATAAATAAATAAATAAATAAATAAATAAATAAATAAATAAATAAATAAATAAATATCTCCCTTTCTTTTAAATAATCTTAACTCTTTAAGAATTACTCTTCAGGGGCTTTCTTTAAGCGAAGAAAAATTAAGTATCGAACAACATACCATTGAAATGGCTTATTTTTTTCACCTTTGGTAAGATTCTTGACATCCGCCATAATGGCATTCAAGTGTTTTTCCATCTCTCTTTATCCACATACGTTCTGCTACTACATCTTGCAGTAGAAGAATTGAAACTGTAATAAAATATTGCTGTTCCACACTGCCATTTTTCAAGTTGACAAATATGGGCACTGTAACAACTCTCGTCCTCATTATGGGGCAAAGTCAGTATTACAGGGTGATGGCATCCAAGAGGTTACAGGACTATGTAAGTCAGTTAGAATTTCCCCAATTCACTGAAAAATCTCTCTTTGCTTTGGCAAACTTTCAGCATTTCACCGATTGCGGAACAGAGTGTTTCAAAAGCTATTTTGAAATAAAATATTCTAGGAATCTACGCTTTGATCTTGTGCTCTCTATCTCTGGAGGTTTACAAAGACAGACAACCACCTCTCAGGGACAGTTTAATTGGTTTTCCTACACATTGCAGAGGGTTGAAACATCAAAATTCACGATGTCCAAATTGTCAACTTGCTAGAAATGAAAATTTAATTTCTGAATTCCCTGGATGCTCTGGGATTTAACACAGAGAGAGCTCCAGAGAGAGCTCCTTTTTGTTAAATGCTACCCACACCAGCAACAATAAGCTGAAGCAGAGATCATCGTAAGCACTGAAACCAGAATAACCATTCCAGTTGGTAGAAGTTGGTCAACATCTTGGATGCTTCCTTCTTATGGGTACAATAAACTCTCTTCATTTACATATATCACCTTTCAACACAATACAGGTTGTGTATTGTATTATACAACACAGGGGTAGGTTCAATTTACCTTCACCACCGGTTCGCATCGCGACGTTTTGCACGCGCGCAAACTCGCTCCACTCGTGCGTGCACGTGCATCCCCTCGTGCGATTTGACTTCCGCGCATGCTCAGAAGCAGGCATGAGCCCGAAACACAGCTGAGGAGCTGATCAGCTGTGCTTCGGGCGAAGAAATAAAGGTCAGAATTCACCTGTGGGCAGGAGGCCCCTTTTTCAAGCCGCGGAAGGGGAAAAATTCACACAAAATCCAAAAAAAGATGGCTGCGCGCACAGACCAGCATCGACAGTGACATTACCAGCAGGTCGCTACCGGTTTGGGCGATCCGGTCCAAACCGGGAGGAACCCACCCCTGATACAGCACAACTTACAACTAAAATTGAGCTGAAAATTTCTGTTGCTAAGTGAGACATTTGTTAAGTGAGCTTTGTCCCATTTTACAACCTTTCATGCCACACTTGTTAAGTGACTCATTTGCAGTTGTTAAATTAGTAACACAGCTGTTAAGTGAATCTGGCTTCCCCATTGACTTTGCTTGTCAGAAGGTGATCCACATGATCCCCCAGACACTGCAGCCATCATAAATATGAACCATCTGCTAAGCATCTGAATTTTGATTACATGACCATGAGGATGCTGCAATGGTCGTAAATATGAAAAACGGTCATAAGTCACTTTTTTCAGTGCTGTTGTAGCTTTGAATGGTCACTAAACAAACCGTTGTAAGTTGAGGACTACCTGTAGTAGCTATCATTTGAAGGCAAACAAAAGAAACATTTTGGGTCAATTCCACAGGGAAGTTGGTAGTGAGAATTCTATGGGATGGAGGATTACAGATTACAGATTACAGATTATTAGAGTTTGGAAGGGACCTTGTAGGTCATCTAGTCCAACCCCCGCTCAAGCAGGAGTCCCTACACCATTTTGGACAAATGGCAGTCCAATCTCCCTTTGAAAGTCTCAAGTGTTGGGGCTCTCACAACCTTGGCTGGCAAGCTGTTGCACTGGTTGATCGCTCTCACCGTCAGAAAATTTCTCATTTCCAGGTTGAATCTCTCCTTGGTCAGCTTCCATCCATTATTCCTTGTCTGGCTTTCTGGTGCCATAGAGATCAGTCTGATCCCCTGTCAGTGGAGACAGATGAGGAGTCCGTCTGAGCAGACCTTCAGGGTGTTGATCTTAGCCTTGTAGAAGCCCCATTGCCAGTTGTCACCTGGCACCTTTCTTATCTGAGGAAACCTATAAATAAAACAAGACTCAAAAAGGCCTCCCTTATCTCCAGATAAGGAGATAATAAGATAGGACACGCGGTGGCTCAGTGGCTAAGACACTGAGCTTGTCGATCAGAAAGGTCGGCAGTTCAGCGGTTCGAATCCCTAGCGCTGCGTAACAGAGTGAGCTCCCATTACTTGTCCCAGCTTCTGCCAACCTAGCAGTTCGAAAGCACGTAAACAATGTAAGTAGAAAAATAGGGACCACTTTGGTGAGAAGGTAACAGCGTTCTGTGCGCCTTTGGCGTTTAGTCATGCTGGCCACATGACCACGGAGACGCCTTTGGACAGCGCTGGCTCTTCGACTTTGAAATGGAGATGAGCACCGCCCCCTAGAGTCGGGAACGACTAGCACATATGTGCGAGGGGAACCTTTACCTTTACCTTATCTCCAGAAGAGGCCATTTTCAATTGAAGTAAAGACTATTCACCGGCCAATTATTGTCTTACCACAGGAGGGTGGCAGTAAATATGCTAGAAGGAAATATTGATCACTCAGAATTGTGTTTAAATGATTATACTTGAAACTAGAAATGGAACAATGGTTATCTATAGCTAAGGGTCATTATAGCCCTTTTTATCAATATGAAATTACCCCCTTCACCCCTAAAAAGCAGACAAGTGGATTTATTTCTACAAAAGTAGTTATTCTTACATTACTGTTTTTTTTTGTTTTTTGTTTGCTGTATAGATACTTTTTAAAATGTAGTTTTGGAAACATAATCCAGTTCAAAATATAATAAATAAATAAAATCTTCCCATTTTACCACACAGCCTTCATCAAATTTCAAATGAAGACCATCCCATGAGAAAACTGAACAGATGGGAACCTCCCTCGTTTTTAGTTCTTTTTCATTCCTTTCCTAGCTGCCCTCATCCAATCTCCAGACTAAAATGCCTAAAATACTTTTGAAGGTTCTTGGCAGGGAACCATGCAATTTATGTATCGGTTCAGAACACCTGAAAGTCAAACTGTGGCTATTTCCTCAGACACATCTTAGTTTTATCAGCCATTTAAGTTATTTCCCAATCTTTGCTGGCCTGCAGGAAAGACATAATGGAACCTAACACCCTAGACAATAGAGAATTTGCATTCCAATATAAAAATGACTAAACTAAGAGCTTATTGGTAAAATGCCTTGAGAATAACAAGATAGTCAGATTCACTCACATAATTTCACTCAGACAAAAAAACCTTTACTGAATGGCATACATACACCCACAGACACACAAACTTACTCCCTCCCTCCCTCCCTTTTCTTCCTCCCTTCCCTTCTGTTCCCTTCCCTCCCCTCCCCTCTGGAAATGCTCCTGAGACTTCCTTCCTTCCTTCCTTCCTTCCTTCCTTCCTTCCTTCCTTCCTTCCTTCCTTCCTTCCTTCCTTCCTTCCTGACGACGTGAGAATAAATTCTCACTAAAGGCGAAATAGATCTTTTCCCGGAATTCTGACATTAGAAATGAAACCGCAGTTTAAAAGTCTAAGTAAAAATATTTATTTCGGTACTAAACAATAAATCTCATTAATTCTACATCTCTGATATAAAAGTATGTCTTGCTTCGATAGAAGCCAGGAACAGAAGGAATGAACGGAGAAAGGAATGTGCACATGCGTACAAGAACATATCAATCACGTGCTCAGGAATAAACCATTATAATGAATAGGGATGCAGCTCCCTGCATATACATGTAACAGGCAATATATAAAAATCACTTCCTTCCTTCCTTCCTTCCTTCCTTCCTTCCTTCCTTCCTTCCTTCCTTCCTTCCTTCCTTCCTTCCTTCCTTCATTCATTCATTCTTCCTTCCTTCCTTTCCTTCCTTCCTTCCATCCTTCCTCCCTCCCTCCCTCCCTCCCCACAGAATCTGTGATTTAACAGGACACTACACCGCAATGTTGGTAAATGCTTCTCATCTCTAGATAGAATTAGATCTGTAAATTTCTGAGCTGAAAATCTATTTTCCCAGATAATTGATCAAAATCTTGATGGGCCTTTATAATGAATTGTATCAAATGAGGTGGATGTTTGGACATCCAGTTAATTTTTTTTAAAGGTGAAAAGGAAGCTTCTCTGTTTGATATTTAAAACACCACCTCAGATGTTAAGGAACGTTGATATTGGAGGAAGCAATTACAGAGTCTCCAAATCTGGGATTGATTCACACTATCCTTTCCATACTGGGATCACCAAGGCACCAGCAGTAATCTTAATGACTTTTAACAACTTGCTTCCTTTATAAACAGGATTTGCTTGTCCTGCTACAAATAAGGTTCTCAAATATTAAGCTCATGCATGGAAGTAAGCAAGGGCCTGGGACAAAGGAATACACATAATCTCAATAAACTAAGCAGGTCAAGATTATTATTGCTAATTACAAAGCTTTTGGTGTTTTAGGAAGGAAATCTTGCTGAAAAATAAAAGACATAATGATCTTTTTATGAGCATATAGGAATGCAATGCGTAGCATCCAAAGCAGGGGCGGGTTGCTCTTACCTCGCTACTGGTGCGCTGCGTGCGCATCACCACATTTTGTGCGCGTGCTCGCTCGCTATGTGCGCATGCCCCCTCGTGCGATTTTGCTTTCTGCACATGCGCGGAAGCAAAATCTCATGAGGGGACAGGCGCGCACACGCGATTTTGGCATTTTTTTTGCTTCTGCGCATGCACGGAAGAAAAAAAAAACACTGAAATCTTGCACGCGCACGTGTCCCCTCGCGAGATTTTGCTTCTGCGCATGCGCAGGAAGCAAAAAATTCCCAAATAAAGATGGCGGCGCGCGACGGACCAGCGAGGACGGCACCGGAGCTGTTTCACAATCTGCTGGCCGCTACTGGTGCCATAGAGAAGATCGCACCGGTAGGAACCCACTCCAGATCCAAAGGCTGCTATTTTTGAATATTCCGACAGAGAAGATGGCTTTAAATGTTTGAACTAAAACATATTTGAAATTAAGCCTTTGATGTGTACTGGAAAACATCCCCTTAGTCGGGTTCCTTCATGCTAATGAAATTCTTTTCAAGACTCCTTTCAAATCTGCTCTTCCTATCTAAACAGAAGCCATCTGGCATTTAGCAGGATAATGAAATCTCAAAAGTCCGGCTAGTTCCACATAAGAGGTGGTGTGGTGCAGTGGTTAGGAGATTAAGGTAAGACTGCAGTAATGAAGATTTCAGCTCCTCCTCAGCCATGGAAATTCACTACAGGACCTTGGGTTTTTCTCCCCACACAAGATAATTATGGAGCAGATAACATGAAGGGAAGGAAGCTCTCTTGGGATGGAAATCTAACCAATGAGCCAAATGAATGAAGAAAGCCTCCTGCTTGCGCTACAAACATGGCTTTGCCTCTCCCAAGCAGAAGATTAACTTTTTAAAAAAAATTAACTCGTTTTAGCAAGATGAAATAAGACTGCTGGATTTCTGGGGAGAGGCTGACGTCAGAGCACAATCTCTGCATACAGTTGGTTCATGAGTCAATCACAAAGACCTCCAAGCAGGATTGACACAGCCTCATGTTCATGAGCTTCATGGTCAACAATCTCATGTTCATGAGCTTCATGGTCAACAATCTCATGGTCATGAGCTTCATGGTCAACAATCTCATGGTCATGAGCTTCATGGTCAACAATCTCATGGTCATGAGCTTCATGGTCAACAATCTCATGTTCATGAGCTTCATGGTCAACAATCTCATGGTCATGAGCTTCATGGTCAACAATCTCATGGTCATGAGCTTCATGGTCAACAATCTCATGGTCATGAGCTTCAATGTCAACAATCTCATGTTCATGAGCTTCATGGTCAACAATCTCATGGTCATGAGCTTCATGGTCAACAATCTCATGGTCATGAGTTTCATGGTCAACGCCTCATGGTCATAAGCTTCGCAATTAACAGAGAGCTTCATGGTCTTAGGGTCACAAGCTTCACGGTCAACCTGGAATGTCAGGACTGGCAATCTGAGTCAAATGAATCAAAATTCTAATAAGAGATTTATTTCCTTTTCCTTCGGGGATAACTCAATGTGTCAGACAAAAAGAAGAGATACTGGAGGCATAAAGGCAATTAAAACCTGGCTCTTCCGTCAGGCATGAGACCGTTGAGCTTGGGAATATTAGGGATAAGCTCCGGCCCATGAAAGTAGTATGCATGTGTTTTTTAATGATTTTTTAATTGTTTTTAACTGGTTTTTTTTAGATTTTGTATTTCACATGCTGTTAGCTGCCCAGAGGCCTTCGGGAGTTGGGCGGCGTACAAATCTATTAAAATAAAATAAATAAATAAAATAAATAAACAACCACCAGTTCAGTCTTCACTCCGGTATATAAATCACCAAGAAGCACATTTTATCCATTTTTCTCCCTGATCAAATCAGCAGTTGAACAAATGTATTTCTACACAGGTATCCCTGATCTCCATCAAGCTACAGTATCAAAAAAAAAAAAGGGTAGAAGGATCACAGCAAAAACTGACTGTGCTTCCCAAAGAAACTGTGCTTCCTTAAAGAAAATCGCTCCAGGATCATGGTGGTGGCACAGGATGGAATGACAGGTGTAATATCTCATTTGTTCCAATTTTGCAAGGGAAAAAACCAATTCAAAGGCTTTTTTTCGCATTGTACCTGGTGAACTGCTTGTAGTTATACATATACTATTTCCTGCAGACCCAGGCAGACATGACAGTAAACAGAAGTCTGACAGCCTTAACTAAATGCATCGGGGGGGGGGACAACTCATTTAGCATGTTATCCGTTTTGCCTAGAATAAGAAACTGATGGCAACACCAAAACCATTTTGGCTTCTCTTTTAAGGCATGGCTCTCCGAACTTGGCAACTTTAAGACTTCTGGACTTCACCTCCCAGAATTCCAATTTTAATTACTAATCCCAGTGTGGAAGATTGGGGTTTATCCATAAATATTAAGAAAGGGGATGAAGGGTAAACCAAGCTTAGGAAACCGAAGCAAGACTGGGTTGCAATTTTCAGCGGCACATCAACCAAGGCAGAATAAATGAAAAGTGCCATTCGTTTTACATTTATTTTTATTTATTTTTATTTTATTTATTTGTCAAACATGTATAGTAGTAATTTGTATAAACATAAGTAAAAAGTAACAATAAAAGAGGACAATAGGACAGTAGGACAGGGATGGTAGGCACAGTGGTGCGTTTATGCACGCCCCTTACAGACCTCTTAGAAACGAGGAGAGGTCGACTGTAGACAGTCTAAGGTTAAAGTTTTTGGGGTTTGGGGAAGAAACCACAGAGTCAGGTAGTGCATTCCAGGCATTGATCACTCTGTTGCTGAAGTCGTATTTTCTGCAATCGAGTTTGGAGCGCTTTACATTAAGTTTGAATCTATTACGTGCTCGTGTATTGTTGTGGTTGAAGCTGAAGTAGTCATTAACAGGAAGGACATTTTGGTATATGATTTTATGAACTACATTTAGATCAGATCGGAGGCGACATAGTTGTAAATTGTCTAATCCCAGTATTTCAAGTCTGGTGGAATAAGGTATTTTGTTGTGAGCGGAGGAGTGAAGGACTCTTCTTGTGAAATATTTCTGGACTCTCTCGATTGTATTTATGTCTGATATGCAGTGCGGGTTCCAGACAGGTGAGCTATATTCCAGAATTGGTCTAACAAATGTTTTGTATGCTCTCGTTAGTAATGTGATGTTGCCAGAGAAGAAGCTACGCAAGATTAGATTAACAACTCTTAGTGCCTTTTTGGCAATGTTGTTAATGTTGAATATTGAATATTGTCATTGAACATTGAATATTGTCAATGTTGACCATATTCTATTTGTGTGGCAAATTGTGTCCCAGTCACAGCGAGGATGAAATCAAATATCATTACTTAGACTTGAGTAGTCAGCACCACTCACTCTTAAAAATCTTGTTCTATTTTGTTTATTTGTCGTTTCAAAGATTCAGGCCTTACTCTGTGATGCTTCTGGAAAGAAAAACTATAAATTAACAACAACAATTAAAAAAAAGAATAGAGAAGATAAGCTGCTCTCTTTTTTCCCATTAAATCTACACATTCAAGTGCTTATAATGCACAAATCAGCCCTCTGGGAAGAATTAATGAATTTACGCAACACAACTTAGGGTAATTAATTTATTCCCTTCACTGCCATATTATTTAGATACACCTAAAGATCACGCAAGATGAGAAACCAGAAAAAGGCACTTTTCTTTCTAAAAGCTTTTTTTAAAAAATATTTTTGACAGCTTTGTCACCGAAGATATAATCAACAGCAACTAAAGGCTATAAACGAGATTGTAGAGTACAAATCCTTCCAAAGGCAACTTTGTCAAACTTTACATTTTCAAGTTCACACACATACACGAAGAGATAAATATGCAGGGAAGCTCTAAGCGTGAATTTGAATTGGGTTTTCCTCATATCAAGTCAACAGTTCTTGGAGTGGCGTAGCATAAAAATTTGTTAAAAATAAACAGCCCAGCCATTTTCACCCACATGAATTGTAAGTCAAACTTCTCTACCAATATCTCCTGGGGAATCATAAGAAAATGACTTCAGCAACTCGATGCTTTGAAATAATTGTAAAGAGTTTTTCATATAGGACATCATGTGCGTTTGGTTCTCAAAATGGTTTTTTATTTTTTCCTCTTGTTCCATTTTTAAGAGAATGTCCATCATAAAGCATTCATTTAGATATTTTAAGCATGTATGAACAATCTCCCCAAAAAGACTTATATTGTAAACTACTGGAAGTTTCTTCTTAGTCCATAAGAAGCCGAGATGGCGCAGTGGTTAAATGCAGCACTGCAGGCTACTGCTAGTTCAGCAGTTCAGCAGTTCAATTCTCACCAGGCTCAAGGTTGACTCAGCCTTCCATCCTTCCGAGGTGGGTAAAATGAGGACCCAGATTGTTGGGGGCAATATGCTGAACTCTGTAAACCGCTTAGAGAGGGCTGTAAAGCACTATGAAGCGGTATATAAGTCTAAGAGCTATTGCTATAAAGGTATTTTGAATTGGAAACATGAGACTATTTTCCAGGAAGAGAGTAAAAAAAACAACTTTCAATGTAACAGGTGATTTTTAATTTTTGCATATATTGTGTACAGTGGCGGGTTGCTGTCTTACTGGTGCCAGTGCGCTGCACGCGCATCTCCAAGTTTTGGGAGTGCGCTCGCTCGCTACACACACGCACCCCCTCACACAATTTTGCTTCTGCGCATGCGCAGAAGCAAAATCGCCCAAAAATTAACGAAAAAAATGGTGACACGCACGGTGACCGGCAGAGAGGGCTCTGGAGTGGTCACGCGCAAATTGCACAATCGGCCGCTCCCTACCGGAGCTGTGCACTGGGCAGCTCCGGCAGGAACCCACCTCTGATTGTGTACTTTTAAAAGCCACACACCCACATTTATCATTGTCCTTTGGTGTTTAATGTTATGTTCCATGACCAAAAAAAATAATGTTTTACAAGAACGTGTTGGAAAAGACATATATTTGGCTATTCAAAAGGCAAAAAAAAGGATGCCTTGACTGTTGTTTAGGAAGATAACGCAAGAATAAATAAATTATTAGATTAGACAAATCTAATAAATTTTTAGTTTGTAATCCTGTTTCTTCCTGCTTACAGTCATTCCTTGCTCTTTGGTAATGCAAAAAAGGCTCCATTATCTACATAGCAAACTTCTGTATAAAAGACAAGAGAAAGCACTGCACCAAACCTGGTTGATTAAGAGAGATCTGTAGGAGATGATCAGATTGCATCTAAGGAAGGGGTCAAACCAGTGGTGGGTTCCTACCGGTGCGGTCCGGTGCGTAGGTGCAGTCTGGTGCGTAGTTCCGGGAGGGAGCGGCTGATTGCGCAATTTGCGCACGACCGCTCCGGTGCGCTCTTCGCCGGTCTGTCGCGCGCATCGATATCTTTTTTAAAGAATTTTTGTGCTTTTTTGCTTTTGCGCATGTGCGGAAGGAAAATCTTGCAGAAATCTTGCGAGAGGAAAATCTCTCTGAAATCGCGCACGCACGCGTCCCCTCGCAAGGTTTCACCGAGATTTTGCTTCCGCGCATGCACAGAAGAAAAATCACGCGAGGGGGTATGCGCGCGCATGAAACATGGAGATACGTGCGCAGTGCACCGCTATCGGTAAGTTAGCAACCCGCCCCTGGGTCAAATGTATTATCAGCCGCAAGTCCCTTCATACCCAGAAGAGATCTAAGTCCAGCCCATCTTGAATTCCATTGACTCTTATTTACCGCCAATTTGCTTGGGCCCTTAGTAGTTCAGATTCTTTTAGAAAGCATGCAACAAATCATCATAATTCATTTGAACTGCCTGGATTTCTGATTTTCCCATGCTTGACAGACCACAAGCAGTAGGAAAATGGGAGAAAAAATTGCAACCTTCTTTAATGCTGATTATGCATATTTCACAACCCCCTCCAATCCTTAATGAATTAATATACTCATTAAATAAGCAAGAGAATCTCAAAATGCAGGAGACACAGATTGGAAGACATTGCTTTGATACAGAAATATGACTGGAGGGAGGAGGATGGGCAAGAGACTGTTCTCTTCCTTCCTCCCTTACCCGCCGCCCCAGCTAAACCAAACCCTTGAATTTTAGAATTATATTTTTATGCAGCAACCATAACCAGCAAATGTATTTTTTAAAAAAGTTTGATCTTTTCTAGGCATTATGTATGCCAATTATTATGTAAAATTGTGTATATAATTATGTATGCAACCTGGAATTAAGGAGAAACTTCCTAACAGTGAGGACAATTAACCAGTGGAACGGCTTGCCTTCAGAAGGTGTGGGTGCTTCATCAGTGGAGGTTTTTAAGAAGAGACTGGACAGCCACCTATCTGAAATGTTATAGGGTCTCCTGCTTGAGCAGTGGGCTGGACTAGAAGATCTCCAAGGTCCCTTCCAGCTCTATTCTGATTGATTGATTGATTGAAGGCAAGATTGTAATTTGAATTCCAAAATCACAATGAAGAATTGTAGAAGGACACTCTGGCCAGGAAATTGAGGTCTCTGCTTCAAAAGAAGGAGTGAGAAGAGACTTTTATTTCAGATTCTAAAAGCTTCAAATTGGAGTCAAGGGACTCCAATTTGCTTCCAGTTCAGATGCCCAGAATTTTACCTCCGCTCTTCTGACCAACCTGATGTTGTGTGCTGAAGAGCCTCATGAAGCACCTGAGAATTTGGGATTTCAAGAAGACTGGATGCCCTTGCACAGGACTCTGGAAAAACGTAAAAGTGAAGGAATGAGAAGGAGGCCAGATGTTGGCCATGCCAAGAAACAGACCTTCAAAAGAGAAATGCGAAAGGAAAAACAGAAGAACGTCTGCAGGTTGAGGCAGCTGGACTATTCCTCTTTGGAGAAAGCTTTCGTGGCAGCAGGCAGAGTAAAAATAAATACATAATGTATGGTAGTGGAATCAACCACCTTGTGAGAGCGTTGGATGTACCAGCAAATCTATAATGATTTGGGGAAACAAAGCTCAAAATACAGATCAGAGCCACAGGTATTTTCAAGGCAGATCCTTACACCCTCATCAGTGACAAGGAAGTAATGCTACAGCTTTGTATTAAGGAGATGCTTGTAAGGACAACTGAGATATGGAAATGTATGAAGCACTCCAGACACTTGAAGCATGCTATTGTGGGTACCAAGTATCCTTCAAAGAATTTTTTTTTAGTGTTGCTTATCAATGGATTGTCTATAAATGATCCAGTGCCAGGAATGCAGAACTCACCACTGTAAGTGACTAAATTTAACCAATTGAGGTTTTGAAACTGAAACAAACACTTCACACTTCAGTTCTCATCCACCAACGCAAAGTTCTTGTTAGGTGCACAGTCACACTGTTTACTTCCCAGGCTACCTCACTCAGCTGAGCTTGGTAGCTTGATGCTACCACATCAAGAAATGAAATGTTTTGCACACAGATGGCACACTGGAGACATAGAAGTTGTCTCAAAACACCCAGGCTGGTGTTTTCTAAGCTGCTTGGATCTGCCAAGGATTAACACTGGAAAACCTCCGCATACAAGAAAATATTCACTTGTTAAGCCCCAGATGCCACCAATGGTTTGAATGAAGCCATAACTTCAGTTCCTCTGCCAATCAGTGTTCTTACGTTCTCATGAGTTCAGAAAATTTTTTGACAGCAATACTTTTTAAAGGGCACCCTAAAATTTAGGACAAGGAAGAGAAGGTAAATTTGTTTGTAATTGCAATCAAATTGAGAGAGCTTTTCTCTGTATTAAATAATTGGTTTTTTGTGGGTGACTAACTTATAATTCACTAACAATCTTGAAGTACCTCTGAAAGCCTCACCAAAGGCTTTGACATGAATACCCTTGACCACAAGCATTTTATTCAATCCATACTCAGGGGAATAAATCAGGGGAAACCACCCTTAGTCCACACCAGTCCAAACAGTTGAGTTATCAAGCAGCGACTGCCATATGCAAGAGATGTAGAACTTCTCCATACCACAGTTAGAATTTACATATCACAAAATGCACAATCCCTTCCAGTTGCCACTCAGGAAATGCTGTTGAACAAATAAAGTGCATGTTTTAAAAGATGGGATGAGATGAATCCAATGTTGTAATGCCCTTTTTTGGAAAACAAAAGAGTTGAAGACTCTGGAATCAAAGTTTATAATCCAGAGTGGGAATAATGCTTATTTGCTTATACAACATTCTCCTGCTGATTAGCTTTTAAAGCAGTGGTTCTCAACCTTCCTAATGCTGCGCCCCGCACCCCACGCCCCGCCCCTGTGCCCCCACCGCGACCCACCCCACCGCTGCACCTGCCGCCGCAACCCCTGCCCCATCGCTGCCATTTGGGTTTTTTTACCCTCTGCGCATGCGCAAAGCATTCTGCGCATGCGCAGAGGGTAAAAGAACCCAAATGGTGGCGTCCGGGCAAAGTCTCCTGACCCCTGTGAAAGGGTCTTTCGACCCCCAAAGGGGTCACAACCCCCAGGTTGAGAACCGCTGTTTTAAAGTAACTGCAGAGCAGCCAAAATAAATCCCACCAAAAAAAAACACCCCTACAAATCTTAAAGAGGAGATGTTTTGATGTACTGTACATCATTCAATCTGGATCAAACGTTCTATGTTGTATTACACTATAATATGGTTATTTTTAAAGCAATGCCCCAAAACAGAGCAACAATTTCCTTCTCTTTACAGGGGATGGTAATGGCTTCTGTCTATCGGCAATGTCATTAAGAACCCCTGTGTGCAAAATGGGTTTTAAGCTTCAAAAGCTTTTGCTAAAAGCATTGAACTGGATTTGAAAAATCAAACATTGAATGTCAGTTGAAGGGACACTCCAAGTTTTTGGTGGAAAAGCAAACTCCCCGGAAAGCACAAATATTATAGCACGTGAAACAGCGAACTTCAGACAAATAAAAACTCAATGATCTGGAGACATTATTAAAAATACTCATGGCTGCTCTTCAATATTAACTGCAAAGTGCAAAAAGCTGCTTGGTTTCCACAGTTCGACGTTTCAGTCATTTTCTGAATAATATACCCAGGCCTAGCAAATGTTCCATTCAACTTTCTTCCAACGGTTGACCCAAGAATATTTCCAAGGTTTACCAGGGGATCCTTGAACATTTCTAACTTTAAATGGCTTACGTGAGAGTAGTACTTTCAGATTCAAAACTATAGTCTTAGATCCAGCAAGATATTTTATTTAATTCTTCTAAAACTATGAAGAAAGCCACTAAAACCCTAGCATAGGGACCAAAGCATTATTTCTGTGCACACCCTGGAAACCCTAAACTTCAAAAGAAACTGAAGGTGCCATTCTTGGTTCATCCCTGTTATATGGAACTTCAAGAAAAATGAGAAAGTCTAGGACCGTGATGGCGAACCTATGGCACGCGTGCAGGAAGTGGCACGCAGAGCCATTTCTCCCGGCACGTGAGCCATCACCCAGCTCAGGTCCACCATGCATGCGCGCGCACCTCCCACCAGCCAGCTGATTTTCGGCCCATTTCTGGATTTCTGGGAGGCCCATTTTTCACCCTCTCGAAGCTCCAGAGGGTTTCCTTGAGCCTCCAGGAGGGTGAAAACGGCCTCCCCCGGGCTCCGGAGGCCCTCCAGAGGGGGCGGGGGGACCATGGGGGGTCACATGCACATGAGTGGGGGTAGGGGGAGCACATGGGGGATGTCACACGTGCATTGCATTATGCGCACACACGCTTTCAGCACGCGAAGAGAAAAAGGTTAGCCATTACTGATCTAGGACAACATCCCTTCGGATCACAGTTTAAAAGATCAAACAAACATTTAACCATCCACATTTTTCTGATTTTTTATGCTAAACAAGATTAGCATCAAACAGAAAAACAAAAGAAGAAATGCCTTAAAGGTGTTCTGATAAGATAGATCTTCTGATGCAGTCTACTCCCAACTGGGAACCACCAAATAGCAATAGCCATAGCACTTAGACTTATATACCGCTTCATAGTGCTTTACAGCCCTCTCTAAGCGGTTTACAGAGTTCAGCCTCTTGCCCCCAACAATCTGGGTCCTCGTTTTACCGACCTCGGAAGGATGGAAGGCTGAGTCAACCTTGAGCCTGGTGAGATTTGAACAGCTGAACTGCTGAACTAGCAGTCAGTTGAAGTAGCCTGCAGTGCTGCACTTCCATTCAATTCAGCCATTGCTCTAAATTCTGGAATTTCATTGTCTCATGTGGAGGGCATCCAGGCTGCCGAATTCCTGTTCAGTGTGTCAGATTAACTAAAACAAGTTAATATGGAATTAGATGCACCTGTATACAAAGCAAGGTGATTCCTTCTAAATTAGCTTGACAGCATCAGGTGGCCTAGGAAAAAATTAAATAATACAATAGGTATTATTATGATGATAGCAGCAGCAGATTGCTTGCTTACCAGTGCTGGTGCGCTGCGCACGCATCTCCACGTTTCGGGTGTGCACGCGCTCACTACTCGTGTGCATCCCCTCGTGCGATTTTGCTTCTGCGCATGCTCGGAAGCAAAATCGCGCTGAAATCTCACGAGGGGACGCATGCACGTGAGAGATTTTGGCACGATTTTGCTTTCGCGCATGCGCAGAAGCAAAATCTCGCCAAAATGTCACACACACACGCGTCCCCTCATGAGATTTCGGCTCAATTTTGCTTCCGCGCATGCACAGAAGCAAATTCGCACAAAAATTCACAGAAAAAGATGGCGACACACGCAACGGACCAGCAGAGAGGGCTCCGGAGTGGTCATGCGCAAATTGCGCAATCGGCCACTCCCTTCCTGAGCTGTGCACCGGACAGCTCCGGCAGGAACCCACCTCTGGATGATAGGCAGACTGGCACATTGCAAATCTTTGCCATTACGTGTTGCTCTCCATGCTAAGATTATTTTAGCTAAAAACCAACACACTGGATGCTGATGTGTTCCAAAGCAAAATAGCAACCTTCAGCATAGTTTTTACTTGAAAGAATATATCTAGGCCACCTTAGATAGAAACTGAATTTTCCTTCCAACCTCTTGTGTTTTTTTAAAAAATAAATATTTTAACTTTATGTCCCCACAAAGTATATCACATGGTCTAAGAATATTTTATATTTGTTACTGGAAATTATATGTACTTCATTTTGCCTGTAGTACAACTGAAATTTGGGTTCCTCTTAGCATAAAGTGTTAAAATTCTGATTACACAATACTCTGTAAAATAAGGTTAGCTCTTTCACTCTCTTCAGACAGAGATTAATTATTCTTCATCTTACTTCATAGTTTATATTGTGCTGGATATTGCTATGGCTATTAAGGTACTGGTTGGATTTCAACAATGACCCTATAGATTTTAAAAAGGTTTAAGATATTCAGTTATGTAAAACTAATGAAATATTGCAAATTATTACCTGACACATTGAGTTTTACTTAATTTTTAGTTTTTACTTAATTTTACTCAATTCTATGGTGCTTGGGGAAAAAAATATCTCTTTTTTTTCCAGTTCTTTCTTTCCCTTTTCTGGTTTGTCTTTTCTGTATCCCCTTTCTCAAAAAATGCTAAAATAAATGATTAATTTTTTAAAAAATTATCCTTTCTAAAAAGACAGCAGTTACTGGTTAGGCAGCCATCAGCAATTCCTGACAATTCTCCAAAACTGAATGTGTTGCTCCCAAATTTAAAATTTGCCCTCTCTGTGAAGAGAAGTTCAAACCTTTCTGTTTTTCTGAGTCACGTAGATGAGTTCCAAAACTATGTTAAAGTTTAAGAGATGTAATGTCTGCAATATAACGAGCAGTCAAGACCTTTTAATATTTAATGCAGCTGGTACAACAGTAACATGGCCAAATCATGATAATTTATAGCAGCCCATATAGTTAATAGGAGTCTGGGACGAGCAAGATAACCACATACCTCCTTCAACAGATTTATAACTTAATATATAATGCAGCATATGATTGTTAGAAATTAAATAGGCATGAATCTGAAGCATATGCCATTTTGCTTCCAAAACAAGCGATCAGTTTCGCAGTATTTATATATCATTAGAGTAAGTAGAATAAGTATGTACTTTATTCCAATCAGAAAAAGAGAAATCTCATCGAGTAAACTTCTGTTGAATCTGTTATTCCCTGGTTCAGACCTGTATGAGGTGAAAATTGCATTTTCAAGGGTTGGCCTTTAAATATGAATGGAGAATGGACACTCAACTCAGCCACGAGTGGAAAAAATTGTATTAGGAAATAAGTACCGTATTTTTCGGAGTATAAGACGCACCTTTTTACCCCCCAAAAGAGGGTGAAAACTTGGGTGTGTCTTATACACCAAATGTAGCCACACCTAGCCACACCCACCCTTTGGCCTCTGCCTCCCAGCAATTTACCTCATTGCAGCAAACAGTGCAGAGCCTGATTAGCACAAGAAACTGATTATCAGTCTCCCGACCTACAGCTGATTCAGCACAGGCAGGCCACGTGCTAGAACTGAAAGTGAAACTAGCAGCAAGGAGGCAAATTGCCAGGAGGTAGACTGGAATGGCAATCTTGGACTGCTGAAACTGCAAGGAGGTAAGTCAATAACTATAAATGTCTATAGAATGTTCAAATGATTAGACTTCTTTAAAAGACTGCTTTATTATTGTTCTAGACAACTTAACAAAATGAAGAAGCTTTTTAAAATAAATGCTTGATCTGAAGAGGCCCAGTGCTATTGTATCTTCTTTTAAATAGCAGAGAATAACTATATTTCCAGAAAGCCACATCAAATTTAAAGATCTGTAAAAGTATAATCTGAAATGTAACAGTGTCCTGTTTAGTATTAAGATAAGGCAGCTGAGTTAAATCCTGACTTAGTCATGTTTGGAGTAGATCTATTTAAATAATTGGGAGGAGTTAGTGTAACTACATTTAAGAAAACATTCTGCCATTAATATACCACCATAATGTACATTTCTCCAATTCTTTGCTATTTCTATGGGTCAGACACACATGCACAGTAATACACAGCAAACAGTGTATATCATCTGTACTGTTTGCTGTTTGCTTTTTTGGCAAATTGCTGGGAGGCAGAGGCCTTTTTTCCTTGTTTTCCTCCCCCAAAACTAAGGTGCGTCTTATACTCCGAAAAATACGGTACATCTTTTTCATCCTTAACTGACTCTTGTCTATTTAAGCTGATTGGGAAAGGCTGGAGGGCATTAGAAAGGAAGAAGTGAAAGTAACGTGATTTAAAAACATCATCAACTACCTGTTCTTCCCAATTAACATTCATTTTCCCTCTATAACCAAGGAAGTTATTGGAAACACATCTTCCTCTCTTTAGATTCATATCTGAAAAGAATGTCCAAGGATCTTTTTAGAAAAGCAAGAGAAATGCTCAGTAAAACAAACTAGAAGACACAAGAAATATTTTTTTTAATCCTTCGCCATCACTAATTCTTCTGCGGGAGGAATTGCTAAAATATGGAAGCTTCGGTTTTAGCTGCATTTTTTTCTGTGGCCATTTTTTCTCTAAATGGTGTTTTCTGAGGCCAAAGTAAGAGTTTATAAGAGTACACCAAATAGTCTTGCTAACTACCAACACAAGTTTCGTTGTATAGTTAAAAGATGGCATCACCTGATATCTCAACTGATTGATCATAAACACATAAGTATATACAAAGTATGCTGGGCAGATTGTGCCATGAAACGTGTTGTTGACAAGGACAGAAATTTCTAGTTTGAAACCTGCATTGCTCACACAATAATTGTTATTTTGTATTGTTTTTTAATCATTTTAATGTGTTTTCAGTATTTTAATTGTACTGAAAACACATTAAAATGATTATAAAAATGTTTTTAATTGAGTGGTGTGGTGGCCTAGAGCTGGAGCTCTCGCCTCCTAATCAGGAGGCTGTGAGTTTGATCCTAGGTAGAGGTAGATATTTCTCTCTCTGAGCACAATGAGAATATATCTGCTGAACAAAACTCTGCATTGGCAACAGGAAGGGCATCTGGATAGTAAACACTCAGCTCCATTCAGTTGCCCAGACTCCAACCCGCAACGGATTATGGGGTCGTTAAAAGAGGATGATTTTTTTTAATTGTAAGCCACCCAGAGTTATTGACTGAGATGGGCAGCTATAAAAATTCATAAATAAATAAGTAAACATTAGCAATAAACAGCCCATCTGATACAAGGAAACATCTGTAGTGGAAGTTTCTGAAAATACAACAAATGAATATTGTTTCTTCAGATCCACAGTGCTCTGGGGAAACTACAGATCATCCAACTACTGAAATCTACCATCCACCAATAACAGGAAATGGACTAGATCCTATGGCAGACACCATTTTTGTCTCTCTGTGTACTTTGACAATTCCATTACATACTCTAATGAATTCATCTACAATATCAAAAATCATCATAACCAGCTGTCATTCAATACAACATGTGTCATAATTTGCTAACTACAAATTACTGCTCTCCTCTACATTAGTCAATAGCTGGACAAAATAATACCACAATAAATAAATGACTTTTTCCTATTGCATATGATACGGTGTGGGTAGGATTGTCAGCCCTCACAGATACACAACACAGGAAACACAACTAGATGAGCTAAATCTACATTATTCTAAGGCTACAATGACAGAATCTTGCAAGTCTGAAGGTTCAAATTTCCCAACATTACATTTATCATCCTGATCCATTAGGCCAGGTCTTCTTAAATTTCATTCTCTGTCCATTAAAACCATAATAATGGAGCTACACCATGGCCACAAACAGTATTGAGTAGTAGACGACCAACTGACCAAACTGGCACACAAGACATTTATAAGCTAAGGAGAATAGGACAAGAAAATCCTGCTGATAATGTTACCTAATCTGGTAACCACTGCCAAAATCAAAAACCCAAGCTACAAGTATTTTCTATTATTTCAAAGTATTGAGTACTGCTTGAGGCCATGGCATAGCTCAGTTGCGTCAAGGATCATTACGTAACTTTCGTTACAAAAAGTTAAAAAGTATAGTTGTGGTGTCCACATACAGGTACTGAATGTAAAATAGTAAGTTGTTGTATAAAGTTATAATGTGGTTAAAAGGAACTGTTTAAACAAGTAAGTATAGAGCCAAACAGCTTTTAAAATGTATGGTAAGTAGAAAGGGGGAGGTGTTTATCCCAGTGCTCCAGAAGGGAGGGGGGATAGATGACAACATAAGAGACAGCCAATCGGAGCATAGATAGCAGGGCCAGGAACTATAAAAGGCCTGGCTGAGAGAGATGTGGAGCTCTCTGTTTTGTGTGAACTTCCATGAGGGAAGGATTTAGTGAGAAGTGCTTTGAAGAGCTGAGGAAAGCTCTGATATGTGGTAAATCCCAGGAGGGAAGGCTTAGTGTGGAGAGCTGAGGAGCTCTGTGTGTGACTTCCAAAAAGGGAAGATTTATAGAGAATCTCTGCCTGAATTTGACTGTCCAAGAGGGAAGTTGACAGGAGAGAAAAGATAGGCAGTTCTGTGGGAAGCAGGAGCCAGGGTCAGGGAACAAGATTGATATATATTGAGTAATCTGTAGATAGAGATAAACGTGCTCTTATCTATAGGCTAGAAACAAAGAATTGGATTTGCTTAGATTTAGTCAGGAAAACAAAGAGAGCCACTGAAGGGAAGAAAAGAAAAAAAAAGAATTAAATAGCTGCTTGTGGTTTTAACAAATTCACTTGACAATTACTGAGAAGTTGTATTTAAATAAACTGTTTACTAGTTTGTTAAAGAAACGTGTCAACGTCTGTCTATTCCACACATAAAGCAAATCTCAAACAATCCTGCAGAGCTTAGAGATATTGAAGAAGAAGTGAAAAGCAAGCTTCTAAAGAGAGAGAAAAGTGAAACAGAGGATGCAACCCTTGGCCAGGGAGATATAAAAGGAAAATTAAACAAAAATCGCTACCAAGAAATATGAAACAATAAACCTGACTGGAAGGGGATGGGTGGCATCCCTCACAATAGTGCACTGGTTTACTACAGCTGTTGAGTTATGAGATCTTCACATGTTGAAGCCAACATGTTATCATAAAAATCTTTTTTTATGTATTCATTTTCTATGAACAGAAAAGCACCTAAGAGCTATGCTTCTTCTCTGTTTTCCCAACACACCCTGCAGAGAAACCGAGCAGTGCCAGGCTTTGTAACATATTACTTTTACTGTAATGGCTTGATTTGTTAATTATCTGGAATTTCAATTGACTACTTTATTTGTTTTATTGCTTTAATAAGCATTGTATTGTTTGGAATATGCCTCTCAGCTCTTCCTGACTTCAGTTCTCTTGAGAAGAGCATGAAATGTCTGCAATAATATTCTTGTTCCAGAACACCAACTAAGTCTGGGGCAAATCAATGTACTGGTTAGATGTTTACTCTCTAGGAGTGTGACTCCTCTGAAAACTTGGTCAGATTTCCTATTAAAATATTTTTGTTCTATGTTGAACATTAAGTTATTTCTTAGAAGGGTGCATGGCTTTTTCATGAAGGTTAGTTTATCCCAAATAAAGCAGGAAAGTTCTGAAAAAAAATGAGTAGCATCTTGCTGGATCAGTTCTGGTAGGCTTCATCTTCTAGAGAAGAGACAGTCTGAGGTCTCGCCCCATTCCTTGAACAAAAGTCAACCAAAATAGCAACTGAAACTGGCGATCAGTCAGCAGTGTGTGGTCTACCTTAGATAGTGGAGACCTAGCTGCAGATGCTTTTTTCAGGAGGCAACTGGACTTTTTTTTTTCTTTTGAAGATGTTTCGCTGCTCATCCAAGAAGCTTCTAAAGCTCTGACAGGATAGTGGGGAATGGAAGGATTTATATTCCTTGCAGACAGCTGGTCATTTGCATCCTTTTAGAGGGTCCTTGAAGCACTTGGAGGTTTATCTGTGTCCTCAGGGTCACCTGAGTGGTGCACCTGGTTCCTGTAGTCTGCAATTTTTCCCCTCTGGAAATCCATTCCTACTGAAAATCCATTCCACCATTCAAATTTTGTACAGCTAAAAGTCTGTAGAGATTCTCCGTCATCCAGGTCATGGTTGTCCCAAAGGTGCTTTTTCAGGAGGCAATTGGACTTTTCTTGTTTTTTCTTTTGGAGATGTTTCGCTTCTCATCCAAGAAGCTTCTTCAGCTCTGACAGGATAGTGGGGAATGGAAGGATTTATACTCCTTGCAGACAGCTGGTCATTTGCATCCTTTTAGTGGGTCCTTGAAGCACTTGGAGGTTTATGCTTTCCTCAGGGTCACCTGAGTGGTGCTCCTGGTTCCTGTAGTCTGCAATCTTTTTTCCTCTGGAAATCCATTCCTACTCCCACACCATTCCAAGGGTGTTCATCCCAAATTGTTGGATGAGAAGAGAAACACCTTCAAAAGAAAAAAAACAAGAAAGTCTAGTTGCCTCCTGAAAAAGCACTTTTGGGACAACCATGACCTGGATGACTGAGAATCTCTACAGACTTCCAGCTGCATGGTGCACCAAGTTGTTTTCTCCAAGTTTCTCCTTGCTTCTCATTGTCAGTTTTCCTTACACATTACAAACTAGCAGCTCTATCTCAGTGGCTTAACATCAATTCAACAAACAAGAAATCACACCAACATCTTCAGGAAAAGCTGGTAAAAATTTATCTCCGAAATCCTGGAGAACCACTGGTGGACAGAGGAGATGCTCCTACTAGATTACTGGCTTCCTATATTCCTATTGCAGAGATAAGAAAAGATCCCATTCTAAAGTTAATCTAATATTCTGCCTTGCTTAGAGCCTAGTCACTCAAAGTACAATGAAGACCTGGAACCAGACCCACAGATTGATATAGGATGTATCAATAAATATGATATATATTGATAAATAGGGCACCGCCTGTTGACTACAGAAAGAAGAAATTAAATTTTATCTGCTGAAAATACTATAATACTCTACAAAAGATCACCTAGTAGTTTTCTGAAGATTCTGGAGCAATTCATGAATTGCCTTTGAAATGTTTTGACAAATTGTTCTTAGAAGTATTGCAACCACTCTATTATTTCAGAATAACTATTTTTTTTAAAAAAAAAGAGATGTGTTGAGATGGGCTGTTTTACTTTCTGAAAGATAAAGACCCACAAAGAAGCTCATGCTTCTCTGTTGTTGAGAGATTCTCTGGCCTCTGGCTCTGCAATGAACTGTTAATCCACCCATCATCATTACTTCAATTCCCTTCTTCTTTCTTCTAGAAACTCTTAAACACACACTAAGAAAACACAATTAAGTACAATTGGAAGGACTTTTTGATGATCTAATTTTTCCTAATGGCACAAGGAAGTGACCTAAAGGCAAAAACAAAAACAAAAAACGGAGGAAGGGCTGTGAAACTTTAGGTCTGGAGAAAAAACTCCCTTCTATAGTATTTATTTAATCCTGGCTGAGCACCCCCACACAGCCCATTAAAGCTACGCAGGTTTAGTCCAGGTTGGAACTTGAATAGCAGACCAAGAAATTCCAGAACTGTAGAGTAGACTGAGAAAGTTTAAAAAAAAAAATCAATCCATCTGTCCTGGATGGTGATGATAAACTACCTTGTGCCAAGAAAACAAAGTGTGTGTGTGTGTGTGTGTGTGTGGGTGTGTGTGTGTGTAAGGTAAAGGTTTCCCCCCCCCCCGCATGTGTGTGCTAGTCGTTCCCGGCTCTAGGGGGCCAGTGCTCATCTCCGTTTCAAAGCTGAAGAGCCAGCGCTGTCCGAAGACGTCTCCGTGGTCATGTGGCCGGCATGACTAAATGCCGAAGGTGCATGGAACGCTGTTACTTTCCTACCAAAGGTAGTTCCTATTTTTCTACTTGCATTTTTAAGTGCTTTCGAACTGCTAGGTTGGCAGAAGCTGGGAGAAGTAACGGGAGCTCACCCAGTTACGCGGCACTAGGGATTCGAACCACTGAACTACCGATCGATAAGCTCAGCATCTTAGCCACTGAGCCACCGCGTCCCGTGTGTGTGTGTGTGTGTGTGTGTGTGTGTGTGTGTGTGTGTGTGTGTGTGTGTGTGTAGATACATATAGATGACAGAGACAGAGACAGAGACAGAGACAGAGACAGAGACAGAGACAGAGACAGACAGACAGACAGATGATAGATGGATGTAGATGTAGATGTAGATGTAGATGTAGATAGAGATAGAGATAGAGATAGAGATGGAGATGGAGAGATGGAGATAGGGATGGAGATAGAGATGGAGACAATCAAAAGTATCTCGTCTTTTATCTTTGTCACCATGAATATATAAGATGCCATAGCTTTGTGTCACACAATTGCCTGTCCCAGAATTTCTTATCAAGATTAGGATTAGGAAAACACAGGGAAAATTTATTTTAATTAATTTAGTTTATTAAATTTATATGCCGCCCAACTCCCAAAGGACTCTGGGAGGCTTAACAACAAAACAAGCACTTAAAAACATCTTACACATTAAAACATTAAAAAGATATATAATTGTGGGGTCTGAACTTGGTTGTTTTCTTGAAGATGTTTCATTACCCAACTAGGTAAAATCATCAGTGCTGAAAACAGCCAAGCTCAGAGAGTATCAAGGATCCCACAATTCAACCCTGAACTACAAATATTCTCTTCTGTTTGGTGCAATCATATAATTCTCTATTCTCACTCCTTTGAGAAAAAGTAACAGGTTACAACAGGAGAGACATAACATGAAGACACAACCATCTAATCACTCATGAATGGAGAGGTTATTAATGGAATGAAAAGGCATTCTCCATTCACCCCCCAACATCAGTACTGATAATTATTACAGCAATAGTCTGATTTTATCTCTGAACACCCCAAAGCCCATTACAAAGCCAGGCATTTGCTGTGAAAATAGTTTAAAAGTGGTTCTTCACAAGGCAAACATGCCTTATAAAGTACCTCTTGACAATGTTTTGTAAAGGTCTATATTTTGCTATTCATGGCAGAATAGGCATTTAGTGATCAAGTGAAAAAAACTGATTAATATACCGACCTGACCTATTGTTATTAATACACTTTTATGCCACTTTTTGGCCTGAAGACACACACACATGGCTTATAGCCATTTTTAAAAAATCAGTTATAGAAATACAATAATAAATCAACAGGTTAAAAACATCTAAAAATGAAATACATTATTTGGAGAAAACTTTAAAACCAAGCATTGGTGGTCAACCCATAGACATTAATTTATTGGAGTATGTTGTTATCCTATGAAAAAAATGTTTTATGTAATTGTCAAAGAGGAGGGAAAACAGTAACAACACCATTTGGATCCATGCAAATCATTTCCTTCTATTTTTTATTCCTAGGTCCTATATAGACGATATCCTCAGAAACGTATCTACAATTCAGAACTGATTTCCTTATTTACTTGACGTCACTATTCAGCATTCTATGGAAAAGACAAAAATTGTTCAGTCCAAGTGAAACTTGTTAGCTGAGCAGCTTTAGAACTCAACTATTTTCTCACTTTTCAAATTATCAATATTTTGGCTAGTAGGACTGTATTACTATTATCCTTCTCATCTTTCCTATTACCTATTTCCTTTAGCTTCTTATGACTGTAACTTTGTTGCTTGTATCGTATGATTTATGTTGATTGCTTTTATTTAGCATCCAGTTATGATTTATATTGGTTGCTTATTTAGTATCCTATGATTATCACTTGAGTGTTGTATCTTATGATTTATGATCATTGTATTTTATGATTATGATTGTGGTTTATCATTTGTTGCTTGTATGTACACTGAGAGCTCATGTACCAGAGACAAATTCCTTATGTGTCCAATCACACTTGGTCAATAAAGAATTCTATTCTATTCTATTTAATGCTGAGGTTGGATTACACAGTCAAAAAATAACTTTAGTAGAACATTTTCTGTATTCATATCCTAAAGGTCCTCCCCATCATTTTCAGCTGTCATGGTACCATCTTCAACCATTATTTTTAATCACTGAACAAAGACTCAAATACATTTTCATCACAATGTTTTCCGGTATCTCTGCTTTATTATTAGTCCTTAGTTAGCACTTCAAAGACTAACATTCAAAATAGTTTGGTGCCTAAAATGTCATAGATTGATTCAATGCTGCAGGTGGAAAAGGGAAAAAAATTAATTTAGTTTATATTGGAACAAAAACACCTAAAAGTCCTTAAATGAACTGGAATTCAACATTTTCAAATTTTGCATGCATTATTCAACAGAATGGGCATATACCCAAACATATGTATGGTAGGAAGTGCACTCAGCAATATGTCATATTTCCTTATTGTATGTGCTTATTAAAAATATCAAACTGTGCAGCAATCAGGATTTGAAAGAGAAAGGTGATTTGACATGTGTGTGGGTCTCGATGGGACATCAACCAGCATCTCCTTCCATCAAATGTGTCATTTCCAGGGGAGACACAGTTCTTCTAGGAATGGTTCATTGACATTTCTAGGTAGCACTCCAAATCACACTTGCCCATTGAATTCTAGATCACTACACAGTTGTATAAAATCATGACAGCAATGTTAAAAATGTTCTACGTTGACAAAAAATATCAATGACACAGCCATAAATCACTGGACTAGGGTTAGGTTTAGGTGGTACCGTGTTTCCCCAAAAATACAACCTACTCCAAAAGTAAGTCCTAACTGGATTTTTACACATGTGCCCAATATAAGCCCTACCCCCCCTCAAAAAAATAAGCCCTAATTAAGACCCCCGCCCACTCCAGGGTGCATGGGTAGAAATTAAGCTAGGGTGGGGATGGGGAGGTGGAGCTACCCTACTACTTACCTTTGAACAGTTGCAGCCAGGCCTCGCATACCCCGACACCTGCCTTGCTGCCCCATTTCTTCTGCAGCCAGCAAGGCCGGCAAGGCTTTCCTGAAGGCCTCTGCAGCCAATAACAGATCTCCGGATCCGGAGCTCTGTTATTGGCTTCAGAGGCCTTCAGGAAAGCCTTGCCAGCTGCAGAAGAAGTTCCTGAAGGCCTCTGACAGCAAAAAGGAGGCCGGGGGTGTCATGGTGTGAATATTGTCAGTTGTATGTCTATGCAGGGTGATGCACCCCTATCTAATATTATGGTATATTCCAATATAAGCAGAACACGTGATATGATGAGTGCGCATGTCCACATTCCTAAACCACCCTTAATCACCTTTTGACTTGACTCTGACCTGAATGGTCGCATTTTCTTAGCAAAGATGTAATTATTCAGGATTTATTGTTTTTGTACCAAAATAAATATTTTCTATTAGACTTTTAATCTCGGCTTTATTTCTAACTGTCTGAATTCCAAGCAAAGATCCAAATCGCCTCTATGAGATTAATTCTCATCGCTCAACAGGGGGCGATGCACGCAAGTGAGGTGAGTCAGTGGACGACATCCCCCCCCTCCCCAAAAATAAGACCTGGTGCCTTTTTTGGTGGGAAAATAAATATAAGACAGGGTCTTATTTTGGGGGAAACACAGTATCAGTCCATCTGATGAAATGGTCATCAGCGGCCAGGCAAAAGAGACAGGCAGAACCCAAGTCAACCAGGTAAAGTCTCATTAAGAAGCAAGTTCTGAGAAAATCCCAGAGAAATAGACACAGAGATAGACACATTAGAGCAGTGTTTCCCAACCTTGGCAACTTGAAGATGTCTGGACTTCAATTCCCAGAATTCCCCAGCCAGCTTTGCTGGCTGGGGAATTCTGGGAATTGAAGTCCAGACATCTTCAAGTTGCCAAGGTTGGGAAACACGGCACTAGAGAGACCAGTGAGACCCTTCTAAATGGATGCATAAATAATGCATGTGAGCAGCAAGGATGTCAACCATCAATTCACAATGGCAAAACAACACAATTAATAAATGAAATCATTAATTCAACTGTGGCACAACAACACAAGTGACTGATCAGGAGAGGCATAATTTCCCAAATAAACGGGGGGGGGGGATCTGGAAGAGAATATGCAACAAGGCATCCTAACCCTTGGAAAGAGTAATTACATGGATGGGCACACAGTGTAGACTAGAAGAAAACCTGTTTTTGACATTGGTCCCTCAGTTGTCTGTCTCAGCTGTGACTTAAGCTATATCTGTACCCATCAATTCAGAGTATCTCATTTGCAATACTGGATAAATGGTTATTATAATGTCATGACATTCAAAAATACCAATTTACTGTTATTGGACATCAGTGTTTTATTGTTTTGAGGGTCCAGTGCCTTATCCAAGAAGCTGCCATTTAAGAGCATATCTTAACAGCTGGCTAAAAAATCATTTTATTTCAATAAACTGTAAGCAAAGGGGAATGGCCATAGAGTTAAAGAAGGGAAAACACTCAAATTTGCTGTTGAGTTCAAGATTCTGGCTAGATTTCACAAGACTTCGATGTGGTCTCCATAAGTCCTTTCACATGCCTACCTCCTATCAAAGTCAAGTTCTGAATAGCATCACTGAATGTAGATTGAGAAGAATAAAGTATTTACAGTAGTTATGCAAAGCCCAAGTCAAGCTTTGCCAACCCTACACTGTTTCTATACAGTACCACAAAGTACATGATCCCCTCCAGTTTTCCTAAGAATATGATGGGGATTCAGTAAGCTTGCTATCCTGGCTATAAGCAGGAGATGAAATATACTATAATATCAATGCAATAAGCAAGCGAGAAGATGCTGTCTAAAATATATCATTGCCACCTGAAGCAATATCAATCACAGCCACAGAATATATTGAAAGAGAAGGAAATTAAAGTCACCAGCTTTTCTTCCCAGATATTCTGAAAACATCAGGTTGGTTTCATAACTCTCCTTTTTGGTAAGAAATGCCAAAGTTGATGACGCATTGTAATAAAATGGCTATATATCTCGAACAGAGATTTTCACCGACACACCTTTTGCAGTAGGGAAAGAAATGTCCTTTAAGCTCCCTCTCCAAATAACTCTGAACACAAAGCTCTTCTTGACTGACCCTTTTAAGAGGAAAACCCATTCTTCTGGTGACATTGCTGCAGTTTCCGTAATACAAATTGAACATTATGCAGGCATGAGTTTGCAGGCATACAGAGGAGAAAATGAGAAGCCCACCATCAGCACCTTCTGCCAGTCTAAAGAAAGTAGGGAGTAACTAATCCTCCAGCACAACCCTTCTGGTTAATATTATTTATTTATTTATTTATTTATTTATTTATTTATTTATTTATTTTGTCAACACGTGTACAAGATAACAGGTATGATATAAACATAAACAAAAGCAAAGTATGTATAGGTAAAAATTAGACAATAGGACAGAAGGACAGGGACGGTAGGCACGATGGTGCGCTTATGCACGCCCCTTACAGACCTCTTAGGAATGGGGTGAGGTCAACTGTAGACAGTCTAAGTTTAAAGTTTTTGGGGTTTGGGGAAGAAACCACAGAGTCAGGTAGTGCATTCCAGGCATTGATCACTCTGTTGCTGAAGTCGTATTTTCTGCAGTCGAGTTTCGAGCGGTTTACATTGAGTTTGAATCTATTGTGTGCTCTTGTATTGTTGTGGTTGAAGCTGAAGTATTCATTGACAAGTAGGACATTGTGGCAGATGATTTTATGAACTACATTTAGATCAGATCGAAGGCGACGTAGCTCTAAGTTGTCTAAGCCTAAAATTTCAAGTCTGGTGGAATAAGGAATTCTGTTGCGAGTAGAAGAGTGGAGGACTCTTCTTGTGAAGTATTTCTGGACTCTCTCAATTGTATTAATGTCCGATATGTAGTGCGGGTTCCAGACAGGTGAGCTGTATTCAAGGATTGGTCTGGCAAATGTTTTGTATGCTCTGGTTAGCAGAGTAATATTACCAGAGAAGAAGTTACGCAAGATTAGGTTGGATTATGTGCATTTCAAACTTCAGTAAGGAAACAAAAACTTTCCTTGCTATGCAGCAATGCACCGTTTTTAAGGATTGTGTGTCCTAATGAGCAGGCAATAAAAAGGGGTTAATAAGAAAATTCAAATTATGTCCACCTAGAAAGCTCATAACATGCCAACACAAAAAGCACCACAACACTAAAGTCACAATGCAAAGCGTGTCCTTATTATAAAAACAATCCTAGACGACTTTGGAAAAACTGACTGGAGATTGCTGTCCATGGTCCTGACCAGCTTAATGACTCTTGTTGGTAGAGCAGAGATCAAGATCTCACAAGGCAAGGACAAGGCTCAAGGAAGTTAATTCGACTACATGCATCATTCAGATAATCTCAAAACATTATGGCACCTGTAGTGCTTAGTAGTGGGTTGGAAGCTATGCTGGCTGGAGAATTCTGGGAGTTGAAGTTCACAAGTCTTAAAGTTGCCAAGTTTGAAGACCTCTGATCTACATGTTCCAAGAGAAGCAAGTAAATATTCTACTCTGCCATTCAGAAATTAAGACTGGAAATATATTCATAGTAGGCTACGCAGCTTGTACTTCTTGACAATGCCACAGCAAGTGCAAGTACAAGAAACAGGGATTCAAGGTCAACCTATTGTAGATTTTATTCCTGCATCTGACTGTTCTTGGGGTGAAACTTAGAAATCAGAAGCTCTAGGCCTGCACATAACAGAGCTAGAATAATCAGAACCAGTTGCCAAAATGAAGCTACTCAGAAATAAAATCTATTCTGATTAGCACATTACTTCCAACTAGACTGCAACATCCAAAGAGATATTCCAACCAAACTGACATGTCTCCATTTTTCTAGAGTTTCATTTTCAACTTGACAGGAACAATGTACTTTTGAACAGGGTGGAATTGGCCCGATTTCTACTAGGATGGGAAACTAACAGGAAACTCCAGAACTGTAGGCTAGATTGAAAAGTCAAAGAACACCCAGAGAACGATGGTGGCCAATAGCCTCTGCCCATAAGTCCTTGAAAACTTGACTCTACACCTAGGGCCCTGGATGATCTACTGATCATCCTATAGCAGTGATGGCGAACCTTTTTTTCCTCGGGTGCCGAAATAGTGTGTGTGCGGGCTATCACACACACGTGCGTGCCCACACCCATAATTCAAAGCCCCCCACTCGCCCCACCCCCCTGTGCATGCGTGTGTGACCCCCCCCACTCCCCCATTTCACGACTTCCAGTGGGCTCGGTAGGCCCATTTTTTGCCCTCCCCACGCTCCAGAGGCTTTTCTGGAGCTTAGGGAGGGCAAAAACACTCCCCCCTGCCACCCCAGAGGCCCTCTGGAGGCTGAAATCACCCTCCCAGAGCCTCTGCGTGAGCCAAAAATCAGCTGGCGGGCATGCACATGCACGCTGGAGCTGAGCTAGGGCAACGGCTTGCGTGCCAGCAAATATGGCTCCACGTGCCACTTGTGGCACCCGTGCCATAGGTTCGCCATCACTGTCCTATAGGATATCCTATCCTACTGATAGGATGATCTACTGAGCCCTTGTTGGTCTGGGGAAAACATGGGATTGCTTCATTAGGAAAGGGGTCTCCAACCTTGGCAACTTGAAGACTCGTGGACTTCAAGTCTTCCCCATGCTGACTGGGGAATTCTGGTAGTTCACACGTCTTCAAGTTTTTGTTTTAATATTGTGGGTCCCACTGGAAAAGACTGATCAGAGCAGATATTTGATAATAAATGAAAGACTAAAGTGACAACCCAGTTAACACATTGAGCATCTGACTTAACTGGGCCAGGAAGCTAAGCAGACTAGGGCTTGATAAGTACATGGATGGGGCCATCAGGAAATCCTCAGGGTGTAAGTTGGGCCAGGAAGTAAAAAGAGGGGGAAAATCTCAAAGAATATTCAAAGCACTTTCATCTGTGGCAAAGAAAAGACACCAACCGATTTTCCAAAGCTCCAGAAGGCAAGACATGAAACAATGGATAGAAACTAATCAAGGAGAGAAGCAACCTGGAAGTAACGAGAAATTTCCTGATAGTTTGAACAATTAATCATTGGTATGGTTTGCCTTCAGAAGTTGTGGATCCTCCATCAGTGGAGGTTTTTAAGAAGAGACTGGACAGCCACTTTTCTGGATTGGTATACGGCCGTGATGGCGAACCTATGGCACATGTGCCACAGGTGGCACGCGGAGTCATATCGGAGGGCACGCGAGGCGTTGCCCTATGTCAGCTCCAGCATGCATGTGTGTGCTGGCCAGCTGATTTTCAGCCTTCTTTTCGGCCGTTTTTGCTCCTGAAGCCTGGGGACAGCAAAAAACAGCCAAACAGAGTCCGTTGTGAGTCCTGTGCGCATGCGCAGGGGGGCAGCGGGGGGGAATAGGCATGCATGGGGGCAGGGCAGGGATTGTGTGCATGCATGGGAGGAGGGCATGGGTGTGGGCATGCGCGCGCATGCTAGCACACACACCCTTTTGGCACATGAACCAAAAAAGGTTTGCCATTACTGGTATAGGATCTCCTGCTTGAGCAGGGGGCTGGACTAGAAGACCTCCAAGGTCCCTTCCAACTCTGATAGTCTGTTATTCTATTATCTTGATGCCAAGAAAACTGCTTCTTTGTGACCATTACTACTTGAGGGAGATGTTAGCATTATATGCCTACATCACGAAAAAGCAACCAAATGTGAGAACCACAGGGAAAAAAATATATGATCAAAGTGCAATGTATAGATTACTGTCATACATATTTATGAGAAGAAAGTTTTAGGTCAGCCTTTCTGGGAATGAAATCCCGATTGCTATGCTTCATAGATCAATCAGTAAATAAAAAATGGCAAGCTTGAGACAACCCTCCCCCTCCCCCTTTTTGGCAAGACTGGAATTGAGAAATGTCGGTTTCTGTGGTTTCCCACCCCTCCTTCAGATCAAAATTCGCATTCTAAATCTCTCATCAAAAACATCCATGTGCTTATTTAGGGGTACATCAAATTACACAGTTTTGGTTTTACATTTTTTTTTTTACTTTTGCTTAAACGCGAGCCATTTTATCCATTATGCACGATGTTGCGGTTTTGGTGACAGGAGTCTAGAAGGTTATATTTCAGACAACAAGTGAGAGGAGTTTTCTTTTTTACATAAAAATGCTCTGTGTTGCGGAACAGGCGGCAATATTTCAGTTCTTTTAAAATTCTGGGGTAGAACTGTAAAAGAAATTTCAGAAGGCCAGGATCTTCCCTTGTTATTTCCTCGTATCTCCTGATTACATGTTACAATTAGCACAAAGATGACTCTAGAGCAGTGTTTCCCAACCTTGGCAACTTGAAGATGTCTGGACTTCAACTCCCAGAATTCCCCAGCCAGCGAATGCTGGCTGGGGAATTCTGGGAGTTGAAGTCCAGATATCTTCAAGTTGCCAAGGTTGGGAAACACTGCTCTAGACAATACACTGTTCCAAAACTCCTCTCAGCTTGCTTGCTTTCTGGGCCTCGCTTGGGTTTTTCAGTCCCTGTTTTCACTTTATATTTTCTCTGTATCTACTTTCCCTTTGATGAAGTCCTTCAAATTCTGATCCATTCTTTTGCCTCATTTTCTCTCTCTCCATAGCTTCTACTGGCACATGATTGTCTCCTTAGATCCAAAGTAGATCCCAACTGGTTCAGGTTTTGCTTTGATCTTGGAGTCCTAGTGGACAATCACTTAAATATGAGCCAGCAATGTGTGGCAGCAGCCAAAAAAAGGTCAATGCAATTCTGGGCTGTATTAATAGAGGGATAGAACCAAGATCACATGAAGTTCTAGTACCACTTTACAAAGCCTTAGTAAAACCACACTTAGAATAATGCATCTAGTTCTGGTCACCATAATAAAAACATGTTGAGACTCTGGAAAGAATGCAGAGAAGGGCAACAAGAATGATTAGAGGGCTAGAGGCTAAAATGTACAAAGAACATTTACAGGAATTGGGTACCGTATTTTTCGGAGTATAAGACGCACCAGAGTATAAGACACACCTTAGTTTTTGGGGAGGAAAATAGGGGGAAAAAATCTGCCTACCAGGTATTCATCTGGCTAGTGTCCTTAGTCTGGTCAGCTTCAGCACATTATTTTATCCCCTGGTTAGGACTTAAAAAAACCTTCTTCTGAGAGAGTAACAATGAAAGAGCCTGCAAGCCGGTAAGAGCTGGGAAGATAGTTAGCACCTGGTTAGGGCTAGAAAAAACCTTATTTGGAGCAAGTAGAGCAATGAAAAAAAATTCTGCAAAGACTTAGGGTTGGAAAAACATTCTTTGGAGAGAGTAACAATGAAAAAGCCTGCAAGGTAAGAGCTGGGAATATCTGTTAGCACCTAGTTAGGGCTGGGAAAAAAGCTACATTCGAAGTATAAGATGCACCCAAATTTTCAGCCACTTTTAGGGAGGAAAAAGGTGCGTCTTATACTCCAAAAAATATGGTATGTCTAGTCTAATGAAAAGAAGGACTAGGGGAGACATGATAGCAGTGTTCCAATATCTGGACAGCTCCTACAAAGACGAGAGAGTCAAACTATTTTCCAAAGCAACAAAAAGCAAGATGAGAAACAATGGATGGAAACTAACCAAGAAGAGAAGCAATCTAGAACTAAGGAGAAATTTCCTAATGGTGACAGCAATCAACCAATGAAACAGCTTGCCTTCAGAAGTTGTAGATGCTCCATTACTGGAGGATTTCAAAAAGAGACCGGACAACCATTTATCTGAAATGGTATAGGATCTCCTGCTCGAGTAGGGGATTGGACTAGAAGACCTCCATGGTCCCTTCCAACTCTACTGTTCTACCTTCTATGTTGTTTTGTTTCTGATGACTTTTCCTCCCTGTCCCCAAGAGAAACAGTTTCCTGGTGACAGAAAAGTCACAGTTGTGATAGCACTTCTCACCAAACTAAACCGGAGTTGATCTTTCACTCCATTATGTGTTTTTTTCATTAGCGTGAATAGGTCTAATATGAACAAGAGGCTGCCCTTGTTCTCATCCAGGCCTAATTATATGAAACCGATTGAAGCTTTGGCAAAAAAAAAAGTCTCAAAAGGAAAATCAAAATGCAATCCATGTTCTAGCCATGTTAATGACGTCAGAGATGGAAGATTCATCTGCGCAAAAACCAGCCTGATTTTGACAGATCACTTGGATATCATCACAATATAAAATAGGAGCTGGTATAAAGAAGGACCAATTACAGCCAAGACGTCATCACTATGAACAAGGAAGCAGAATGAGTTTATTTCACGTTAAACTAATCAAATGGGTTCTTCATCAAATAAAGAACAAATGGCCATACAAACCACACACAAGCTCTCCTTCCATTTATTATTCCTAAGATCAAGTAATAAATTATTATACCTCAGCAGAAGCCACTCTGGAAGAAGTAATCAAGATTAGCACATTGCTTTTTACACCAAAGAGCAATCACTCCCAGAGCCAAATTCTTCCCAAGTGCATTTATCTTTTGTATAAACTACCCTTTCATCCATAGAGATTTGTACAAAGCTTCACAAGCTGTAGTTAAGAGCCTTTTCACAAATTCCAACGTGAGAGTAGGCCATCCGAAAGAAGCTCATCTGTTTAAATGAACTAAGAACTACAACAAAGAAAGGTTTAAACTCTCAGGTAATTTGCTGATCAAATTCTACAAAAAGGTGTTAACTGGAGAAAACTTAGATTTGGTTGTTCTACTGTCCTAAACATGAGAAAGGTGTGTTGTTCAAATTCTTTAAACAGAAATGGAATGCCTGCCGTAAAAAACCAAGAAAGGACAAAGCTTTATCTTTTTTAAAAAAGCAGCAATCTTGAGGAACTACAACAGGAGCTGAATTGAAGTCCACATACCGTATTTTTCGGAGTATAAGACGCACCGGAGTATAAGACGCACCTTAGTTTTTGGGGAGGAAAATAGGGGGGAAAATCTGCCTACCATGTATTCATCTGGCTAGTGTCCTTAGTCTGGTCAGCTTCAGCCCATTATTTTATCTCCTGGTTAGGACTTAAAAAAACCTTCTTCGGAGAGAGTAACAATGAAAGCGCCTGCAAGCCAGTAAGAGCTGGGAAGATCATTAGCACCTGGTTAGGGCTAGAAAAAAACTTATTCAGAGCAAGTAGAGCAATGAAAAAAACCCTGCAAAGATTTAGGGCTGGAAAAACATTCTTCAGAGAGAGTAACAATGAAAAAGCCTGCAAGGTAAGAGCTGGGAAGATCATTAGCACCTAGTTAGGGCTGGAAAAAAAAGCTCAGAAAAAGCTACATTCAGAGTATAAGACGCACCCAAATTTTCAGCCACTTTTAGGGAGGGAAAAGGTGTGTCTTATACTCCCAAAAATAGTTAGTAGTTTAAAGTTGCCAAGAAAAACTCTGGACTAGTGGTGGTGCTTTCCAGGGATCTATAAGAGGGTTAAAGAGGAGTCAAGTTGAAGGTAAATGTAAGATAGAAAAAGGCAATTCTTCAGGAATAAAGATTGGGATTAATCTGTTTTATCCAATCAGGGGGCCAGAGTTTTAAAGAAGGTGAAACCTGAAACTTATTATGTCAAGATGTGATTGTTTCAGGAAAAGTTGCTTGTAATAAGCATAAAGATTGGAGAGCTCTGTTTTGGTTTCAGAATCATTTGGAGTTTATCCAAGGGTGAAGAACTGGTTTCACTGGGCTTGGTCACCGTTTTTAAAAATTGGTCAATTTAAGATGTACAGTTTCAACTCCTAGAATTCCCCAGCCAACTCTATATAACAGAGGTTTTTTTACTCCAATGGAAAGACACAAGTTAAAACCCTGAATAAATGTGTGTGTGTGTGTGTGTGTGTGTGTGTGTGTGTGTGTGTGTGTGTGTGTGTGTGAGAGAGAGAGAGAGAGAGAGAGAGAGAGAGAGAGAGAGAGAGAGAGAGAGAGAGAGAGAGAGAGAGAGAGAGAGGCTTTCTATCCATTAATGGAAACTGCAAACAATACTATTCCATCTGTCAAGCATTATATTTATTTTTCAAAGAATTGAGTTTCTGGACTCCTGTACTTCATTATGTATTGTTATTATTTGTTTCACACACACACACACACACACTTGTTTTTCCCCCTCATCTCTGTCTTGTTCTTTTCCTTGTTTTTATATTAAAGGATTTTTTAAATAAAGGACAAGAAGAAAAAATAGATATCTGAATATTTATTTTCATGCTTTCAATCTTCATGAGCCAAATAACACGAAGCACTTCTCATTTTACAGGTTTCAATGCAATTTTTTGTATCTCCGTGGGACTTGAAGAACCCATTCTGATCAAACCATTATCATTTTTTCTAGCATCTCCAGTTTTTCCACTGTCCCTGCTATTACATAATGTTTTTGTCTGACTTGTTTGTTTAGATAATAGGTTCTAAAATTGGTTTTTCAATGACTACCAACTTCCTAATTCACATCCCCTACATTTTTGACTGCCTTTTGCCAAAGCTATTCCAGATTTATTTATTTTTCTTGCTACATTACTCCTCATAACTTCATGCAAGGAGGTCAGGCTCAACAGGTTTTTTTTTTTGTTCCTGCCAACTAATACTATCCTGAGATTGTTAAGAAGAAAACTAATCTAGCTCTCATGATGATAGAGGTTTCTCAAAATGTGGGGTTTTTATTATCTCCTCTTTATTGCTCAGAGGAGGTCGACTTTTCAGAATTACAGTGTTTTTATTTCTGTTCTCTGAACCTCAACCAACTTATCCCCCAAAAAAAGAACTGCTTGTACTCATATTGGGGTGTCAGCTGTTTCAGTCTACAGAAAGGGAGGGAATACAAATCCAAGGAAGAATGGCATAAGTAAAGATTTTCAAGGGATTTTTAGAAGAAGAAAGAAAGAAAGAAGAAATGAAGATAAGGGTCATAGTTCTCCTTAAAACCTTATCCATTCTCTCCTATATATATTTTGACCAAACTTGATACACAGATGACTTACCTTCTGGAAACAAATATTGTGGGGGAAGACACCCCTAGCACCCCTCGGGGTGTGTGTGTCTGTGTGTCTGTGTGTTCCAGCATAACTCTCGAATGCCTGGGCTGTTAAGGAGAGCGAGAGCGGCGTCCTAGCATGGCAATTGTTTGTGATGTCACTTCCTAGCGTGGCAATTGTTTGTGATGTCACTTCCTTCACAGCTTCCTCTGGAAAGCCAGCTGTGACGTTTGCCCTCCAGCAGACCAATGGGGTAGCACCTGATGTTCCCTTCTTTTGCCAGGATCGTAGAAAGGGTGGGAAAGAGGAGTGCATGGGAGGGGGAAGGGAGGGAAAGAGGAGCGCATGGGAGGGGGAAGGGAGAGGGCAGTGATGATGGACATGGGAGTAGGGGGAAGAAAGGCCCCTCTCAATCGCTCCCTGTCAGACAAACGTTTCGACGTCTGTGCTTCTTTTCCCCCCAATACAGGATTGGGATAAATAAATACCTGGGCAATGCCGGGTTATCAGCTTGTGATATCATAAAATGAGCTATCCTGGGTTAAATTAAAGCAGTATCTAGTCCATTGTTCCATTTTCATGGTGACCAGAAGGATGAGTTGAGAAACACACACAAAATGTAACTAGACCAGGAATGTTACAACAGAGTTCTGCTCATGACCTCTTCGTCGATAAAATGCTGAACCATATTTCCTTAGATAAGGGGTCTCCAACCTTGGCAACTTTAAGACTTTGGACTTCGACTCCCAATTGAAGTCCACAGTGTCTTAAAGTTGCCAAAGATGGACACTCCTACCTTAGATATTGAAGGTAATGCACCTATCATAACAAACATAACCCTTCTGGACAAGCTCAAAAAAATAAAGATGGAGATTTGCTGTTGCTTTCTTCCAAGCTGATTTCAAATTCCCCAATCCAGCTACGATTTCATGAAGGTATCTCATCCAAGCACTAATGAAGCTCAACCTTGCTTAGCTTCAGATTCCAAAGTCAACCAGTGCTATAAACTACTAAGGTCAGTGATGGTCAACCACAAATTTGTCCGATCCTCTTTGGGAAAACAATCCTTGGGATGGCTAACCATACCTTTGTCATATTAGAGCAGAGGTCTTCAAACCTGGCAACTTTAAGACTTGTGGACTTCAACTCCCAGAATTCTCCAGCTAGCTGGAGAATTCTGGGAGTTGAAGTCCACAAGTCTTAAAGTTGCCAAGTTTGAAGACCTCTGTATTAGAGCAATATACCTGATGATAATGTTCCTTTTATAAATTCTGGCTTGCCAATCATTTAGCTTTTATTGAATGACTCCAGATTCTGGTGTTATGAAATGGTTCCTTTGATGTACATGTAAAATTATCCATGCTTCTTTCCTGCCCTCCTTATTTTCCATTTTTCCAAGCTCAGAAGCTCCACATGTTGTAAGCTTTTCTCATTCAACACTTATTCTGGCCTGCTGATAATTTAAGTATCCCTTTCTGCACCTTGTTTTTAATCCTTTCTCATTAACCTCAGTAATGCAATTCATCATTTTCACTGCATAGGCTGCTTAAATATCCACATTTCCTCAATTTTCTATAACTTTTTGCGGTTCCTCTTAATTTAAAGTAATTGCGTAACGTTCAACTCCCTATCAGTTCAAAAGTAGTGCTCTCAAACCAGTGTCTTGGGGAACCCCAATGCTTTTCCATCCCTCTCTTGTTTCCTACTCTTTCGTTGCAAGTAGTCCTCGCTTGCATGGCCACAATTGGACCAGAATTTCCATGGCTAAGCAATGAACTTTGTTAACTGAATCACACCAAATTTTATGCCATGTTATGCTTTTTGCCATGGTGGTTAAGTGAAACACTTTAGTTGTTAAGTGAATCATTCAGTCATTAAGTGAATTTGACTTCCCCATTGACTTTGCTTGTTGAAAGCCATCTGGGAAGGCCACAAATGGCAACCACATGACCTTGTAATGCAATAATCATCATAAATTCATGATGGTTGCCAAATGCCCAAATTTGGATCACATGACCACACCGGGGATGCTATAATAGTTGTAAGTGCAAGGACTGGCCATAAGTCACTTTTTCAGTCACTAAACAAATGATACAGAGGTGGGTTCCTCCCGGTTCGGACCGGTTTGCCCGAACTGGTAGCAACCCACTGGTGACATCACAATGACATCACAGAAACGGAACAGTCAGTGCCGGTCCATGAAGACCGCCATCTTTTTTAAATTTTTTAATTTTTTTATTTGGGGGGGATTTGGCAGAAGCCGAGTTTCTAGCACTGCGCATGTGTCACCATCTTGTTTTTGGCTCTTTTTTTGGATTTTTTTCTGATTTTTTGCTACTGCGCATGTGCGCGCCCACGAGATGCAGCCACACAGCAAGGTAAGTTAGAACCCACCCCTGGAATGATAGTAAGTCGAGGACTATTTGCAGTCATAGTACCATAAGACTTATTCTGTTATTCGGCAACTACTGTTTCTGTGAGTAACATTTCTACGGAGTTAGTTCAGACAATCCAAACCTGAATATTGTACCAATTACATTTATAAGAAATTACACTAGATCTTAGGGGAAAATATCCTATTTATTAAAAGCAAGTAAGTACATTGATCCGAATCTGTCTTCTTTAGTGTTTTATCCTTAAAATCCTGGTCTAGCAGCCCCATTTCATTTTACAAAAAGCTATTCATTTATGAATGTTGTGATTTATCTCCATGAAATAAAGCCAGCACAGCACTAACTGTAGCTAGTTTTATATAATATATAAAGGCATGTAGGAATGCTGTGCTCAGAACAATAGACTTCTTTGTCAAGGTTCAGTTGGTTTACTGAAAAGATTCAGGCTAACTGATCTGAACAAGCATCATTATCAACAGACTGTACAAAACCTAAGTGTTTCCTTTATATCCAGAGTAGTGCCCAAGGAAAGCAGGATCTGATTAGTTATAATTCTGAATTATCATTCTCACTCAGAGCCAAGTAAGCAGAAAACAGTATGATCTCAAAAAAGGTGGGGTGGGGAAGCTGCTTTTCAAAAGCCAGTGTTAAATCTAAAAACACTTTTCCATTTATGGGTTTTAATCAGAAAAAAAGGCAACTCCAAAGTGCCTTTGAAAAGAGGAGGGGCTTATGTTTACGGCAGGGCTCATTGCCAAAGGATTAACAGCAATCTCCTGAAATTTAACTGCATGGCGGCAGGTCTACGCAAACAATGCATCACATTCAAAACTGCACTTCCGCAAAAGAAACAAAAAAAATTGCATAGGGGCTATATTTCTGCTTCCTTCTCTCTCTCTCTCTCTTTTTTTTAGAGTGATATTTTCTCCACCTGGAGAAAAGACAAGAGCAGCGCAAAAGCTGAGCCAGGATCATGTGACTTAATATGCTATGGCTACCCTACAGGAAATGTCATAGGTGTTCCATTTTCCTTGCCATTCCGCTGTGAAATTCCGGCCGCTTTTGAACAATCTACACTGAATGATCCTTGCTTTCCATCTTGGTAAATGCCGTGTCTTGAAATAACAATGCAACACTTGATAAAACAAAAGAGTAATCTATCCTCAGAGGGATCAACAGAACAGGGGGATGAAAATTAATTATTTTATTTGGCAGGAGCTATTTACTTGATCCTAGTTAATAGCCCCAGTAGCTTCTACCCAACTGATACAAAATAGCTCAATTAAGCGGGTTGCAGAAATTGGATTGGTGCACTCTTCAAAGGTTAAGGACCTCATTTTGAATGCTCTCTTCCTGATATTACTGATCTCAAAGGTTAAGCTAATAAATCTGCTTTATGATAATCATGTCTGTCTTGTTTAGGAAAGCTGACTGATTGTGACAAAGAGATGCACAAATACACAACACACACACACACACACACACAATCCCCCAGTTCTGAGTTTGTGACAAGCAAAAGAATGCAGGGGGAAATGGAAGTAAATTAAACACTTGTTATGTTGACCACCTTATCATATTTATTCTTTTGAACACCAAATCCAAGAAGGATACAGATAAATTGGAATGGATATGATTAGGAGACTGGGGATTAAGTCCTCTGAAGAGAGATTGAAAGAACTGGGAAAAGACATCTGAGCTGAGATAACACTCATCTCTAGTCCTTGAAAGACTATCAGAAAGAAGGTAGCCAAGATCTGTTTTCTCTCATTTTGCAGTATATGATATTTAAGATACAGGAAGGCAGACTAGAAAAAGGTTGTAGAGCCTATGACATAGAAAGATGGTGGAGTCCAGACGTCACCCCAGAGATATTAAGGGGAGGTTATATGACCATCAGTTTGGGATGCTTGAGTTCATCTATCCCAGGGGTGTCAAACTCAGGGGCCGGGGACTGGATACGGCCCACGGGGCCGCACTGGAAACAGTGAAGAACCAGCCTGCAGTGCTCCTGCCGGCGAAAACAGGCTCCCGAGCTCCATTTTCGGCTGCCACGGCCTCCTGCAACCCTCTGCCAGTGAAAATGGAGCTCGCTCCGTTTTCATTGGCAGAGGGTTGCAGGAGGCTGTGGCAGCTGAAAACAGAGCTCGGGAGCCTGTTTTCGCTGGCAGAGCGCTCGGGCCACCCCAGGCACCCCTGACAGGAGTGACGTCGAGCTGGTCATGCCCAACCTAACCATGCCCACCCTGGCCCCCCGAGGTCAAACACAACCCTGATGTGGCCCTCAATTAAATCAAATTTGACACCCCTGATCTATCCCATGCCAGGTGCTAAATCTGGAGATCTGCTCTCAGATACAAGGTCCACCTCCAAATTGTGTGGCAACCAATCAGTGGTGAAATCCAATTTTTTTTACTACCAGTTCTGTGTGGCTTGGTGGGCATGGCAGGGGAAGGATACTGCAAAATCCCCATTCCCTCCCCACTCCTGGGGGAAGGATATTGCAAAATCTCCATTCCCACCCCACTCTGGGACCAGCCAGATGTGATATTTGCCGGTTCTCTGAACTACTCAAAACTTCCGCTGCTGGTTCTCCAGAACCTGTCAGAACCTGCTGGATTTCACCCCTGCAACCAATCCTATGTCTTGGATCAACGTTTTTCTACAAACTATTTCCGACCATGTGTTGTGACCCTTTCACTATCACTTTATTTTTTGGCTGCCCAAACCTGCACACTGCTATCCTATGGGGGCGGGGCGGGGGAGAAGCGATATCTAGGAGAAAAGAGAAGAAATTATATTTAGAAAGCATGGATACCACACATGGACCATTCCAACAAAAGTGCAAAATGTTGAGTAGCTAATTAATCTCTGCCAAGTCTGCTTCAAAAACGGGTAGAGACCCTAATAAACTTGTTGTAAAAATTGGCATTTTGTCTGCCTGTGCAAAATACGACTTCAGCAACAGAGTGGTCAATGCCTGGAATGCACTACCTGACTCTGTGGTTTCTTCCCCAAACCCCAAAAACTTTAACCTTAGACTGTCTACAGTCGACCTCTCCTCGTTTCTAAGAGGTCTGTAAGGGGCGTGCATAAGCCCACCACTATGCCTACCGTCCCTGTCCTACTGTCCTATTGTCCTCTTTTATCGTTACTTTTTACTTATGTTTATACAAACAACTACTATCCTATACATGTTTGACAAATAAATAAATAAATAAAATAAAATAAAATAATAAAATAATATAATATAATAAAATAAAATAAAATAAAATAAAATAAAATAAAATAAAATAAAATAAAATAAAATAAAATAAAATAAAATAAAATAAAATAAAATAAAATAAATAATAAAATAAAATAAAATAAAATAAAATAAAATAATAAAATAAAATAAAATAAAATAAAATAAAATAAAATAAAATAAAATAAAATAAAATAAAATAAAATAAAATAAAATAAAATAAAATAAAATAAAATAAAATAATCACAGCTATGGAACCTTTTGCACAACACAGAGAGGTTTCTAGGGGTGAAATGCTACCGGTTTGACCCGGTAGCGGCAGCGGCGGCGGTGGCGCGTGGTTCAGAGAACCGGTGGCGGTAGAGCAAAGCTCCGCCCACCCGCCTGGACATCACCATTTTCTTTTTTTAACCCTCTGCGCATGCGCAAAATGTTCTGCTCATGCCCGGAGGGTAAAAAAGTGCATGCGAGAGCGGAGCACGGGTGAAAAAGTGCGCGCGAGAGAGAGAGCGAAGCAACCGCACGCGCAGAGCGTGCACTTCCGAACCGGTAGGGAAGATAAGTAGATTTCACCGCTGGAGGTTTCCCTGAGCAAATTGTGTCTGAAGGAGCCAGGTGTGTGTTTATTAGCTCTGGGCCTTTGAAAGATGATATATTTGCTGTGGGAAATAAAAGTTGACGAGTTTGGAGAAGGAAGCTGGCTTTTATTTCAAACACTCGTATATGCATATGAGCTTCAGGCTGTAGCTCCTCAAAAATCCCTAGCTCATTATGGACTATTTAAGAGATTTCTCTATCTTACTGTAGGCACTTCAACAAATGCCTGCCCTTTCATGTGAATCTCAACTTGGCACCAAAAACTTTCTTTTTTTCCAACAGGTATTTCGGCCTTATTTAAAAACAAAACTCTTTTTCTATCAGTATCACACACACACACACACACACACACACACACACACACACACACACACACACACAAAAACCCACCATCACCAAGATTCTGTCTTTATCAGTGGGATTCGGTTACCAAGGCAATCAATCCCCAGTGATGTCAGCTGGTTGACAGAATGATGTATTATTGAGTTTCCTACCATCACTAAAAGAAAAAAAAAGGTATTTAAAAAGTGCTGTTCGTCATATTTTGACTGATGCATCTCATTTTACACATTTTCTTTCTGCTCCTTGTTGAAAGAACTGGACATAAAAATTATTATTTATTATTACTAGAAGAATGAGGAAGAGTGGAAAATAGACTCTCACCTATTATACACTAACATCCTAAGGGGCTACAAGTTTCTAAATGGGTCTTTGATAATATAAACAAAATCTGACATGGGCTGATTTGAGGCGCTATTTAGATGGGAATCTCTGATCTTGACAGAAAATGCAAGAAGGGAAGGAAGTGGAAAACCAGCAGCTAGGGAAGAATAACAGAATAACAGAGATGGAAGGGACCTTGGAGGTCTTCTAGTCCAACCCCTTGCTCAAACAGGAGACCCTATACCAGTGATGGCGAACCTATGGCACGGGTGCCACAGGTGGCACGCGGAGCCATATCTGCCGGCACGCGAGCCATTGGACTAGCTCAGCTCCAGCGCGCATGTGCGTGCCCGCCAGCTGATTTTTGGCTCACGCGGAGGCTCTGGGAGGGCAATTTCGGCCTCTGGAGGGCCTCCGGGGTGGCAGGGAGAGTGTTTTCGCCCTCCCCAAGCTCCAAGAAAGCCTCTGGAGCCTGGGAAGGGCAAAAAATGGGCCTACCGGGCCCACTGGAAGTGGGAAAACGGGGGAGTGGGGGGTTGCACATGCATTTGCAGGGGGATGGGGCGAGTGGGGGGCTTTGAATTATGGGTGTGGGCACGCACACATGTACGATAGCGCGCATGCGCACTATTTCGGCACCCGAGGAAAAAAGGTTCGCCATCACTGCCCTATACCATTGCAGACAAATGGCTGCCCAGTCTCTTCTTAAAAGCCTCCAGTGACAGAACACCCACAACTTCTGGAGGCAAGTTGTTCCACTGACTAATTGTTCTCATTGTCAATAAATTTCTCCTTATTTCTAGGCTGCTTCTCTTCTTGATTAGTTTCCATTCATTGCTGCTTCTTCTGCCCTCAGGTGCTCTGGAGAATAGGTTGAGCTCCTCTTCTTTATGGCAGCCCCTCAAATATTGGAACACAGCTATCCTGTCACCCCTAGTCCTAGAGATTAGTAACCCCTAGAGATTGTTGGATTCTAAGCCAACAATTCTTGCTTTCTCATTCCCTTTCTCCAACAAGTAAATACAAGTATGTACAAGAGCCATGGTAGCACAGCGGTTAGAATGCAGTACTGCAGGGTATTTACTGCTCGTTCCAGTAGTTCGATCCTGACCGGCTAAAGGTTGACTCAGCCTTCCATCCTTCCCAGGTCGGTAAATTGAGGACCCAGATTCTTGGGAGCAATATGCTGACTCTGTAGAATGCTTAGAGAGGGCTGTAAAGCACTATGAAGCAGTATATAAATCTAAGTGCTATTGTTATTGCTATATACTGTAGAAAGAATGGAACTGATGGAACAGATCATTAGCTGACCTCCAGGACTAAAAAATATCTATAGTAGAAATTGTAATTGGATATTCCTTTTAGCAATGATGTATTCCATGTGTTGTCAACTTTTTTTCAATCTGTAGAATTAATTTTCTACCCACAACTAATTAATCCCCATTTACAATTATCAGACATGGAAGGTACCAAGGATAAGGCTGACTTTATCATGGCATCGCACACATTTTCTTGCTCAAAGTCAAGTTGGTTGCCTTTTTCACAGCCACATCTTTTTGCAGTCAAATTTGTTCACCGAATTGAATATACTTTTCCTTGAAACTTTTCCACACACTATATTGTTGGTCTATGACTGCTCACACCTCATATAGTGGCTTTTAGAAGCTTTGTGAAATGCTTACCAAGCATCCTCTGTAATTAAGGTATTTTACATCTTGAAAAATATCGCTCCCCTCTTCGTATTATTACAATCGACACTTAGGAAACTAATGTAATCTTGGTTCCTTGAGAGAGATTTCTAAGAGCTAGTGTTGCTTTGCATTACCTAAAGCAATAAAGCTCCAATTTAGATATTGTCACCCAGTTGCTTTGGAGAACACAGTAATGGCAAGCAAAGAAGGTATGAAATTGCACCCTTTGTAAGGCTGAGCAACTGCCCTAAAATGAATCAACATTCCCCACTGACCTCTCTTGAATGCTGGACCAAAATAGTAAAAATTGGATTGTGCACTGTTGTCTACACTAAGAAATGTCATTCCAAGAATCATCTTAATACAATTGCAATCCTCTGTATCACCTTTTCCCTAGGTGATTAGAAAAGCAAAAAGGAAATGTCAGATTGTCTTGCAATGAATCAGAGGTGGGCTCCTCCCGGTTTGGACCAGTTCACCCAAACCAGTAGCGACCCGCTGGTGATGTCATGATGACATCACGGAACCGGTTCGGTCAGTGCCAGTCTGTGGGCGCCGCCATCTTTTTTTAAAAAAAAAATTATTATTTTTTTAAAAAATTGAATTTTTTTTCTTCTGAGCATGTGCAGAAGTCGAGTTTCTGGCACTGTGCATGTGGTTGCCATCTTATTTTTGGCTTTTTAAAAAAATTATTTTCAGATTTTTTGGCACTGCGCATGTGCGCGCACGCGGCGCAGAAGGAAGCAAACTGGCAGCGAGGTAACTTAGAACCCACACCTGCAATGAATATTTGGAGATAGAGCAGAATGGAGAATTGTCTCGGAGGTCACCTATTCCAGCTGCCTTCAAACGCTGTTGAAGGAAGAGCCACCGAGAGTCACCTTGTAGATAAAATTTAATAAATAACTAAATTAGAGCAACATACCACTTCTCATTCAATGCAAAGGCAGCATTGACCCATAATGTTTTGCTAAGGCAGATTTCATGCCATATCAAAGGCTACTAAATTACCTGAGTACTGGCAGAAACTCTATGAAGAATCTACCTCTTGTATGGCATTACAACAAAATAAAATCTATTCTATATATATATATATATATATATATATATATATATATATATATATTTAAAAAACCACCAGGGGTGGGTTCTAACTTACCTCACTGCCGGTTCACTTCCTCCTGCGCCACGTGGCCACGCCTCATGGCCACACGCATGCACAGTGCCCAAAAAATCCAATTTTTTTTAAAGCCAAAAGCAAGATGGTGATACATGCGCAGTGCTGGAAACTCGACTTCTGTGCATGTGCAGAAGAAAAAAAATTTAAAATTCCCCAAAAATAAATTTTAAAAAATCCAATTTTTTTTTAAAAAAATGGCGGCACCCATGGACTGGCACCGACCATACCGGTTCCGTGACATCATTGTGACATCACCAGCGGGTCGCTACCAGTTCGAGCAAACTGGTCTGAACCGGGAGGAACCCACCTCTAATATAAACTGCTGCTCCATTAGGTCACCTAATTCCATTTAGCTGGGGCAGATATCTTCTTTAGGTACAGGTGATCAACCAACCTTTACACTGTGTCATTCATCCCCTGTTGCTGAAGAAGCCATCAAAAATAATTTTTAAAAAATTCCCCAAACTAGTGATCCTATTTATTCAGGTTTATCTTGCTGAATGACTAAAACTTTAGCTGATTATCTGGTTGACTGGGCTGACAAAAGCTATCTGTTGTAATTTCCCAGGCATCAACTCCTGCCAAACCTCTTGAGGAGCAGCAATAGATCCAAATGATTAAGTGACATTGCATTTTTGAAGGAAAAGATACTGTGAAGGAAATTGTAAAAAAATGCCTTTTACTGACTTTAAGTGTATGCATTCCTGACTCAACACTCTTTGTTATCAGAGCTGGTCTGAGCTGCTTTAACACAGGTTTTTATACAATAATGAAATGGGAAGAAATCCAACGTCAGTGGAAAAATAGAACTTCAAACGAAGCTTTTCAAAGTAACCCTTCCCTTCTAATTAGAAGTGTGGTGTTAAATTATCAGAAAGATGCCATTCTATAACGTGTTAGATGATTTCCCAACATTAGTAAGCATAATTTTTAGAGGGTTTACAAGGCACGTCAAATAAAACACTTGTGAATCATAAACTTCCTTTCATAAAATGGAAGGAAAGAAAAATTGGCCATCTGTTTAGAGAACAATCAACAAAAATCAGAATATTTTTTTCTACATACAATTCCACTCTGCTCAGCTATGTCAATTAAAATGAGAGGGGGGGTTCTTAAAAGATTCCCAAGCTGCTGGCGAGGGTGGCAAGAGCAATCTGAGGGGCCATGATGCCCCCCTCCCCAGCCAGCCAGCTCTGCCAGACCTACTCCCTGAGTCTCGCCATTCTTCTTCTCGTTCTCCTGGGTCAAGCTAGTTCCTACCCAGTCAATAGAAACTGACGATTATAAAAACAAAGAAAGACAGAAGAGAAGAGAAAGGGGAAAAAATAGAAGACAGTTTGAACATGATTTCTATAAATAGGCTTCTTCCTGAACCATCACAGTTGCCAAATTAATTTTCATTATGGCTTCCTAGCTTTCTTCTCTAAATATTATTCAGGACTACTCTGTGCTTAAATAGACCCAATAAAACTACTGTAGCTAGAGTGTCCAAAAACTCAATTTTTCTCAATTCTGCTCATCCCATTCCGAAAGCCAAAAAGAGATAGGTATAGTTATAAATAAAGTGACCAGATTATTTTTTTTAAAGCGGGACAGGGGGGGCGGGCCCGCCTGGGCGCCATTTCTGCGCATGCGCAGAACGCTGCGCATGCGCAGAGGGCAAAACAATGCAAATGTCAGCGTCCAGGTGGGGGGGGAGGCGGGAGGCCTTTCCTCGTCTCCCGCCTCCCCTTCGGAAGCCGGCAGTGGCTTGGGCTGGCAAGCGACGAGCGGGAGGCGGGGAAAGGAGGCAGCCGGCAGCTTACCTGCGAGGCGGCGGTCCCGCAGCAGCCCATGGCTAAAGTGGCCAAGTTTGCAGATCTCAGAGATACAAACCTATTTTCACATCTACACACACACATGTCACAAATGGGCCACAGGACTAGAGTGAATTAACAGTACGTGCAATTATAACCACTGCCGTATCCATGAAGTATTCAGCAAACCCAAGTTCTTCTTGTATTTGCTTCACTCTTGGGTGCAGAAAAATCACAATCAAATCAAATTAAACAAAAACTCTTTTTTTAAAAAAAATATCCCCTTGAATTAAAGTTTTCAAACAGCTACTACTTGATATCGAACAATGCTAAATATGGAAAAATGCTCAAAGTAGATAAAGAGAACTAGATAAGAGTTACTTGCCAAGAAAATTCTTGCTGCAGAATAGAATATTCTATAATTCCTTTTTCCTAAATCATGACTAACACACACACACACACACACACACACACACACACACACACACACACACACCCTTCAAATCAAAACAGAACTGAGGAAAACTAACTGTGTTCAAACAAGAAGAAAACAACAGAATAATAGCAATGTAATGCTACTATTCTCCTAAGGAAAAAAGGGCAGTTTTGCAAGTACTTTTTGTGGTCTGCCCAAAAAGTTACAGCAAATCTGAAATTAGAAAAATAATAAATTATAATCTGCAGAAGTTGTGAAGCTTTGGTTTTGTGCAGAATAGAATAGAATAGAATAGAATAGAATAGAATAGAATAGAATAGAATAGAATAGAATAGAATAGAATAACAGAGTTGGAAGGGACCTTGGAGGTCTTCTAGTCCAACCCTCTGCTTAGGCAGGAAACCCTACACCACTTCAGACAAATGGTTATCCATCATCTTCTTAAAAACTTCCAGTGTTGGAGCATTCACAACTTCTGCAGGCAAGCTGTTCCACTGATTAATTGTTCTCACTGTCAGGAAATTTCTCCTTAGTTCTAAGTTGCTTCTCTCCTTGTTTAGTTTCCACCCATTGCTTCTTGTTCTACCCTCAGGTGCTTTGGAGAATAGTTTGACTCCCTCTTCTTTGGCCTCTCTTTTCAACATCCAAGCAATAAATGCAAAATAAAAAAGAAATTTACTTAATCTAGGCATCTTCACAACAGTATTACAAAATGCAGAAATTCTGCTCTTTTAATGAAAGTTTTGTTTTATTACTTTCATGCACAGATCCTGCTTATGGTGGTATCTACTACCAAGCTTATGCAATTTCTAAATTAGAGACTCAAGTATTCTAATAGAATACAGATGAAATACTGGTTTAATTTTTTATGACGAAGCACCTGAAATCGCAATACCATCTCTGGAATTAAATATTTTGTTGAAAGCTAAGTATCTATTGAGGTGCTAACATGTGACATTAAATATACTCTTTGAAACCATACAGGAGTCTTTTAAACACATAATTTAAAAAACTGCACACTCTGCAAATAGTGGCTTAAAAAATAGTCTGCTACATAGGCAACTTTGGAGCATCTTATCTCATATGGAAATTTGTTCTTGCGGGGCAAATATTTTTTTTATGGGTTACAAAAAGGAAATGGGAAATTATTAATTTGTTAAATTAAATAAATCACTTTTTAGAATTAGTTGTACTGCGGTACACCCTGTAATCCAAATTCAAACTGGGCTTCCCTAGAGTTGCCTGTAATTTTTAAAGCCCCACGATTTATTTAATGCCACATCAATGATTGTTCAAATTCACAAGTGAGGTAGAACAATGTTCTCATCAAAAGATATCCCATTTATTTAAGGGAATGATAACTTTCCTAATGAGTTGTCAGAACGATTCTATTGATTATTAAGAGATTTTCATAAGCTAAAGCCTAGAAATGCTATCTTCTGAAATATTAGAAAGGCTGCAAATGCTTAATTATATTTCGCATTTCAAAACTGCCCACCTCCTTCATATGTTATGCTGCATCCTGTTTTAATAAGAGGGGAAAAGCATGGATATTATTTAGACGTATGCATTATTCTTCCAAAGTTGAGAGGGAGAGAACAAAAAGCCTGATCTGTAGAAATAAGCAGAGGCCACCTTGAAATCAGCCAAGTTGATTACCCTGGCATCTTTAAAGGGGAAGATTATACAATCATAAAGCACACAACCCCTATTAAACACTGGAGAAGGACCAGTTCTCATTTTCAACAATCCGTGTTCCACTTCAACTAGGAATTGTGGCCTACTTTTACTATGGCTTGCCTGAACAAGCCAACTTCGAGGCTTTCCTTGTTATTCCAACAGTCCATTTGATTCAGGCTATCTTTGGTCAGAAAATAGACCCTGATATTTTCCTACCAGCCAGTGGTGGGCTTCACATTTTTTACTACCGGTTCTGTGGGCATGGCTTGGTGGGTGTGACGTGGTGTGGCTTGGTGGGCGTGGTAGGGAAAGGATACTGTAAAATCTCCATTCCCTCCCCACTCCAGGGGAAGGTTACTGCCCATTTCCTCCCGATCAGCTGGGACTCAGGAGGCAGAGAATAGATGGGGGCGGGGCCAGTCAGAGGTGGTATTTACCGGTTCTCTAAACTACTCAAAATTACTGCTATTTGTTCTCCGAACTACTCAAAATTTCCGCTACCGGTTCTCCCGAACTGGTCAGAACCTGCTGAAACCCACCTCTGCTACCAGCTCAACTCAGTAAGGGGGTTAAGAATTGACCAACCTTTCCAGGGGTGAAATCCTCCCGGTTCGCCCGGCCCTGCTGAACGCCGCCATTCGGGTTATTTTTTCCCTCTGTGCATGCACGGGCCGGGAAAGCGGGCGGGAAAAGCTCCGCGCCGCGACCGCCGCCAGTTCAATCGGCTATACGCCGAAGGACTGGCCCGGGCGAACCGGGAGGATTTCACCCCTGAACCTTTCCCATTGCTGATCATCTTCCAGCGACCTTCTCTGGTTCTCTATTTATTTTATTCTATTCTGTTTAAAACATTTGCATACCGTTTCCTATGCTTTAAAAAAAAACCCTCCATGTGATTAACATTGAAACAAGAATTTACAGTTAAAAATGCACATTAAAATATCATATAAATCATTTAGAATGAGGCGTAAAATAACAAAGCAATAGCAAACTATTAAACAGGCAGAGAAGTGCAAACAGCTGAGCAGCTCTGTTGGTGGTAGACCTGGAAGAAGAAAAATGTCTTTGTTGCAAAAGAGATAATTAAAAATTTGCCAGGTGTAGCTCCAAGTTAGGGAGCCATCATTGAAAAGATCTGCTTTAGGGTAGCTACTTGGCACAATTCAGGTGAAAGCACCCGGTGATCTCTTAAATGAAGGATAGGAAGATGTAGGAAGTGCCTTCAGAATCCATAATTTCAAAGGGCTTCAGACCACCTTGAACTGAGAATATTAATTAATTAGGAGTCAGTGAAATTCAGAAAGAACTGATGTGTTGAGTTTCTTTTGCCATATCCCAGCCAGGACACTTGACACAGTATGATCCATTTCTGTCTTCTTCCTAATTCAGCCCCACTGCAATTTTATTTTGCGGTTGAAGCTTTATTTTGCCTCATCCCAAATCTCATTTTGCCAGCTCAAATCCATTCACTTCCATCTCCTTTTCTATAACTGCTGTGGGCAAGAAACTCCCCAATTTTCTCTCTGTCTCTCCAACTCATTATGTTCAACTTTGAACCATGATTTATGGACCTCTTCCTGCCCTGATTCAAATGCTACTTGGATAGACCGCAGCTTCAAACAATCTTAGCATAGCACATTAAAGGCAGGTTATCTGCTGGACAAGACAATAAGATCCCCTTTATTACGTTCTGCACAGCTTCACCCAACTTTCAGTGAGCCGAAGCCATCAGCAAACATACTCAACACTGGCAGAAGCAATAAACAGAGCCTCCTTCGATTCGCCTGGTGAACGCTATTATATCTTCATCCTACTTTACGCAGGATGCTAGAAATAGGATTTCAAAAACAGCAAGCGGAATCTGAAATTAAGATTGAGGTCCACCGTCCAACCCATCTGCAAAACAACAAGTGAAGGATCATTAGCATGATGTTACTCACAGGTGACTGACACACAAATCTCAATATGGGAATTATTGTGCAGAATAATGGGTCATCCTATGATCAAATGGACTGAGATCATGGATGAGAATAGCAAAATCATGGTGTGAAATGCAGCTGTTTCGAAACTGATTGAAAATGTTTGAATCGGCCTCTGGCATTTAAATGCTTCCAGTGATTAGATTGATCCAGGCTTGGTTTGATCCATCAGTAAGAGAATCTCCTTTTTCCCACCATAGGAATATGCGCAGAAGAGACAGGAAACAGGAGAAGTGTGAAGCTGCAAAGCCAAGAAGGTGGTGGAAAACTGACAGCTAGGCTGGAAGGAGGAGTCAAGCAAGGGCCGAGCTTGGAGTCATTGTACAGCTGCAAGAGGCATAAGCTTGACTTGACCCCAAGATCCGTGAAATCTTATCTGGTCATTTCCAGGAGAAAGCAAGCAGTCTGGGGAGATTCTTGTAATGTAGGTGGTAGACCAGAGGTGGCCAAACTATGGTTCTTTGAGGACCTGTGGACTTCAACTCCCAGAATTCCTGAGCTAGCCATGCATGCATGGCTGGCTCAGGAATTCTGGGAGTTGAAGTCCACAGGTCCTCAAAGAACCATAGTTTGGCCACCCCTGTGGTAGACAATAAAGTTATTGATTTTAGCTGTTCACAAGTGGCTCTGGCTGTTTCATCTGACATAAGATGCAACAAGATGCATCACACCCACTTTATTTTGAACGAGTCAAAACTAAAATTTACCCCCACCGAAAACTCTCCTTGCTTAGTTACTGCTCGCCCACCATGCAAAATAATGCTTGGTTTCTTTGCGTGTAGCTGAAGAAGAGAGGATTGGATTAGAAAGAAAAAAAATTAAACATTAGATTAAAATCTGCCAAAACTAACCAAGTGATCTGCCTGTGAAATTGACTTGAGTGCAGTATTACAAACCAGCTGTACCTCCTAATTTCTCTCTTCTTTGCCCTGCCTCCCACATTTAAATCTTTCCTATAAAGATGCATGTGCTAGATTATTTTTAGACTCACTTCTGGGACTTTTCATGTCTAATTTACATTGCTTATATTCATTTTCTTATAGAATTTACATATCAGTTTAAAAAAATCAAGAATGTGTCTTTCATTCATTTGTTCTCCTCTAAAATCCAAGGAAAGTAAATGAGGTCAAAGCCCTCCAGACCAAAAGCTCCCAAACCTTTGGTGTTACCCCAGAAGGGAGGGGGAAATTTCTGATGGTCCCTGCCAGATTCACCCAAGGAAACTCTGTTCAATGCGCTCTACATGGGGCTGCCTTTGAAGAGCATCCAGTTGGTGCAAAATGCAGCAACCCGCATTTAGCGCAGAGGTCTTCAAACTTGACAACTTTGGCACAACTGGTTTTGTGCAGACCTTGGTATGCACATGTGTCACCTCTCCTGCAGGAACTACATTGGCTGCTGATTTGCTTCTGGGTGCAATTCAATATCCTAGTTGTTATCTTTAAAGCCCTTCATGGCTTGGGACCAGGTTATCTGAGGGCCTGTCTCTTGCCGGTCACATCTAACCGACCCACCAGAGTGGGGAGGCAGGGAATGCTGCAGGTCCCATCCCCTAGGGAGATACACCTGGTGGGATCCAGAAGAAGGGCCTTCCCTGTGGTGGCTCCCTCTCTCTGGAACATCATCCTCAAAGAGATTAGAATGGCTCCCACTCTAGCACTGAAGGCGCTGGAGGCACTGAAGACCTGGTTCTGCCTGCGGGCCTGGGGAACCCAGAGCGGGATGGAGCCCATTAAATGGTTCGTGTGATCTGCTGTCACCAGGGCAGGGGGTGGGGGGTGATTTTATTATATTATATTAATTTATTTGATTCTTTTTTTATTAGTTTTATTGTTTTAAATGAGGTTTTATATTCTGTAAACCGCCTTCAGTCATCATGTGTGAATAGGCAATGATATAAATTCAATGAATAAATGAATGAATGAATGAATGAATGAATGAATGAACGAACGAACGAACAAACAAACAAACAAACAAACAAACAAACAAACAAACAAACAAACAAACAAACAAACAAACAAACTCAGTGGGAAAGCTGGCAGGAAGTCAGAAGTCATCCACTGCTTTTTTGCCCTTGATTCTCCATTTAAGTAAAGAATATCTCTGAAGCAATTTTCCAACTGGTTTTATAGTTTCATCTTATATTTGATGTTTAAAGTAATAGTGTTAAGGAGAATAAATCTCCATAGAGGCGATGTTGATCTGTCTCTCGGAACTCAGACATTTAGAAATAAAGCCGAAGTTAAAAGTCTAATAGAAAATATTTATTTCGGTACAAAAACAATAAATTCTGAATAATTACATTCTTGCTAATTAAATGCGACCGCTCCCAGTCAGAGTCAAACCACAAGAAGAAGAATGGAGAATCAGGAATGCACACATGCGCATAAGATCACATCACGTGTCCTGCTTGTAATGGAATGTACCATAATATTAGGATAGGGGTGCATCACCCTGCATAGACATACAACTGACAATATTCATTACGTGGCAAATAGGTTGTTACATAAACAGGTACATAAGCAAATTAGGAAGACGGCAGTTATGGAATCACTTTTATCTCAAACCTGGTTTATATTTTTTTCAAATGGGCTGTTTTAGCCACAGTCCCTTCCTATCCTCTTCACCAAGCTTGTAATGCCTTGATCCATCTGTTCATACTAGTATATAAATGATCACTTTTCATTGCACTTAACAGTTGCACAAGCACCTAACCTGAGATCAGAAAACATCTGCAATAGGGTTTGTTCAAATCTGGAGTTAGCCAGTGGTGCTTTGGAAGACCACAAAATAGCTAACACTTGTGCTAGCGCCATAAGGGCAAAAACAGAAATATAAAAACACAGGGGGGGAGCTTCATCCCGGTACTTAATAAGAATATTGGTTCCCAGAGTTCAGAAGCCATTTTGATGTGAATAAGAATCACCTCCCATTATTATTAAATTTTCTTCAAGGTGAGATATTTTGCAGCTGACTTGCTAACTGAGAAGATTAAGAAAACTACTTTTGGGAGAGGAAGACTAAGCATCACTCAGGATATTTTAGTTTTTTTAAGGAATCAGTGGTCTTCATATTTTCCATTTGTCGAAAATGATGTTCTCGTTTGATCATCCCCTCTCCTGTAATGGAACCCTGTTTGGGACCAGATCAAGTTCTAACCATTTTTAGCATGCCTCCTATGAGCCTGGCTTTCTCCTTTTTGGGCCTGCTTTTCTGAAGAATCATGGGAACGATGCACTTTTCCACAAAATGGAAAAGTGAGTTCCATTTCAGCTGAGTTTCTGACAAAGTAAAGGAAAAGAATCAACCGCCAAGTCAAATAACTGATTTTTATGCTCAGTTCTATCACCATGATGCTCAAACCTTGTGAGGCTTGTAACTCTTGCATATTTGCATATATTTCTAATCACTCTGCTTGTCTGACAAGTGGTACAATCATGAGTATGAATAATCTTAGATATCTATTAAATAGTTTTATTTTTGTTAGCACCTGCCAGCTTATTTGGAGCGAGCATCAGCTTAAACATCAGCGACTACCACTGACACGCAGCAATCAGACAGGGCCCAGCCAACAAAATAACATAACCTACTCAGAGCTTCTGATCGGATTCCATACAACCAATCATTCTTCCTCTTCAACCCTTCATTCTTCCTCTTCAACGTAGACACTAACACATTTTTCTCACTCCTTGTTTTCCTATTTCATTTTTGAGAGGCAAAATTCCCACCCAGTGCCAGCCACTTGCAATTATTTTATTTCTCTCTTTCAGATAGCTCTGACGCGCTTACTAAATAAATTTGAAGAGTGCGAACTGATGACTAACTCAGGAAATGAAAAGATTGCCCCAGCCTTTTTATCTCTCTCTGCTTGGCTGGCCTTCTTCCTCCACAACTCCTGTATTCTATTTCTGGTCTCACCAACCGGTTGGGTTTCCCCATCTCATTCATTCATGGATTTTGAATTATTATGGGATATTTTATGGGAAGGGAATTTTCTAGGGATGGGGAGAGTGCCCAATCATTTTTACACACTCTAAACCAGGGGTCCTCAAACTTTTTAAACAGGGGGCCGATTCACAGTCCCTCAGACTGTTGGAGGGCCGGACCGGCTGGGTGGGCGTGGCTAGGTGGTCATGTGACTGGGTGGGTGTGGCTAGGTGGTCATGTGACTGGGTGGGCGTGGTCAATTTAACCGTCCATTTTTTTTGCCTTTCTCCTTCCTAAGCTGTACTTTGTCAACCCAAGGAATGTTGAGGTGAGAATAAATATCTCATAGAGGCGATTTAGATCTTTTCTTGGAATTCAGACAGTTAGAAATAAAGCCGAGATTAAAAGTCTAATAGAAAATATTTATTTCAGTACAAAAACAATAAATCCTGAATAATTACATTTTGCTAAGAAAACACGAGCGTTCAGGTCAACAGCTAAGGCAGAAGAGAATTAATGGTGATTTAGGAATGCACACATGCGCACTCATCATATCACGTGTTCTGCTTATATTGGAATGTACCATAATATTAGGATAGGGGTGCATCACCCTGCATAGACATACAACTGACAATATTCACTATGTGACAATTTACTTAATAAGACCACACCCCAAAGGGAAAAAGAGCGCAAACTTTCTTGCCACTTGCCTAATTTCATTACAACATTACAACTTAAGGCTCCTTAAAATAGGCCATTAGAAAAAGAATAAAACAAACAGGATTTCCTTCAAAATAACTCTTGATCATATGTTTTAGATGACCATACAATAAACCAGACTGAGAACCGGAAGTACTTTAGAAGTACTTTCAAAGTACTTTGGAGTACTTTGGAAACCCAGAGCTGCTTTTCAAGGCAGGAGCAACCTTTCCCCTACTCAAACACTGGCCCTGGATTACGTGGCTGGACCAGTGAGATCACCCCTCAGCTGGCCTTCCCCCGCACCCTTCGGCCTGGCCTTACCTTCGGCAGCAGTTGTGTTATCAGAAGTGCAGCTCAACCGGTGAAAGAAGTGCGGCTGGAGTGGATGCTCGCTGGAAGATAAGGCCGATGGTGAGAGGCAGGGCAAGGGGCGGGGCTTAATCCCACCACTCCGCAGGCCAGATATTTTGCATTGGCGGGCCGTATCCGGCCCGCGGGCCGTACTCTGAGGATCCCTGCTCTAAACCTTGGAGTCTATCATTCTCTCTCTCTCTTCTCCAAGAGTCGTTTTGCTGCTTTGCATTCCGCTCCACAAGTGTGGAAAACTTTGAACTGGTGCATCATGGTTTTCAGAGAATGAAAACCTGGCATTTCTAAGCTGTTTAACATTCTGGCTGTTGGGTCTATTTGTTCCAATTTGTTCTTCCTGTTGTCCATCTCATTTGACCTCCCTACTGTTTAATCTGATTGTCCGTGACAATCTTTGTGATTATTTTGCAGTCCTCAAACCATGGGAGAGTGAACAAGGAGAAGGGCAGCCAGGTGGAAGAAAGGAACAGTGATGACAAAGATTGACACAGCAACAAATGTCTATATTCACAACCCAAACAAGCATTAAGAACCTTCTAGCAAGGCAGCAATTAGCAGTTCTAGACAGAACCATTATTCATCTGGGCCAGTCAAGGCCATCCAGAGAACTGCCAAGGATCCATTAACTCAGAAAATTGAGAAGAAAAAGCCCAGAGCTTAAACTCTGGAGCAAAGACCTTTATACAAGCTTTGCTTTCTGTGCACAATAAAGGACAAACCATCTAGTGTTTATTTATGGCAGACCAACTTCTTTCTGGTCTGCAATAAAGAGGCTTTCAGACCATGTCAAGCCCTAGGGATTTCTGGCATCTTCTGTATCAAGGGCTGAGAGTCTGGATAGTTGAGAATGGGTGAAACTTGACCCATACTCAGATAAAATAAGACCAGAGGTCTTCAATCTTGGCAACTTTAAGACTTGTGGACTTCAACTCCCAACTGGCTGGAGAATTCTGGGAGTTGAAGTCTTAAAGTTGCCAAGTTTGGGGACCCCTGAATAAGACTATAGTCATGCATAGCGAAAACAAGCGAAGTAAGTTCTGCCCTGCTGAGATGGTCCATGAGAAGAAGGATAAAAAAAACCCAGGAAAGGTAAAGTGAGGAAACCAAAGGGGAGATAAACATATATAAACTACATTGCAAAACACAAATAACCACTTGTAACCATCACAGATCAACTAAGATAATATCAATGATTGTAAAGGCCCTGCAGTAGACTAGAAAAACAGAATTACAGAATAATAGAGTTGGAAGGAACCTTAGAGGTCTTCTAGTCCAGCCCCCTGCTTGAGCAGGAGACCCTATACCATTCCAGACAAATGGCTGACCAGTCTTTTCTTTAAAAACCCCAGTGTTGGACTACCCACAACTTCTGGAGGCAAGCCATTCTATTGGTTAATTGTTCTGTCAGGAAACTTCTCCTTATTTCTCCTAGGAATGGCTTTTCTTACAGCTTTGCCCCCGAATTGCTTGACTGCTTCTCCAAAATAGAGGCATTTATAACTTGCTACAAGGTAAGTAATTCCTATCCTGCTTCATAGTTTGCTGTCATCATCATTAATTATGACTTCTTAATCAAAGAAGTTTCACTTCCTTTGCAGCAATAGTCATCTAAATTGCATTGATCATTTTAATCTCATTCCCAGTAGTAATAGCAATAGCACTTAGATTTATATACCGCTTCACAGTGCTTTACAGCCCTCTCTAAGCGGTTTACAGAGTCAGCCTAGTGCCCCCAACAATCTGGGTCCTCTTTTTACCCACCTAGGAAGGATGGACGGCTGAGTCAACCTTGAGCCTGGTGAGATTTGAACTGCCAAATTGCAGGCAGCCGGTGATCAGCAGAAGTAGCCTGCAGTACTGCATTCTAACTACTGCACCACCGTAGGTCAGCTATGGCCTAGCATGCTACCCAAAACCAATTTTCTATTCCTACAATCCTGACTCCAATTTTCTACAGAGTTCTCATGTTTATGGGCTTAGTGACAAATAGGATGGCAGCAAATGAAATCCCAGGAGCTGGAAATGGAATTAATTCAGAGCAGGGTTGAATCACTCGGTTCTTCCAAAACCAAAAAGACCCCGAAGTAATACTTACAAATGTTATATCTCTCCAGTACTGAACTTCCAAAACTACTTATTCTTACACCACAAAAACAATTGAATGTAAAAGGAGAAAACTGGTGTCATCAATAGAAATTCAGCTTCCTAGACCATGGTCTTCATTACCTAGATGAAGGGCTACTGGCAAGGGATGGACTGCACCTCACAAGAACTAGAAACAATATATTCAGAAAATGACTGTCTCATCTCATCCAAAGGGCTTTAAACTAAAATTGAGGGGGGCAACTTCATGACCTTTAGAACCTATTTCCAAGCAAAAAAACACTGGACAACCAATCAAATAAGGTGGAAGAGAGTAAAGAGAAAGAAGAAATAAAAAAGAAAAACATAATGAAGTAGAGAATGATGGAAAGGATGGAAATCCCAGTTATAAAGTAGGCGATATAAGAAACATATCCAACACAATAAAGAACTCAAATGCCTATACACTAACGCTCAAAGTTTAGGGAACAAACAGGGTGGACTTGAAATATTAGTACATGAAGACAGATATGATATAATTGCCATTACTGAAACTTGGGATGAAACTCATGATTGGAATGTACTGATGGAAGGATACAAACCATTCAAAAGAAACAGATCTAACAAAAGAGGAGGTGGAGTTGCATTATATATAAAAGATCACCACATCTCTACAGAAATAAACAAAACCAAGGATGAAAATCTCCTAAAATTATGCATCAGTATAAAAGGGGGGGAAATGGCATTGCTATAGGTGTATACTATAGACCACCCAATGAAGCAGAAGAAATAGATGAATGTTTTGCTAAACAACTAACAAATGTATGTAGGAAACATACCACAGTAGTAATGGGAGACTTTAACTACACTGGTATCAACTGGGAGACAAACTCTGCAGCAAGTGGGAGATCGAACAGATTCCTAGCCAACGTGGCTGACAACTTTGTCATCCAAAAGGTAGAGGAGGGAACTAGAGAAAAAAACTATATTGGACCTAATTCTTACTAATAGAGAAAAAGTGATAGAGGGAATTGAAGTTGCCGGAACCTTGCACAAGAGTGACCATGTCATATTGGAATTCAAAATAATGCAAACACAAGCAATAGAATAATCCAACCAGTGTCTTAAACTTTAAAAGAGCTGATTTTAACAAACTCAGAGAGAGCCTAAGCAAAATTTCATGAATAAAAATCCTAAAGGAGAAAACAACTCAAGGGAAACACTGAAAAATATTATCATAAAAGTCCAGTCCAACAAATACCACTGAAAAAGAAATCCAAGAAGAAACCATCAAGGTTGCATAAAGATCTCTATGATAAACTGAAAGACTAAAACACGAGTGTCAAACACGCAGCATCACATTGCCATCATGTGATGAATTATGATGTTTTTTCTCTTCACGAAGCTGGGGTGGGTGTGGCCTGCACATGATGTATCCGGCCCACGGGTCACCACTTTGACACCCCTGGACTAAAAGGATAAGTACAAAAAATGGATAGAGGGACACATAACTAAGGCAGATAGCAGCAGATAGCCAGAATCTGCAAAAAACTGAAGGCAGGAAAGCAAAGATTCAGAATGAACAAACTTGCAACAAATGGGAAAATGGGATTTGTAAACTGGATGAGAAACCATACTCAATGAATAATCCTTAATGGTACTACATCTACATAAAGGGAAGTAAGGGTACATGAAGGGTACCACAAGGTTCCGTCTTAGGCCCAGTACTCTTCAATATCTTCAAAAATGACTTAGATGAGGGAATAGAATCAAATTTGCAGATGACACTAAACTGGCAGGAATAGCCAGCACCCAAGAAGACAAGCTTGGGATCAAAAAAGATCCTGACAAACTTGAACAATGGGCCCTATCCTAAGGTGACCAGACGTCCCGCTTTTGGCGGGACAGACACGCTTTTCAAGCGTGTGTCCCGCGTCCCGCATGTTTTTCAAAAAGTCCCGCTTTTTTTAAAAGAATGCGGAAGCAGCGGGACGTCTGGTCACCTTAAAGGGAAAGACGACCCGCGCGTGCGCAGAAACAAGCTGTACTGGCGGCGGTAGCAACAGCGGCGGCAGCGCTGGCGAGTGAAGTTGAAAGCCCTGCTGATAACATGGTAGGTGGGGGGGGGTTGGGTGGATTTCCCCACCTGGAACGACCCCCCCCAATGCGCGCGCTCGGGGAGGAGGCGGAGAGGCAGGCTCCTCCCGCGGGAAGAGCAGAGTCGCCCCCGCCCGCGAGCAAAGGGCAGCGTCGGGCACACACACCCCCACGCCAGCCCACGTCATGGGGAGCGAGCGAACGAGCGAGGGAGGGAGGGGGCAACGGGCGCGCAGGGCTGCGAGGGAGTTGCGCAGGGAGCCGTGGCGGGACGCAAGGCGGCGGCAGGGACGGGAGGGCTCCGCGGCTGCGTGGGGAAGGAGCCCCGGGCTGGGCAGAGAACCTTTACCCTTCTCTTCCTCTCCTCCTCCTCCCCCAGTTCGCGGGCTTCAACTGCCGGGCATCGTCCGCACGGCACGGTTCTATTGGTTGTGGTGACTCCCCCCCATCTGGATTCCGTTCAGCGCTAGAATTAGGCTGGCCGAGGCTCTCTGAACGGACTTATAATATGGAAACTGCATAACCTCCCGCCTCCCCCCCCAACCTGGACACCGACATTTGCTTTATTTTGCCCTCTGCGCATGCGCAGCGTTCTGCGCATGCGCAGAGGGCAAAACTCAATTTGCGACGTCCAGGCGCCCCCCCCCCATGGTGTCCCGATTAAAAAATAAAAATCTGGTCACTTTACCCTATCCAACAAAATTAAATTTAATGTGGAGAAAAGCAAGGTTTTACACCAGGGCAGGAAAAACCAAAGGTACAAGTACAGATTAGGCGAAACCTGGCTCAAAAACAGTAACTGTGAGAGGGACCTTGGAGTCCTAGTGGACGATCACTTAAACATGTGTCAGCAGTATGCGGCAGCAGCCAAAAAAGCTGATACAATCCTTGGTTGTATAAACAGAGGGGCAGAATCAAAATAATGTGAAGTATTAGTACCACTTTATAAAGCCTTAGTGAGGCCACATCTGGAATACTGCATCCAGTTTTAGACACCACATTACAAAAAAGATGTTGAGATTTTGGAAAAAGTGCAGAGAAGAGCAACTAAGATGATTAAAGGCCTGGAGACTAAAACCTATGAAGAACAGTTGCAGGATTTAGGTTTGGCTAGTCTAGAGGAAAAAGGGACTAGGGAGGGACATGATAGCAGTATTCCAGTATTTGAGAGTCTGCCACAAAGAAGAGGGGGTCAACTTATTTTCCAAAGCACCAGAAGGCAAAACAAGAAACAATTGATGGAAACTAATCAAGGAGAGAAGCAACCTGGAATTAAGGAGAAACTTCCTAACATTGAGGACAATTAACCAGTGGAATGGCTTGCCTTCAGAAGTTGTGGGTGCTTCATCACTGGAGGTTTTTAAGAAGAGACTGGACAGTCACTTGTCTGAAATGGTATAGGGTCTCCTGCTTGAGCAGGGGGCTGGGCTAGAAGACCTCCAAGGTCCCTTCCAGCTCTATTCTGATTGAAGAGGAAAAGGGATGTGGAGGAAGAAGAGATAATACTTGCCCCAAAGTATTTCTTTACTTTTTATTTTTTTAACAATTGTATTAAAATTAGAAGTGACAATCGAGGACCCTGATCTACCTGCAAAATGGAGGCAAAGATGTTAAATACCTCATGGTTCAATAAGATACTATAAGATTAGAACAAGACAGAAGTCACATGGACACAGGATATGGAAGCCAAAAGGATGGGCTATTCCTAAAAGCAATCTTCTTTAAGTCGTGAGAAAAACTTGTGGGGTCTCCTAGAAATGGCTCCTTCCTCAGGAAACAGACCAGAAAATTGAAAAACTGATCCCATCTTCACAAGACTTGTGCAAATTTTGAATTGCCTCAAGATGCTTGAGAGCACAAGAAGGGGGTATCCTAGATAATCGCTCTCCAATTCGCACTTGGTTATCTCTGGGTACAATGCTGTGGCTTTATTTTATTTTTCCCCCATATCCCCTACGAACAAAGGCTTAGCAGAGCCAGCTACCAGAACTTCAGTAACATAGCCTGCCATCATAGATCCTAGCCAGAAGTATTTACAGAGAGCCAAAATGTCATCACAATGCCAAGGCATGCTTTGTGATACCATAACCAGTGGTGGGTTCCTCCCAGTTCAGACCGGTTTGCCCAAATCGGTAGCAAACCGCTGGTGACATCACGATGATGTCACGGAACCGGTTCTGTCAGTGCCGGTCTGTGGACGCCACCATTTTTTTTTGAAAAAAAATTGGATTTTTTTTCTGATTTTTTTCTCTTTTGCGCATGCGCAGAAGCCGAGTTTCCGGCACCGCGCATGCGGCGCCATCTTGTTTTTGGCTTTTTTTATTTTTTGAGTATTTTCGGCACTGCGTATTCACATGCGCACCCATGAGGCACGGCCATGCAGCGCGGGAGGAAGTGAACCGGTGGCAAGGTAAGTTAGAACCTACCCCTGACCATAACCCAAGATCCATGTCTTCTATGCTTATGTGCAATGTTGTAGTGGAAGTTCAAAAGGGACCATATTTCTGCCACAATGTAAGTCCTATCATTTGCATCCCTATGGCTCTCTGTAGATGCCATCTGCAGCACCATCATTACACATACATACACACATATATACACACATACACAATAGGAAGAGACACATTTTCCTATTTTTTCCCAGACATCACCAAAATGCCCATGTATTTTATCCCAGCGTCTTTCAAATCCATCATTTCAAAGTCATATCAGTTATTTCATTAAAATTATTCTCATTGTTTACCATCTGATGCAGCTGATGACATCCTTCCCAAAATCGTTCTCAACAAATATTGGTCATTTCCTTCTATTGGCCTTCGACATGCCAACGGCGCATATATATATAGCCAGCTCATGACTGACTGCTATAAATGAAAAATAAATTAAGTAAGTAGTCTCAGTTTGCTCACCCTATCCATCAGAATTTTGACACTGATATAAACAAGACTACATTATCCAGTCATAACTTCTGTCCATCTCACAGGATGTGCCTAGAGGGGAAAGAAACTGTTGACATTAATTTCATTTAATATTAGTTTCATCGGGGATAAAACCTGACACTTTCTCCACCGCCAAGCATAACATTTTTTGAAGGCACTGATAGACAGAACTCATTTTAAGTGATCAAAGCATCAACTATACTCTGTCATGGTGAGTGATCTGGAGCCCTCAAATCAATCCTGACACTTCATGATACCAAAACAAAACAGAATATCCACTTGTGCCCACATATGAAGATGAGCAGCAGCTCAGGACTAGCATAGTGAGGAGGACTGAACAGGATGATGGTGAATAGCACTTTTAGGAAAGAATTTCAAAATTTGGACAGTAAGCAGAGGGGACTATTCTTAGGGACTTTTCCTACACAGGAAATTCGAACTAGTTGTAGAAGAGAAAAACGTGATGATTGACAGAAGAACGTAGAATCTATTGTATATAAATACGAGTTATACTTTTTTTTCTTTTTTTCCCTGCATACAAATATTCTGCTCTGTTTTTTGTACAAGGAATGAAGAAGAGAAATCCTGCATCCCTTACTCTTATTGCAATCTTCCACATCTCCTTTTTACTTGAAGTGTGAGAAAGAACTTCTAGACAGGAATAAAGAAGATCGTAAAAACCATTCTGGATATTGCATTGATATTTTTTTAACGTAACAAAGTTATCATGAATAGGTACATAGGTTTATTATTTAAAACATTAGTTATATTAGAAAGATAACCATCCTATCTCAGTTTGGAATTATGGTTTTGCTCATAGTTTTAGGCAAAATCTCCATCAGGCGGAAGCAACTAAATCCACTTGTGAATGGTTCAAGGCAACTACTTTATTGTGCTTATCTATTGTGCTTGTTACAAGTCTGCTTGTCTTCCCTTAGGAACAACCAGTTAAGGTCCCAGGGAACTTGGAGTGGTGATAATCAAGCTTATGACTCTTGCAGCTGCATAAAGACTCAAGGCTAGTAACCTGCTTGACTCCTTCTCCCTGCCTGACTAGGAGTTTCTCAACAATCTCCTTCAAATTAAGACTGACTCCTGGATGACTTCATAGCAATAGCACTTAGACTTATATACCACTTCATAGTGCTTTCCAGCCCTCTCTAAGTGGTTTACAGAGTTCAGCATATTGCCCCCAACAATCTGGGTCCTCATTTTACCCACCTCGGAAGGATGGAAGGCTGAGTCAACCTTGAGCCTAGTTCATTCATGGATGAGGACAACTGTTGGATACAATGAATGGAAACTAATCAAGGAGAGAAGCAACTTGGAATTAAGGGGAAACTTCCTAACAATTAACTTGTGGAATGGCTTGCCTTCAGAAGTTGTAGGTGCTTCATCACTGGAGGTTTTTAAGAAAAGACTGGACAGCCACCTATCTGAAATGGTCTTCTGCTTGACCAGCGGGTTGGACTAGAAGACCTCCAAGGTCCCTTCCAGCTCTATTCTGATTAAGCCATCATATGGCTTCATCAGCTGCTATTGTGTACAGAAATGAGGTGAAGCCATGTCCTTTGGGACTGTTAGTAATAATTGCAGGATAATTTCCCACAACTCTGGAAACTTTTTGATAAATACATATAGATCATTGTTCTTAAGTTCTCCATCCTTTACAGTATATCTCTTGCCTGTTGCTCAAGTACTTCTCATTCCATTTGCCCACCTTTATCTTATTCTATTTATTTATCAAATTTATGTGCTGCCCATCTCATCTAGAGGTGACTCTAGGCTACTTACAATCAATAAAAGCAACAGAATAAAATATCAAAATAATAAATATTAATACTAAAATTGACCTAAGAATTGACAAAGATGGCAAGGAAGGGATTATGTTTTTTTAATTAACCATTTTTAGTTTTACTGATGTTTAATATATATCAAGATCTATCTATCTATCTATCTATCTATCTATCTATCTATCTATCTATCTATCTATCTATCTATCTATCTATCTATCTATCTTCTATTCTCTCTCTCTCTCTCTCTCTCTCTCTCTCTCTCTCTCTCTCTCTCTCTCTCTCTCTCTCTCTCTCTCTCTCTCCATCTACCATCTAGATGATAGATAGAATCTATCTATCTATCTATCTATCTATCTATCTATCTATCTTTCTCTCTCATCTATCTATCTATCTATCTATCTATCTATCTATCTATCTATCTATCTATCTATCTATCTATCTATCTATCTATCTATCTTCTATTCTCTCTCTCTCTCTCTCTCTCTCTCTCTCTCTCTCTCTCTCTCTCTCTCTCTCTCTCTCTCTCTCTCTCTCTCTCTCTCTCTCTCTCTCTCTCTCTCTCTCTCTCCATCTACCATCTAGATGATAGATAGAATCTATCTATCATCTATCTATGTATCCAGGGGTGGGTTCCTCCCAGTTCAGACTGGATCGACCGAACCGGTAGCGACCCGCTGGTGATGTCACGATGGCATCACAGATCCGGTTTGGTCTGCCATCTTTTTTCCAATTTTTTTACTGTTTGGAAGTTTTTTCCTCTGCTGCTGCTTGAAAAAGGGCCCTCCTGCCCGCCCCCTGGGTTTATACTTACCTTTAGACCTTCACCCGAAGCACAGCTGATCAGCTCCTCAGCTGTGTTTTGGGCTGATTATAATGTCATGGTTACAAATAGTAATCAAGCAGAAATCAGAGTCCAAGGCAAAAGGTTCACCAAAGTTCCAATTTATTGCCGATGCCATGTTGGCAACTCAAAGGAAAACCCAAATCTAACTTGTTTCCCAAGTTCCCTTTCGATAGGAAACAGCCACTCCTTGTTCCCCACCCCAATCCGGGTCACATTGCCCCTAAGCTTCTGCCAGCGTGGCAACCCCTCCTTGCAAGTGCTGGACAAGGATGACCTTGGAGAAGCCAGGAAGAATGTGCTATCTGCCGCTTCTCACTCTCTCTGCTTTCCCCCTCCCCATTTCTCTGTAGAACGTTCTTCTATGTAGAATGGTGTCGAACGATGCTTTGACATATAGCTACTGAGCATGCGCGGAAGCAGAATTGCTTGAGGGGATGCGCTCGCGCAAGCAAAGCAAGCACACGCTCATGAAACGTTGCGATGTGAACCGGTGGCGAAGGTAAGTGGAACCCACCCCAGTATCTATCTATCATCATAATCTCTCCTGAGTGGCCTGTCCACTGTTTCTACTGTTTGACATTATATCAAGTAGGAATCCCCCTCTCTATTAAGCCTTTTTGCCCAGGAGCCCTTAGTCTGCATGGGGACAGGGAGGCTCATGGCTTGAAACCTCTCTCCTCATCCAAAGCCACCTCAGTAAATTTTAAAGAAATGAGATCTTTACTGGGACTTTTCAACTCATAGCACACACACCCCTCCAGGGATCAATTTATGAGATCAGCAGAATCAAGAGATACAGGTTTTTTTTTCTTTCTTTTTCTCTAACTGGCCATTTCATGCTACATCAGGTCTATTTGTCAAACCCTGGCACAATTGTTCAATTGAAAACAAATCTACGAACGCTTTCTGCTAGATTGTTCTGGGTTGGGGAGCAAAGAAAAGGCCTTGACAAAAGCCATTTCTTCAGCTGAAGAAATGAACCTCTGCCCAGTTTCCTTTCATGGCGAAGAGAGGCTGAGCTGTTAGGACACTTTCTTTAATGGTGATGAAATTATCTGAGCAACAAGCATCGTCTCTCTTCATTTCCTAGTTCTTGAAATGACTCCTCCACAGACGTGTCTCGCAGTTCTTGCAACTGACAATGGTGATGGCTTGGATTTACACTGTGCAACGAAACACCAGTAATGATGTGTTTTTGTCGCTACTAGTGTCTGTGATTTTCCCCAAAGGGGCTCCCTGGCTCACTTTCTAGAGGGGTTGCCTTAAGGAATGTGAAGGGTGTGCATTGGCAGATGTCCAGGTTGCAATCCAAAGCACCTGAAGGCAGGACAAGAAGCAATGGGACAAGAAGATGTTATGTATTTTGTACACGATGGTTATGTTAAAAAAAGAAAAGAAAATTTAGGCTTTTTGGATAAACATATGGTGGACTATTCAAAATATTTTACAGAAAAGATCAAGTTTATAACACAATTTTTCCTGCTGGGAACAACTACGGACTGTACTGTAATAGTAATTAAGTTGACTCTAAATGCCAGACTATCGGAGGTATAGTGTTGGAAGAAGGATCATTTATTATCGAGGAATTGACGTTGATGGTTGCGCATCTGGCCGAGATGGCGAAGAAAATTTCCCTTTTCTCTTTTTATTATTATATTTTAAAGATTATCTAAATGAAAGATATATAGTAATAATTTGATATATTGGAATGTTAGTTTATTAATGATATACACCTAATTTTTAGATTATGTTTTAAAAGTTTTGAGTAATTAGGAGTTAAAGAACTAGAGAAATTCTGAAATTAATAATTTGTTAGTATATTTTAATATTATGTTTATTGAATACTATACCCAGTGCTTTTTCTGGGAAGTCGGGGTGGGTGGGTGGTGAAAGGGGGGGGAGGATAAGGGGTTGGGGAGGGGTGGGGTGGGGAGGGATTTGGGGGGAAGGGGGGAGAAAAGAGAAAAATGTTTGTACTTTGTACTAATAAAACTTTTTTTTTTAAAAAAAAGAAGCAATGGGTGGAAACTAATCAAGGATAGAACCGACCTAGAACTAAGGAGAAATTTCCTGACAGTTAGAACAATAAGCCAGTGGAACAGCTTGCCTTCAGAAGTTGGGAAATAAAAATAAAAATAAAATAATAAAATAATAAAAATAATAAAATAATAACCCCCCACCCATCTCCATTCCAGCGACAACACATATTCATACAAACCATTTAATGGGCTCAGTCCCGCTCTGGGTTCCCCAGGTCCACTGGCAGAACCATGTCTTCAACGCCTTCCAGGAAAGTGTTAGAGTAGGGACCAATCTACCCATTTCCCCCCCAAAATAAGACTGGGTCTTATATTTTTTGCCACCAAAAAAAGACACCAGGTCTTATTTTGGGGGGAGGATGTATGTATAGAATAATTGTTATTTTCTTCTCTTCTTTCTCTCCTCCAGTCATAATTGCAGTTATTCAATTACACCATGCATTTCCATTTTGGTGATTTATGATTCATAGTTTTTATCCCTCAAAAATGTTACTATTGCTGCATCAATGCTTGGCTTACAATTAAAAGGAGGGAGCAAACGTCTAAATATAAATTGGATGAATAAACTGGATGGATTGGACGAATAAATGAAAAGAAGTGAACCTACCCATAAACTACCTTCATATTATTTCTAGAACTCTGCCATATTAAATTGAAAACAAACCATGAGACAAAACTAGGCAGCAAAATTAACATAATTAAATAATTTGAAGGTAGAGAGAGAGAGAGAAGAATGGTCTCTTTTCTATTTTTACCTGTCATATTTTGTGATTTGCCTAAATCAATCTTTCTCTGAGAGGCAGAGAAAGCATCAGGCTTTTTAAAAAGAGCAGTATTGAAAGGTTTTTTTTTTCATTTATAATTTAGTTTAAATTAAATTTAAAAATGCACGTCTCCTCTCAGAACAGCATTCTCTTCATTAGCTACATTCGAAGTCCACTATTTGAAGTGCTGTATTTATAATAAAATGGCATTGAGTATAAATTAGCAAACTTTTATTTCTGATAGCTATTTAAACTATCAGAGACACAAGCCCACAAGTGACTACCAAGCCCTGTCTCTCATACATATAGTACAGTGTTTCTCAACCTTGGCAGTTTGAAGATGTGTGGACTTCAACTCCCAGAATTCCCCAGCCAGCGTTGCTGGCTGGGGAATTCTGGGAGTTGAAGTCCACACATCTTCAAACTGCCAAGGTTGAGAAACACTGAAATAGTAAATATCCAGTGATTTCCATCTTTTCTTCTTAAGCAATCCCCAATAATAATAATAATAATAATAATAATAATAATAATAATAATAATAATAATAATAATAATAATAATAATAATAATAATAATAATAATAATAATAATAATAATAATAATAATAACAACAACAGAGTTGGAAGGGACCTTGGAGGTCTTCTAGTCCAACCCCCTGCTTACGCAGGAAACCCTACACTACTTCAGACAGATGGTTATCCAATATCTTCTTAAAAATGTCTAGTGTTGGAGCATTCACAACTTCTGGAGGTAAGCTGTTCCACTGATTAATTGTTCTAACTGTCAGGAAATTTCTCCTTAGTTCTAAGTTGCTTCTCTCCTTGATTAGTTTCCACCCATTGCTTCTTGTTCTACCCCCAGGTGCCTTGGAGAAAAGTTTGACTCCCTCTTCTTTGTGGCGACCCCTGAGATATTGGAACACTGCTATCATGTCTCACCTAGTCCTTCTTTTCATTAAACTAGACATACCCAGTTCCTGCAACCGTTCTTCATATGTTTTAGCCTCCAGTCCCCTAATCATTTTTGTTGCTCTTCTCTGCACTCTTTCTAGAGTCTCAACATCCTTTTTACATCGTGGCGACCAAAACTGTATGCAGTATTCCAAGTGTGGCCTTACCAAGGCATTATAAAGTGGTATTAACACTTCGCGTGATCTTGATTCTATCCCTCTGTTAATGCAGCCTAGAACTGTGTTGGCTTTTTTGGCAGCTGCTGCACACTGCTGGCTCATATTTAAATGGTTGTCCACTAGGACTCCAAGACTCCTTCCCCAATCTGAAAATGGTTCTTTTGCAGCAAAGTTCTCACAAAGTTCTCTTTAGCAAGATTTATTAAGATACGAAGGATAAATCTTGCTAAAGAGAACTTTGTGAGAACTCTGCTGCAAAAGAACCATTTTCAGTTTGGGGAAGGGAGGCTAATAAGGTATAAAGGATGAGCAGCATGGTGAAAATGCTTGCCTCCCACTTGAGAGTTCAATCCTAGGCAGTGACAGATGTTTCTCTATCAGGGTGCCAAGAGAAAATATCTGCTGTGAACTCCGCATAGTGTCAGGAAGGGCATCCGGCCAGTAAACTCTCAGCTCCATTCAGTTGCCCTGACTCCACCCCAATAAAAGGGATTAAGATAGCAATAGCAATAGCAATAGCACTTAGACTTATATACCGCTTCATAGTGCTTTACAGCCCTCTCTAAGCGGTTTACAGAGTTCAGCATATTGCCCCCAACAATCTGGGTCCTCATTTTACCCACCTCGGAAGGATGGAAGGCTGAGTCAACCTTGAGCCGGTGAGATTTGAACTGCTGAACTGCAGTGCTGCATTTTAACCACTGCGCCACCTCGGCTCCAAGATATCAAGGATGAACCAGCAAGGTGACAAGATCGTTTCTCATTGGAAAGACTTGGAGTTGATGGGTTACGTGACACAATACTACCCTAGGAACTAACCATCCACTGAAATCAATTGCCATTTTATTTCAGATCTTCCTGGTTTTTTTAAATGCTACAAAAGAAGTGAAAACAAAAAAAAAATGAATACAGGAAAGAAATATTTAGTAAGGGTACTCATATAAAAAAGGCAAAACTAAAACTTATGCAATCCTTCAATCACAACTTTTAAAGTATGAATAAGGGATGCTCTCTTTGCAAAATAAAGATGAAAAAAACCCTGCTTAAGCTTGGAAGAAAATGGAGTAGAAAGTGTGTTTCACACTGGAAATAACAATAGTACTTTACAAGCACTTAAAGTAACAAGGAAGACTGGGTACTCAATATAATGTATTATAGCCTTACTTTTCTGTTTGAAATCTCAGTGGCTATCTGCAAAATTTCCTGTCTGGGATCGTTCATCTATTTATTTATGAACCTAATATATTCCTGCCAAGCAATCTGGTTTTGGACAATATAGGCCTACCCTGGGTATTTTGGATATTCTCTAATTTTGTATTTTTTATATTTTTCTGCAAAAGAATGTTCCATCCATTTCATTTTTAAGCTTTTTGTCACGCAGTGATTTTATTGCCTGTTATATGTATATGCAGGGAGCTGCATCCCTATTCATTATAATGGTTTATTCCTGAGCACGTGATTGATATGTTCTTGTACGCATGTGTGCATTCCATTCTTTCCTTCTGTTCCTGGCTTCCATTGAAGCAAGACCTACTTTTTATATCAGAGATGTAGATAATGAGGATTTATTGTTTTTGTACCGAAATAAATATTTTTACTTAGACTTTTAAACTGCGGTTTCTTTTCAAATGTCTGATGTCCGGGAAAAGATCTATTTCTCCTTTGTGAGATTAATTATCACCTCTGTCACTTTTGAATATGAAGTAACTAAAGTATTCTTGGCAGCATATAACCACCACAGAAAAATGTTTGAATGTCCGGTCCAGGTCTGGGCTGTTATCCTTTATTACATCCATAATGTCCACCAGTTCTACGTGATGGCCTTCCAAGCTGCACAGCCTACCCTCACAATGGAAATAGCTCGATTCTCTTTTTGCTTCTTATCTGGTCAGGCCTGAAAATCAACTTCTCCTCATCCAACAAGAGTTTTGATTCCTTAATCAAAGAATGGATTCAGGAACCATCTTGAGACAGCAGCATCTCACCGCAGATAATTCTGGATAGCACTTTAATCTGTGCATCCAGTAGAGATAACTCCTTGTCTGTTGTTGATGCGAAAGCCTCTTTAGAACCCTCAGCATTTCTACCACTTTCTGTAGAGAACCCTATAGGTCAGGGGTCTTCAACCATGGCAACTTTAAGACTTGTGGACTTCAACTCCCAGAGTTCCTCAGCCAGTTTTGGGAGTTGAAGTCCACAAGTCTTAAAGATGCCAAGGTTGGAGACGCCTGCTATAGATGACCTTGGAGAAGATAAGTAGAGACCATCAGCAAAACATGAATTCTTCCCGCAAGAAGGGAAGGAAAATACAAACCACCCTGGTTCTCTTTGGTATAAGAGGGAGGGATTTCAAGATAGTCTATTCAAGAGCCGAGATGGTGCAGTGGTTAAATGCAGCACTGCAGGCTACTGCTAGTTCAGCAGTTCAGCTGTTCAAATCTCACCGGCTCAAGGTTGACTCAGCCTTCCATCCTTCTGAGGTGGGTAAAATGAGGACCCAGATTGTTGGGGGCAATATGCTGAACTCTGTAAACCGCTTAGAGAGGGCTGTAAAGCACTATGAAGCGGTATATAAGTCTAAGTGCCATTGCTATTGCTATATCAATTAAGGTACAAGTCCAGTATTTCTACTGTCTGTTTCCTGATTTTGCCTACCTTGAAGGTCTGATATTTACAAAGGCAGCATTTAAGACTAAAGTCTTAATTTAGACTAAATATAAATTAAAACTAAAAGCGGAGACATCACCCTATCAACAAAAGTGCGTATAGTCAAGGCTATGGTTTTCCCAGTTGCAATGTATGGCTGTGAAAGTTGGACCATAAGGAAGGCTGAGCGCCAAAGAATTGAGGCCTTTGAACTATGGTGCTGGAGAAGACTCCTGCAAGTCCCTTGGACTGCAAGGCGATCAAACCAGTCAGTCCTAGAGCAGATCAACCCTGACTGCTCTTTATTTATTTATTTATTTATTTTGTTATTCTTATATGCCGCCCAACTCCCGAGGGTCTCAGGGCGGCGTACAACAAGGAGAAATACAAGAATAATCAAAAATTACAAAGAATTAAAAACAAGTACAAAATTTAAAACAGTTATTTAAAACAACAACATCCATTCAGCACATACATACTTGGGGGGTAGGCTCAAGGTGGAATTAAGCTGTCCCCCCCACCTGCAGGAAAAGCCATGTCTTCATGGATTTTCGGAAGGCCAGCAGAGTAGGGATGGTCCGGGTCTCTGGGGGTAGTTGGTTCCAGAGCACGGAGCCGGCCACAGAGAAGGCTCTCCCCCTAGGGCCCGCCAGCCGGCATTGCTTGGCCGACGGGACCTGGAGGAGGCCAACTCTGTGGGCCCTAACCAGTCGGAGGGAAGTATGAGGCAGAATGCAGTTCCGAAGATATCCTGGTCCTAAGCCATGAAGGGCTTTAAAGATGGTGATCAACACCTTGAATTGGACCCGGAGACCGATGGGCAACCAATGCAGCTGGCGGAGTATCGGTGTCACGTGGGTGTACCTTGGCACACCCACCACAGCACGCGCAGCCGCATTTTGCACCAGCTGAAGTCTCCGGATACTCTTCAAGGGTAGCCCCATGTAGAGCGCATTGCAGTAGTCCAAACGCGAGGTGACAAGGGCATGAGTGACCGTGAGTAGAGCCTCCTTCTCCAAGTATGGCCGCAACTGGTGCACTAGGTGAACCTGTGCAAAGGCCCCCCTAGCCACAGCAGAAAGATGGTTGTCCAATTTTAGCTGTGGATCTAGGAGGACCCCCAAGTTGCGGACCTGGTCTGAGGGGGTCAGTTTCGCACCCTCAAAGACCAAGGAGGGATAGTTGTCATGAACCTTAGGAGGCAATATCCACAGCCACTCAGTCTTGTCGGGATTAAGTCTGAGTCTGTTCCTCCCCATCCAGATCTTAATGTCGTCCAGGCATCGGCACATTACATCCACTGCCTCCCTGAAGTCAGACGGGGTGGTGATGTACAGCTGGGTGTCGTCAGCGTACTGATGGAAACACACCCCATGTCTGCGGATGATCTCACCCAACGGTTTCGTGTAGATGTTAAACAGGATGGGCGAGAGAACCGACCCCTGGGGCACCCCACATGATAGGGGCCTAGGGGACGATCTCTGCCCCCCTGCCAACACTGACTGCATCCGATCGGCGAGATAAGAGGAGAACCACCGTAAAACGGTGCCTCCCACTCCCAACTCGCCGAGCCGATGCAGAAGGATACCATGGTCAATGGTATCGAAAGCCGCTGAGAGGTCAAGTAGCACCAGGATGGAGGAGTTTCCCCCCATTCTGGGCCCGCCAGAGATCATCCATCAGGGCGACCAAGGCAGTTTCTGTACTGTAGCCGCGCCTGAAACCCGACTGATAAGGATCTAGATGATCTGTTTCATCCAGGAGCTGCAGAAGCTGAGTCACCACCACCTTCTCCACAACTTTCCCTAAAAAAGGTAAGTTGGAGACTGGATGATAGTTCTTCAAATCAGCTGGATCCAGGGAAGGCCTCTTCAGGAGGGGTCGAACCACCGCAGTTTTTAACGACTGCGGTACGGATCCCTCCCTCAAAGAAGCGGTGATCACCGCCTGGATCCAGCCGCATGCCACCGCCCTGCTGGCCGAAACCAGCCAGGAGGGGCACGGGTCCAATAAACAGGTGGAGGTACCCATCGCTCCCACAGCCCTGTCCACATCCTCGGGAGAAACAGGCCCAAACTCCTCCCACAAAGATGGACTAGGACTGGCCCCTGTCAACTCTATGGACTCTGCCCTGCCAGAGTCCAAGTCCGACCGAATCTGAGCGACTTTATCCGACAGAAACTCAGCAAATTCCTCAGCTCTGCCCTGCAAGTGTTCCTCGCTTCCCCCTTTTCCAAGGAGGGAGCGAGTCACCCTAAACAAGGTGGCTGGGCGAGAATCTGCGGACGCAATAAGAGCGGAAAGATAGGATCGTCTTGCCGCCCTTATCGCCACTAAATAAGATCTGATGTAAATTCTTAATAGTGTTCGGTCAGACTCGGCCTTCCTGGTCCTCCAGCGGCGCTCCAGATGTCTCTTCTGGCGTTTCATCTCCCGGAGCTCCTCGGTAAACCAGGGAGCTTTCCGGGATCCACTGCCACGGAGAGGTCGCTTAGGCGCAATTCGGTCTAGGGCCCCTGATGCTGCGGTGTTCCAAGCAGCCACCAGGGAGTCAGCCGAATTGTGTACCAGGGTTTCAGGTATTTCCCCAAGTTCCCTCTGGAATCCTTCCGGCTCCATTAGGCGCCTGGGGCGGAACCACCTAGTCGGTCCCGCCTCCCTGCGGGGGAGGAATGGGGTCGTGAAATCCAGCCTCAGTAGAAAATGATCTGACCATGACAGAGGGGTGATGACTATGTCCCTTATCTTCAGATCATCTCTCCACTTTAGAGAAGGCCAGATCCTGAAGATGAAACTCAAGTACTTTGGCCATCTAATGAGAAGGAAGGACTCACTGGAGAAGAGCCTAATGCTGGGAACGATTGAGGGCAAAAGAAGAAAGGAATGACAAAGAATGAGATGGCTGGATGGAATCACTGAAGCAGTCGGCGTGAACTTAAATGGACTCCAGAGGATAGCAATAGCACTTAGACTTACATACCGCTTCATAGTGCTTTACAGCCCTCTCTAAGCGGTTTACAGAGTTCAGCATATTGCCCCCAACAATCTGGGTCCTCATTTTACCGACCTCAGAAGGTTGGAAGGCTGAGTCAACCTTGAGCCGGTGAGATTTGAACAGCTGAACTGCTGAACTAGCAGTAGCCTGCAGTGCTGCATTTAACCACTGCGCCACCTCGGCTCTGGTAGAATGGTAGAGAACAGGAAGGCTTGGAGGAACCTTGTCCATTGGGTCACAATGGGTTGGACACAACTTCATGACTAACAACAACAACAACATTTAAGATCTTCACTTGTTTAAACACCCTCTTGATTTCTCTTCAGAGCTGTGTCAGCTCTTGTGTCAGCAGGACTGCATTAACTGACCATGGGGTAGATTGCATACCCGTCCCCTCCCTGCAGACGAGTTAGGTTTGCAATACTCAGATTTCCTATCAACATGGTCAACACCTCTGGAGGAAACCAGACAGACACAAATTATTAATTCCATTGCTGGATTCCTTCTACAACATTTGTTGTCAGAGCCTGTCCAAAACAGCAGGGTAGGAAACAGTCATTTGAAAAGGCAAATGAACATCAAAATGGCTGGAACGCTCTCGTCATCCTCTCGTATATTCTGCCCCTTGCCAAATTTTATCCGGCTACAAAGTCCAGTCTGGTCTCTTCCATATTTCAATAGGACAGACTTGTTCGCTCCATCCCGTTGCAAAGCAACCAGCTTGGTGGGGAATCACATTTTGCAGACCAGATGGTCAAAAAGTCAGATCTTTGACTAAATGATAATGAATGATATCAAGCATTCTGAGCAACAAGGCCTCCGCATCTGCATCTGGCTGGACTGATAATCATAAATGACATTTTGTGTTGACTGGCTGGGGAAACAGACACAGGCATGACTGCTTCGAAACAAAACGATACCAAACACGAAGCAATGTGCTTCCAAAGGATTAGGTTTGTAACGTTAAACCAATTCCTCCATGCAATGGTTTTGGGGGTTTTGTTTGTTTTCAGTTCATTCCCGTTTTGATTTCTGGGAATAATAATGCGCTGGTTGTGAAATGCAAGGGGAATGTGGTGTCTCATTGTGGTTGCTCATTGGCAGGCATCAAATCAAATATGGGCAAAGGATAAGTTATTATTACAGCATAAAAGAGTCGTCGTACATTCTCGGCCCAGATTTCCACGAAAGCAGGAACCATTCTTCTCCTTAACTTAGGATCCTCCTAAAAATGGGCAGAGCATCTTCTTGGCTATTCCTGCTAAGATTCTCAAAGTTTTAAGTTCAACTCTCTTTTCTCCTTTCTGGAAGGGAAAAAGTGCTGTCTGTGTCATTGTGGAGCTGAAACCTTCTCCGTTTTATACAGGCACAAGGTTCTCATATTGGAAAGGACTGCCTTAAAAACTCATCTGTCCTGGGCTGCAAGATTAATTTCCTTCCATTAGGAACAGCAGGAACTGCTGATAACATGGTGTAGATCATTGAACTGATTAGGCGTATCTTATCCAGAAAGAAAAAAAACGTCTTGCTTCTTAATCAGGAGCAAGTCACCTGTGTCCAATAAATTCAGCCAGGGTGACTTTCAGTCGTACATAATGGACAGGGGCTGGATCCAGAGGTGGGCTTCACATAATTTAACAACCGGTTCGCCCAGAATCGAAAATATGAGTGTGACTCAAGGAAAGGTAAAGAAAGTGAAAGAGGAAATAGAAGGGGAGAAAGAGAAGGTGTAGAGAGGGTTGAGGAGGAGGGAAGGAGTTAGAAAGTAGGAGGAGAAGTTGGAGATAGAGAGAGGGGAGTGTATTGGAATGAAGTAGAACAGACTGATGACTGATGAGGCAAGTCTTGAATAAGATATTGACCTTTGAATAATTGATTATATTGAACAAATATGTATTTTTATTGTAATATTTTAAGGTACATGTGTATTGAATTGTATATGAAATGATGGAGAAAATTAAAAAAAAATTCAAAACCGAAAATGTGAGTGCGAGCGTGCCTTGCGCACATGCGCACTGCATCAAAAAACATGGCAATTCGCTCATGCGCGCCATCTGCACATGCATGCAGCGTCAAACAACACAGCAATTCACTCATGTGCTACATCAGCACATGTGTGCGGTGTCAAACAACAAGTCAATTCGCTCGCGCGCTACATCCACTCATGCGTGCGGCATCAAAAAACACAGTGATATAGGTCGGGATTGCGCCTGGGCAGGTCGGTGAGCCCACAGGCAGGTCGCCACTACCGGTTCGCCCGAACCAGCTGAATCCCACCTCTGACTGGATCTGGAAGCAAGGGTGCTCCAAATTAGAACTGGAATGAAACCAGTTTCTCTCTATTTCCATCTAGAAAATGGGATATTTTCAGAACCTACCTCCGTCCCATTTTTTAACTTGGTTTCCACTTCTCACTCTCATTTTTGAGTCTTATTTTGCCATTTATTAAAGAATATATGGGCACAGACCCAAAGAAAAATGAGGTTCAGTTACAGCACATCAAGCATAGAGGTCCATTCAAAGCTGAGACTAAGCATGTCCTGACTATGTTCGGACTTCTCAGATCATCATTTTTATAATATAGAATTCAGCCCTTCCCGCTGGTGCTGGTAAAAATTGATCTGGATAATTGCTGATTAGGAATTAATTAATTAAAGCCGTCCTCTAAGGTTAATAAATAGGGCATTTCAGAACTGCAGTACATGTGCAATTATTTCAATATCAGCATCTGGGTATATGCATAAAAACTCTTGATAGGGAATATTATTCACTATCTTTAATGGCAGAGCACTTAAGTGGGTCAATAGGAATGGGATGAAGGCATATGTATAAAGTGAAAATATTTGAAGATGGAGAAAAATAGGTACGTGAGTTATATCATGAGTTATATCAGTGAGTTATATATTATAAAGCAGAGGTGTGAGATCTTACACCTTTGTACATCAAGACTGATGGGCTAGAGAAGGAACTCAGTGCAAAGATATCAGGAATTTAGACATTTTTGCTATAGTAAATATAACTCAACCTCCTACGTATCAGTCAACTACCTATTGGTGCTATTCAAAAGTCAGGACTTTGTTCCTTCCCTTCTTTCTGCGAATTGTGGGATTACTCATTTTAGTTATTGCTTCTGTCTTTCCATATATTCTTTTCCTTAAAACTCATCTAATTGTATTAGTTTCAATCAGTTCTTCTATTGATCATTGGTTCTTCCTGCCGTTGCACTAGCAAGTACTACTGGACTGGATTCTTCCTCCAATGTGAGCCTCGTCAAAAGTCTCCAGAAGGTTGGGAGATCTTCTGAAGTAGATCCATGGGATTACTAACAATACACAAGAAATGTCTCACTGAAAAAACATCTTCTAAGACAGGGGCCTCCAACCTTGGCAACTTGAAGACTTGTGGACTTCAACTCCCAGAATTCCTCAGCCAGCAAAGCTGGCTGAGGAATTCTAGGAGTTGAAATCCACAAGTCTTAAAGTTGTCAAGGTTGGAGGCCCCTGTTCTAAGACAGTATACAATGTTCTCCAATGATATGCAGGGATAACCTTGGGAGACAGGGCAGAGAGATGCAAAAGGCAGGGAAGTCCACATCAGGAAAGTAGATGGAGCAAGATATTCAGAACAGACACTTGATAGTTTCCTGGGCTGTAAAGGAAATGGGGAGGGAAGAGAGAATTGCACTTTCAGACTTGCAAGGTTCTGTTAACAATAAAGTTGCATTATCTGGTTGGGTTGCCCATCTGGTCTACCTTGTAAAGCTGACAAATATAGGAGCCCACTGCCTTGATCTAGTGCGATGTACATTTTGAGCCAGGAAGAGGAAGAATTGGTTATGCGCTCATGTTTGATTTAATGAGAAAGCTTACTTTCAACCCAATGACTATTTTTACCAACGTGAATTTAGTCTGCAATAAAACGACGGGCTATTTAACAGACCTTTAATGCATCAAGAAAGAAACTTCAGAGATACACACAGAATGATCTTACAAAGCTCCATAAAAGCACGTTTCATGCCTCTTCCATTCAGGCACAAATCTCCAAGCCATTGCAATGCCTAAATAATCCGAAATTTTATAAGCCATGAAGCACCAGCCAGAGCGACTGCGGAGAAAAGAAACAGCATTCACCAGTAAACCCAGATAACATTATATACCAAATAGAAAAAATAAAGCATTAAAGAAAAGGTGTGTCAAGAAATGTGAAAGATAGGGCATTCAGCTGCTTCCCTCTTCCCCCTGGGGAATCCGAAAGCAGTTTACTCCCACGTTGGTTCCACAGAGAACTGAAAAATTGGCAATTCAGAAGAAACTGTAATGAATAAAGCCCTTTTTCTAGTCACCAGAAACTTTTTCAGATAATGCTGCAACATACCGTATTTTTTGGAGTATAAGACGCACCTTTTTCCTCCCTAAAAGTGGCTGAAAATTTGGGTGCGTCTTATACTTCGAATGTAGCTTTTTTTTCCAGCCCTAAATAGGTGCTAACAGATCTTCCCAGCTCTTACCTTGCAGGCTTTTTCATTGTTACTCTCTCCGAAGAATGTTTTTCCAGCCCCAAGTCTTTGCAGAATTTTTTTTCATTGCTCTACTTGCTCCAAATAAGTTTTTTTCTAGCCCTAACCAGGTGCTAACTATCTTCCCAGCTCTTACTGGCTTGCAGGTTCTTTCATTGTTACTCTCTCAGAAGAAGGTTTTTTTCAGCCCTAAGCAGGGGATAAAATAATGTGCTGAAGCTGACCAGACTAAGGACGCTAGCCAGATGAATACCTGGTAGGCAGATTGTTTTCCCCTATTTTCCTCCTCAAAAACTAAGGTGCGTCTTATACTCCGGTGCGTCTTATACTCCGAAAAATACGGTATTTTGCAATCTGGGTTTCCAGATTCCTGAGTTTGTAAGATAAGGGGTCTCAAAAGCAGTCTCTTTTACAGCGGTTGACTGAAGTTCCACTAAAAGGATATAAAAGGTTAAAACAGAGAAAGCAAAATTAAAAAGAAAACTGACACAAGTGTATACTCAATGTGGTTAAATCATGGTGAATTTTACAGAGAGTAAAACAGAACGTGGCTAGTTTCAAAGAAACTTGGTCATGTTGGTCAGCTAACATCAGCTGTACATAGACTAGACTTGAATGGCCTGAAAATTTAGTTGAAAAGTGATTTATAAAAGAGAGAGACATGAATCTTTATAAAATGGACAGCATTTCACAATATGAGCCATATTTTCAATCACCCCTTTGCCACCAATATTCCCAGGCGTGAACAGCCAGACCCACCCATGTAGAGTTAAAACTAGCTACTTCATTGCTCTATGCCTATTTCACAGGAATCTCCACCGACTGGAAGCTTTCACCTGGGAAAACCAGATGAGGCTCAAAGGCATTCAGGGAAGGTTCGATCTTGCCCTCTTGTGTTTACGCAATGAGCCCAGACTAATCCCCCACTTGATCCCTCCTCCCAACTGGATGGTTGCTCTCCAACAGAAATTGTCATGTAGTGAATATTGTCAGTTGTATTTCTATACAGGGTGATGCACCCCTATTCTAATATTATGGCATATTCCAATACAGGCAGAACATGTGATATGATCTTGTACGCATGTCCACATTCCTAAACCACCATTAATCACTTTTTGACTTGACTCTGACCTGAACGGTCCCGTTTTTCTTAGCAAAGATGTAATTATTCAGGATTTATTGTTTTTATACCGAAATAAATATTTCTATTAGACTTTTAATCTCGGCTTTATTTCTAACTGTCTGAATTCCAAGCAAAGATCCAAATCGCCTCTATGAGATTTATTCTCATCTCTCAACAGAAATGTAGTCTTAATACATTAGGATTTAAAATTCAGTTTGGTTATTTAAATATTTTGTTTATCTAAACAAACACAGGGCCATCAGATCTGTGAAGTTTCCGAAAGATGCCCTAATGAATTAATGAGTCATGAGCCAAAGTCCAAAAGAAATATAAAGATTTATTAGGAGCGACATTTCGGCATTACTCTGATGCAGTCAGAACTGAGGCCACGTAGGCTGCGCGCCCTCATGACCCTGTTTCTCCCCTTCTCATTGGACATGTCATAAATCAGGCTGCAAACAAGAGCTCTGCACAAGCTTTGGCAAAAAAAAAACAGTTGGGGTAAATCATGTATTTCTGGAGTAATAAAAGGATTATAAGGATGTTGCTGATATTTGAGCATTATGGACAACATAATCTTAGTTTTAGTGTAATCAAAGTTCAGCACTTCCTTTCCTACAATTGTTACATCTTTACATTGCATCAAAACCACTTTGGATGTGAAGCTGAACCTCCCATCAGATCTCCAAGGCCTGTGCAGACCCATGGAGATCATTTTCTTTCTGGAATAAGTAAAATTCACTTGAATCAAATGTCTCAAAATCCCAATTCCTGACAAACTGTTGCCCCAAGCATGACTTGAAGACTTATTATCACTTATAGGAGAATTTTTTGAAAGAAATAGAAAAGGAATCTGGGTCCATATTTGACCCAGCAGGTTTCTATCTCTTTTGTACAAAATGCCCTATATCTCTATGGCGATACTTACTTTTCAAATTCTGCTAATATGTATTTATTTATTTATTCATTCATTCATTCATTCGTTCATTCATTCATTCATTTATTTATGAGATTTATATACCGCCTCAAAGTGCAAGCATTCTCTAAGCGGTTTACACCATTAAGCAATGTATATTTACATTGCCCCCAACAATCTGGGTCCTCATTTTACCTACCTCGGAAGGATGGAAGGCTGAGTCAACCCTGAGCCAGTGAGATTTGAACAGCTGAACTGCTGATCACAGTCAGCTAAAGTGGCCTGCAGTACTGCACTCTAACTGTTGCGCCACCTTGGCTCTTGTATTATTAGCGCTCTTGGAAAATCAATAATCTACATAACATCAAATGTACACAGAATCATCACCTTTGTTATAAGGAAACTAATTTTACATTGTCTGAATGTTGCTAAATTTCTCTGCACATTTTCATTCTAAATATAAGCAACATTTTTCAGGTCTGATATGATGTGCATGATTAATGAATCTTTATCTAAGACGAGGATGGGTTCATTTTGATGGCTTCTACAGCAATTCCTTTAGATTTGCAACTCAGAAAGAGAACATATATTGCCTTCATGAAACTATAGGAAAAGTGAGAACATTTCAATGCCCATAAGCTTCACCCCAGAAGGAAAAGGGAAGTTACTGGGCCAAACTTCAGCTCCACTGACAGATCCGTTGGTTTGTGGAAGGAATGCACAAGTCCCAAGTTCAGCCAGCAGTTGAAAGATAGCACTTAATAGGCTAGGAAATCTCCCCGTGCCCAAAAACCTGGGAAAACTGCTGTCAATTAAGGTAGAATGTAGTCTGTTAGCTGGACCAGTGATGTATTTCAGCAGCACCCAAGACGATTTCTTATCTATAGCAAAAAAAAAAAAAAAAAGACATATACATTCCCTAGCAAATTTGCCTGGAACCAAAACGTAGGCAGAGCAAGCAGATTTGACTTGCAGATTGCTGCACTCGGTAACTGATTCACCAATAATGGAAGGTTTCATTCGGATATTTTACATTATTACATTCCATGTTTGGTACCTCGTGGCCTAATGAGAGAAAAAAATGATTCATCTACAAAGGGTAATAGCTATCATGCATTAACCCCATGGATCTTTGTGAATTCACAAGCTCTTGCTGATGATCTCCACTAGTTATGTTGCATAGTTCTAAAACTCTGCCTGGTTTTTAATTAGGAGATCAGGACTGACCTCAAAATGCATCAGCCCATATGCAAAATCAAGTAAATATAAGTCAAGAGTCAAAGTTTGAAGAATTGACCCAGATATATAAGGGCATTGACCTGTCAGCTCCATGCCTTCCAGAGTCACTTTATACTCTTATTTTGACAGACTTTGCTCTGTTTTCATGACATTGAATAGGGGTGGGTTGTGGATCCTTTTGCTGCTGGTTCGCTCAGGGTCATGCCGTGCGCGCAAGCACGTGCACGCAGCAATAAAAAAATAGCTTCTGCGCATGCTCAGAAGCAAAAATTAGCTTCTGTGCATGCGCAGAAGCAAAATCCAAGATGGCGCCGCCCACAGAGACACCGACAGAACTGGCTCCATGACATCACTGCTGAGCTACTAACGGTTCTAAAGAACTGGTTAGAACTGGTAGGAACCCACCTCTGCCATTGAAGAAGTCAATGGAGAAGGCCTAAGAGCTAAACTCATCCTACCTAGATAACTCCACCCTGAGTCATGATGGCTGGGAATAGTAACAGTTGTACTGTGAAGTATCTGGTGAGCATCAGATTGAAGTAGTTGGACATGAATCCAGATGTGGACCTATTAATGAAAGGTATAAAAGTTAGAAAAGTCAGACCACCACTACCTCCCTGGAGAAAAACAGAGGGGTACCAGTATTACTAATCAAATATATATAATGATAAGTGAGATGGTGAAGGGAGGAGATCTTGTAGAGCAGAAGAGATTGACTGAGAAGATCCTACAAGATTCTTCAGAAGGAATATACCCTATTCTTCACCAGCATCTTTAATAAATCACTAAAGATGTGTTATGTTCCTTTTTGCTTCAAACGCTCTACTATAATCCCAGTGCTAAGAAACTTGAATGACTACAGACAGGTTGCTCTGCCATCCGTAGTGATGAAAACCTTTGAAAGGCTAGTGCTGGTCCACCTGAAAACCATCCCAGATCCGCTGTTAGACCCCTTGCAATTTGTCTACAGAGTAAATAGATCGGCAGATGACGATGTTATGGCACTGCACTACATCTTATAACATATTGAATCTACAAGGACCTATGCAGGACTTCAGCTTGGCATTCAAGACAATCATTCCAGATATTCTTCTGACTAAACTGACTCAGCTAGCTGTGCCTGACCACATTTGTAAGTGGATCATAAACTTTCTAACTGATAGGAAGCAGCAGGCGAAGCTAGGCAAAATCATATCAGATACCTGCACAATTAGCACAGGTGCCCCCCCCCCCAGGGCTATGTGCTCTCTCCATTACTCTTTTCTCTATATACCAATGACTGCATCTCAAAGGAGCCCTCTGTTAAAGTACTGAAATTTACAGATGAAATAACGATTGGTCATCAAAAAAGCACAACAAAGAATGTTCTTTCTGCACCACCTCTGAAAGCCCAGAGTGCCCAAAGAGCTGCTGATACAGTTCTACAAAGGAATTACTGAGTCCTCGTTTGTACCTCTTATTACTGTCTGATTTGGCACAGCAACCAAACTAGACAGACACAGGCTTCAACGGACAGTTAGGGCTCCAGAAAATATAATTGCAACCAGCCTGCCTTCCACTGAGGACCTGCATACTGCACCAGCCAGAAAGAGGGCTGTGAAAATATCTACGACCCACCACACATCCTGGACATAAATTGTTTCAAATTCTTCCCTCAAGATGACGCTCTAGGACATTGCACACCAAAACAACCAGACACAAAGACAGGGTTTTTTCCCCCCATGCCATTCCTCTGCTAAACAACTAATTCGCATAACACTGTCTATGCCATAAGACAGGGGTAGGCAAAGTTGGCTCTTCTATGACTCGTGGACTTCAGCTCCAAGAATTCCTAAGCTAGCATGATTGGCTCAGAAATTCTGGGAGTTGAAGTCCACGAGTCATAGAAGAGCCAACTGTGCCTACCCCTGCCCTAGGATGTCAAACCACCACAGTAGGGCTCTATTACCTATTATCCTTCTCATCTTTTCATCTTTCCTATTACCTATTGCCTTAGCTTCTTATGCCTATAATGTTTAATTTAATTTAATTTAATTTAAAGTTCTTATAGGCCGCCCAATCCTGCAGGACTCAGGGCGGCGTATAACAGGGATAAGAACAATACAATAATACATGACAATTTAAAACATGACATTATTTTAAAAACCATTCATTCATGGGGGAATCCGATCTTCTTCTTCTGCCGGAAGAGCCATGTTTTTACGGCTTTGTGAAAAGCCAGTAGAGTGGGGATGGTCCGGATCTCTGGTGGTGTTGTTTGTAACTCATGATTTACGTTTATTGCCTTTATTTAGTATCCTATTATGATTTATGTGGTTTATTTAGTATCCTATGACTATCATTGAGTTTGTATCTTATGATTTATGATGATTGTATTTTATGATTATGATCATGATTTATCATTAGTTACAGTGGTGAAATCCAATTTTTTTTTACTACCGGTTCTGTGGGCGTGGCTTGGTGGGCGTGGTGTGGCTTGGTGGGCATGGCAGGGGAAGGATACTGCAAAATCTCCATTCCCTCCCCACTCCTGTGAGAAGGATACTGCAAAATCCCCATTCCCTCCCCACTCTGGGGCCAGCCAGAGGTGGTATTTGCTGGTTCTCCGAACTACTCAAAATTTCTGCTGCCGGTTCTCCAGAACCTGTCAGAACCTGCTGGATTTCATCCCTGATTTGTTACTTGTATGTACACTGAGAGCTTATGCACCAGAGACAAATTCCTTGTGTGTCCAATCACACTTGGCCAATAAAGAATTCCATTCCATTCCATTCTATTCTTTCAAAGTTCTGCAATTTGCCATGTGTGGCTATGGAGAAATAGTTTATTCAATTATTTTCATCTACATGGGAAAATAAATCAATTAATAGTAAAGTGATCAAGGAGCCATAACTAGTGAAGAAGCATGAGGCTTCCGATATAATTTCTCCTCTTTTATATCCCAGATTTTGTTTGTGAATGAAATAATAAATTGAAATAAGAAACCAATCCTCCATCTCCAAGAGCATTCTTACTCTGATGTTTGAAGAAGTTGAAGTTTCTCAACAGGACCACCTATCAGTGAATGGAACGAGGCAGGAGAGGAGTGGTGGTGAAAAAAAAAGTCAAAATGGCAGCTTTGAAGACATAATCAGCTGCCATCTTGACTGTTTTTGGAACATCTCAGCTCAGGAGGAAAGATCTCTGCAGCCAGGTTTCCATATGGGGCAAGTTATAGGTTGAAATAGTTTTTTAATAATAAGAAATCAATATTTGCTATTCTTGTTCTTGAGTTCCTATGAGTAAATCCCATCAATCCTAAAGTGCCAACTTTTTGAAGACATTGGTCAGAAGACTTTAATCTCTCTGAAAGATCTTTCTATCACACTCCTTCTAGGGAGTGTGAAGAAGCATGAGGCTTCCGATATAAGAGCTCTGTTAGTGGCAATTTCCTCCAGGAGCTGAAGGAACTGGACACTGTCATTTCTTTAAGACCAGCACAAGAGCAATAATTACTCTTTATTTATTTATTTATTTTATTTTTTTATTTTTTTATTATTTTTATTATTTTTTATTATTTTATTATTTTTATTATTTTTATTTTTTTATTTTTTTATTATTTATTTAAAAAAATAAAAAATAAAAAAGAGATGACAGATAATGGCAATTTTCCCCATAGCATTGTCCTTCCTCTAATGATACAAAACAACTTCTATGTTTAGAAATATCCTCTTTTTTCTGTCTCATCACTGCTACATGCGAACAGTTGGCTGGGGATAGAAACAGTCAAAGGTCCACCTTCAATTCTCTCTTGGCCAGTACAATCTTCCAGCTCTGCTCCCAGTGGTTCTAGAGACTTTCTGCCTTCTTTCCAACCAGGGGAAAAATTACATATCTTAAAACTTTGAAACTTTTGCATTATCGTTTTAGTTTTATTTCCATCACCACCTGCTGAAGGCTTAAGAACCCTCATCCTTGAAAGATTAACACATTTGCCTGAATGCCAAACTACATGTGAAGAGGATCTTTCCATCCAACAAGCTGATGGCTTTTTTTAAATACAAACTGTAGGAGTGGAAAGATCATAATTAACAGAAGCAAAACAGGGTATGAGAAGGAATTTAACCCTTTCCCCTCCCTGATTGTACTTCTTATTCTTTTTCATTGGGTATTAACTTTCAAGGGCCCTTCCCCAAGATGCATAATTTAATGAAAGATGCAGAATTAAGGCATCCTGAGTCTTTCACATTATATTTTAAGGTTTTTTTTTAATGTAACTGTTGCGGTTGCTAAGGATTAGCAACAATCTTATAGAATTTTGGTTCATGTGCCTGGCATGAAATGAATAACCTCTGAGTTATCTTCTCTGATTCCTGCTTTGATTTCCCAATTCATCGAAAATCATGTCCTCATGACCCTTCTTCATCAGTTAACTGTGCTTTGTTGAGCTCCCCAATACGACTCATTTTGTTCATGGTTTCCTAAACAAAGGTTATGGCAAAGCAGGAAGCAAACTACGTACACTGTCAAATCTTCCAGGCCAATTCTAGGCAACTGATGTACCTTTGGCCGACCAGCTAAAGTTTGCCAAAACATTGAAGTTAGAGAAGGAATTAGACCTAGGTGTGATGGAACGTGCCAAGGAGTTGGATTCCCAGGAGGGAGGAGGTGTAGAGGAGTAAGAGGTACCTCAGTCCAGATGTCATGCGTGAGAGAAAGAGGACTAAGACAGCGCCTTCCTAATAGTTCACAGAACATATTCCAGATGCAGACAGTATAGTCCTCATTCTGGCAAGATTTGGTCTATAGTTATAAAACAATAAAGAACTCAACTTGGAAGAAGAATCACCTTATGTCGGTCTTGGTTTTTGGGACTGACACTAAGATACAGTGCATCAGCCTGAAACCCCTTTCTTTAAAATCCAATTGCTTTATATGAGACAACCCAGGGGGCGGGTTGCTTATTTACTGGTGCCGGTGCGCTGTGTGTGTGTATCTCCATGTTTTGGGGCGCGCGCTCGCTACTCATGCCCCATCGCACGATTTTACTTCTGCGCATGCGGGAAAGCAAAATTGTGCCGAAATCTCGCGAGGGGATGTGCGTGCGCACGAGATTTCGGTGAGATTTTGCTTTTGCGCATGCGCAGAAGCAAAATCTCGCCAAAATCTCACCAAAATCTCACGTGTACATTTGTCCCCTTGTGAGATTTTGGCGCGCGCAGAAGCAAAATCGCCCAAAAAATTCACTGAAAAAGATGGTGACGCGCACGACGGACCGGCGGAGAGGGCTTCGGAGCGGTCACACACAAATTGCGCAATCGGCGGCTCCCTACTGGAGCTACGCATTGGACAGCTCCAGCAGGAACCCACCTCTGAGACAACCTTGGTCAAGAAGACACAGCACTGCCTGAAATCTAGTTAACCAGGATTTCCAAGGATTGTCTTGGAAAAGGATGGTGTTTTAGCATTCTTGCCCTTTTCTATGATCAATGCAACAAGGCTCAGTTATGACTCTTATGACAAGACCAACACTACTAAAAAAAACCACCCCTATAGATCAACAGATCGACAGATCGATCGACTGACTGACAGACAGACATAGACAGACTTCCACTCCAGAGATGGGTTCCTCCCAGCTCGGACCGATTCGCCTGAACCAGTAGCGGCCAGCTGGTGATGTCACGATGACATCACCGAACCGTATTGGTCCGTGCCAGTCCGTGAGTGCCGACATCTTTTTTTAAAAAATTTTTTGAATATTTTTCTATTATTATTATTATTTTATTTTATTTTTCTTCTGTGCATGCACAGAAGTCGAGTTTCCAGCACTGCGCATGCGTTGCTATTTTGTTTTTGCGGTGTGTTTTTTTTAAAAAAAGTTCGGGGTTTTTTGCACTGTGCAAGCGCAAGCGCGCAAAGCACATGCGCGCAAAGCGCAGCCACGCGGCGCAGGAGGAAACAAACCGGCAGTGAGGTAAGTTGGAACCCACCCCTGTTCCACTCTTTTCCCATTCTGAAGCGCATTCCTGTTATTCTCTTTTTTTAATAGAATTTCTACATGCCACCCTAACTGGCAATTACCCGCCTTCTGCATTTAACTGAATATTCAAGTTACAAAAAGCAGCAACTAGCAAAACCTGGCAAAATAATTTTCCGATGCTTATTAGTTTGGAGTGTCACGATATTTTTGGAAACTGCTACATCAAAGCTGCCTTTTTCAAATCAGACCTAAATTTTGGTTTTAGTGAGGGCTCTTTTATTCTTTCAACCACCTGTAGTCCAATCATTAAAATTCAGAAACCCCTATGTGATACAATTTTTTGAAGCATAAGCAAACCATATTGGCAAAGTAATGATGCACAGACCTATTTCATCCTTCCTTGCAGTGATCTCAAAATAAATAGCTTGCAGCTGCTTCTTTTTGCTGAGATATCTGTCTTCCAGACCATGAATATGTTCCATTTCCTAGTTTTACAAGTAATTAAATTATTTCTGCAATTAAGGCTTGCGTCCACTATTCACTGCCAAGACGTTTCTTGTAACCATCTGATATTTGCAATCACATACATACCGTAGAGGATATCAATAACCAACACAAGAGCTAGTGTCATTTATTGTTGCTTAAGGGAGTATAAGAACCACCAAGTGGTTTAGGAATTGCTGGAGTTTTAGATATCTGGACTGTGGGTTTTGTTGTTGCTGTTTTGGAAAAAAAAATTCCTGACTGCAGAAAAATGGTATGACTTTCCGTAACTGATTCTTTAATATTAACTTCCGCATAATCTATTTTGATCACAGTACTTGGAAAGCCAGTCCAGATTTCTGGAGTATTAGTTAGCATTGCTACAGTGATACCACTGGACAGGACGTGAAATGTTTTTTTTTTAGCAGGAATGCCCACTGACTCAAGCAGCCACTGTATGGGAAGGAAACAAGTATTTCGGTGCAATTTTGGCTCAAACATCAACTGGATTCACCTGTTGCACAAAAACATCATTTGTTGAACCCTGGTTTGCTGAGCATATCGGTGCTTAATTAACCATGGCTTAAATCTTATGCTAGTTGAGTTCCATGTATAGAATGGTTAAGCCAGGCCATTGATTGAGACTAAGAAAGTATACTTAAACTTCATACATTCCATAGGAATTTGGACATTCACTGTAACTCAGAATTTACTTCTGTTTCCCATAATCCAAAACAAAAGAGTGTTTGGTAACAGCCTAATTCAATTTAGCTCCAAGGTTGTCTTCTCCTATTTATATTATGTCAAATATGTAATACACCAATTTGGTCTTAAATGGAGCCACCTAAACAGCTTGGTTATATTAAGGCTACCAAAACTGGCCCAACTCTTGATGGCCACTAGGGAGCAGCTTAGACTATTGTATTGCTGCCATCTGGTGGACATTTGCAGCTTTGCAGCCAAAGGACAATGAAGAGCCATGAAAATTTTAAGTAAGTAAATAGACCTTTCCAAACAATGGCAAAAATTGCTTGGAAATAAATGTTTCTTTGCTCTATTGAAAACATTTACAACAAATTTATCATATACCATGATCTATATTTTTATTATATTCCTAAGAGGAAAAGGATTTCTGCTGAATGCTTCAAAGGACCAGGCAAACTGATGAAATGAATAAAATGACAAGCAGTCCGTCATTCTACTGTGCAAACTGCAGGATTCCTGTATTTTACTGGTATCCAATCAAGGTAATAGTCACTCCAATAGGTTCTTGTAACCTGTGCTCAGAATTCAGAGTTCTTTCTACAAGCATGAAGAAACTTTGATTTACTATTATTGGGCCTCTGGAAACCATTTTCTTATGCTAAATTTATTCGTTCCACGGACATTTAAACACCTCTCCTTTAAAAAGGAAAATCGGGAAAAATATATAGGGTTGGTGTGTATGTTTCTGTATATGTACTGTTTGTATGTATGAGGAGGGAGGGATAGTTGTTACAGAAATGAGGAATGCTTCTAGAAGTTTCCTTGTCATTTCTATAATTTAAAAACAATTCCATCTGGAGTTAATCAGAAATATGGACTGAACGTTAAATAAATTACAAACCTTCTATGCACATATTCCCATGCAAATGTTCACAGCCAAAGACACAAAGATACAGATAGTCCTCAACTTATGACCAGTCCCTTAGCAACCAAATTCAAAGTTCCAATAGCCACACACCAGTCATGTGATTGCATTTTGGGCGCTTGGCAGTTAACCTGGACTTAGCTTACTTGGTACCTAAGACTACAATTTATGATGTTTTTGCTGGAAACCAACATTTACTTCAGGTTCTGGGCAAAAAAAAAACACCCACTGCAGACAATGGATTTATTTAATGACTGGCATGACTTGAAAGTGTAATTCCAGGCTCAATTATAGTCGTAGGTCAAGGACTACCTCAGAGGTGGGTTCCTGCCGGTACGCTCTTACCTGTTGGTCGCCGCAGAACCAAAGAAGCCGGTGGCGTTTGTGGCGCAGGGCTTCCCCCGCCCGCTTTCCCCCACCTGCGTGGACCCCACCATTTGCGTTCTTTTGCCCTCTGTGCAACATAACGCTTTGCACATGCGCAGAGGACAAAAGAATGCAAATGGCGGTGTCTAGCGGGTGGGGGAAAGCGGGCGGGGGAAGCCCCGCACCGCGAACGCCACCGGCTTCTTTGGTTCTGCGGCGACCAACAGGTAAGAGCGTACCGGCAGGAACCCACCTCTGGACTACCTATATGTTCAGATAGCATAACCAAACCAAGTTATGTCAAGTGAGCAAGGCAAGGAAAGCCTCTAGAACAGGGGTCTCAAACTTGATTTCATTGAGGGCTGCATCAGGGTTGTATTTGACCTCGGGGGGATGGGGTGGGCATGGCCAGGGTGGGCGTGGCCAGCTCGATGTCACTCCTGTCGGGGGCACCTGTGGCAGGCCAAGCACTCTGCCAGCAAAAACAGGCTCTGGAGCTCCATTTTCGACTGCCACAGCCGGGTTGCAGGAGGCCGTGGCAGCCGAAAACGGAGCCTGGGAGCCCATTTTCGCTGGCAGAAGCATCGCGGCAGAAGCACCCTGTTTCCAGGGTGGCCCCATGGGCCAGATCTAAGTACCCCGTGGGCCGGATCCAGCCCCTGGGCCTTGAGTTTGACACCTCTACTCTAGACAGTCCTTTATTGCTCTAAGTAAATATTCCAACAAACGGACCTCCAACAACCAGTAAGGCTCCACCCCATGCCACCCTGAAGGCAACCACCCTCAGCCCCCCAAACAACAACCTATGTATAACAAAGAAAGTCCACAGAATAGGAGCACACTCACAGGGCAAGGTCCAGGGTCCCAAGAACAGTCCACCTAGCTAAGCAAGTCTACGAGGCAAACTGTAGTCCACAAAGCAAAGTCAAGGCACAAGACAAAAGGCAGTCCTCAGAGCAAAGGCAAAATACAACACAAAAGTCAGTTCTCAAGGCAAGGCAAGGCAAAGCAAAAGGCATGAGTCAAAGCCGGGGGAATGCAAGTCGAAACCAACAATTGTTCCTGGCAAAGACTAACTCCCCATGGCTTCTCCTTAAAGTCAATCTGCTCCAAGTGTTCCTTGTGAGGAGGGGTGGGGCGGCCTCCTCCTGAGTAGCCTCGCAGTGCTTCTCTGAGCTTGCCTACACTCAGCTCTCTGTGCCCTTGGATCGCGTGGGGGAAGGCAGCTGTTCCTCATCAGAGGGGATCTGCTGCCTATCAGCACCACTGCCTGTCAGCAGCGGATCCTCCCCTGGTGTCTGTGAGAGCAGGCAGCTCTCTGTTTGGTCGACCACCTCTCCCAATGCCTGAGGGGCCTGGCCTTGCCAAACATGCCAAGGGAGATATGCCATCCCTGTCAGATGGTCCTGATTCCAACTCCTCCTCCTCCTCCTCCTCCTCCTCCTCCTCCTCCTCCTCCTCCTCCTCCTCCTCCTCCTCCTCCTCCTCCTCCTCCAAACTGGGCTCCAATGTGGCCATGACAAGATCAAGTTGCACAATTTGTCAAGATTAGTTAGTTTTTTGAGTCTTGATGAATTTGACCCATTTCATTCCATAATTGATAGGATCCAAGAAGACACAAACAGATTGGAGTAGGGTTTTTTTTCCCAGGCGTTGTATCCAACTGAAATCCACATGGCTCTTTAATGGCCTGATTCACACATTTCACCAGAAGACCACAATGGGGCGTGCACATTTTTGAAATTTGCATTTATTTTACATTATTAGTATGCTATTTCATAAGATTCTGGGCAGCCGGCAACCATAAATGCATAATCAAGGCATCATAACTCTAAAATCCTAAAAAAAACATCATTAACTGCAAAAACATAGAAATGGGATAAATTATCAGCAGGCATTAAACCATAAACAACAGGGTCTGATTAGCTATCAACATCCCAATTGAATTATTCTCCAAAGACCTAATGATAAATAGAAGCTTTCACCTCTTTCCAGACTATCGTATGGGAGGAAACTAAAGTTTCAACTGCCTTTTGGTTATTTGCCCCCCAAGAGATTATAGATTTATCTTCCAAAATTAAGGTGACCAACTTTTTTACAATGAAAAGGAGGACAAATAAATTGGGGGGAAAATATCGTAAATAAAAGAAACATTTTATTCATTGCAACAATAATACACTATAATATGATATATTGTATGCATAATAAAATCATTTGTAACATTTTATATTGTAATTATGCTTACATGCCTGTTGATTATTATTTAAATGAGTACTTTTCCATTGAATTAATATTTTTTGTCAATGTATCATCTTCTAACAATATATTGGAAATATCTGAACAAGAAATATCCTTCATATTGAATTTTACGGCAAGTGCTGCAGCTAGAGTATCAACATAACATAAGAGGTAAACAAAGCCACTTGCATGCGACGCTCTCTCTCAAGGTCTCCCGTGCGGAGCGCATGTGTCTCATAATCGCGTCTTATACCGCACTGTACCGAGCCTTGACGAATCGTCATGTCAAATACAGATACGTCACATAACGCGCAACAGATTAGTCTTCAAATATCGAAAAGGAGGACATGTAGGAGGACACTTTTCGAGGGAGGACAGAACTTACAAAAGAAGGACTGTCCTCCCTAAAGGAGGACGATTGGTCACCTTACCAAAATAGAAGGCACCACACAGAAAGATTCTCCTCCAAAGAATACCACACAAACCTTTACACAGCATGCAAAGTCCTTCATTGGGCTTACATGCCCATTCTCACTCACTGGGATGGGTGAACCCATTCAAATGCAGTGAAATGTGAAGATTATAGGTTAAAGTCAGATGTCCTAAAACTCCGGAATTCTACCTCGCTGCTGGAAATAATCGCAGCTTCTGTTTATTGGGCACAAAAGGAGATAAATAACTTTCCTTTACCTCAGAATCTCAGTTCGGTTACCTTCCCCCCAACATCCAGAGCTCTTTTTTTTTTAGAATTTAAAATATTTTCTTTCTCTCCATACTTCC
>JALIGW010000017.1:14932377-14944877 GCA_023053685.1 Diadophis punctatus similis
AGGAAGGAAGGAAGGAAGGAAGGAAGGAAGGAAGGAAGGAAGGAAGGAAGGAAGGAAGGAAGGACAAAGGAGAAGTCCAGTTGCCATGACCAAGTATACAGATTTATGTCTATACATCCAGCTCATTGGAATCCAAATTTAGTTCCTATTAACTATGGGGCAAAAAAGGTCCACGATGTTTCTTGCCAACAGTGTTGTTAGCAGTTGGCTGTTGCTTTCTCTTTTCTTTTTCCAGTTTCCACATTTAACCTACAGCCTTTGTCAGCCTCCCAGCCAGGTTTTTAATCAGGTTAACCCCACTTAGCTTCCAATATCAGCCAAGGTCATTTACACGGAAGAACATAACACTCTTACAAAAAAGTAGACAAAGTTTAAAAAGACAGAGAAAGCTCCCCCGAGCCACCAACCATCCCAGGGACGGGTACCCCTCCTGGATATCCATGGCAGTTGATGGAGCCAGGTCTTCATGCTCTTCTGGAGAGTGAGGACCAGCCGGATCCTACAGTTTCTATAGGGTGGGGGCAAGGGTAGAGAAGGCTGTCTTCCTTAGGGTTGATGCACTTTGGATGAGATGAAACTTTTAATGATCTTAAAAAAGTCATAGCACCCATTGGAATTTGCAACTGGATGGCCATAAAGGGAAATGAAGAGGTGATAATCTATTATTTCTCCAATTATTTGCATTTAAGCAGCAATAGCATTTAGAAGAAACGTCGTTGTAACATCTAGTTTTTAAAAGAGATCACTGTGAATGGTCACACTTTCCTCCCTACTGGACAGGATTAGGGTGGAGGGAAAGTCAGTAAGGAGAGGTACAATATGGCAGAGGTCTTCAAACTTGGCAACTTTAAGACTTCTGGACTTCAACTCCCAGAATTCTCCAGCCAGCTATGCTGGCTGGAGAATTCTGGGAATTGAAGTCCACAAGTCTTAAAGTTGCCAAGTGTGGGGACCCCTTGCACCAAAGGAAGAATGCTACCAAGACTTGCAATGCCCCCAGTGACAAATTCTGGAATATGACAGGAAGCAAACATTTTGGGGTGGGGGAGGAGGAAATCAAGTTCTGTCACGATGTGAACATTGCCAGTTGAGCGCCTCTGCAATATTTCTAGGTTTACTGTATTTTCTAATCAAGCAGACATGTGACATGTATTACTGCGCATGTGTGCATTCCAGGAGTCTCCTCCTTCCTTCTTCTCCTGTGAGCCTCGCCCGAGGCAGACATGAATTCTTAGCTGAGAAAATGTAGCTTAATAACGTTTATATTCTTTTGTTACTTTTGTACTAAAATAAATATTTTGTTAATTAGAATTGAATCGCAGTTTTATTTTCTAAGTAAGAATGACTTCAAGGAAGCAAGATCCTATATCACCTCTTTGATAGGAATAATTTCCTATCCGTCAAGTTCTTTCCAATATTTTTGAAATGTTTTTTTAAAAGTTTCTTCAAAGCTGAGAGGAATCATCCCTTTTCGGATCTCTTTCAGCCTTCCAGAAAATCAGAAGAAGGCACTGCAAGTAAAGCATGAAATAAGTCTAAATATTATAATGCCACCAGATTCTCCCTCTGTATGTATTCAAGCCACGGAATGCAGTCCACAGCTTGGCTGTCTGAATGTCAATGGCACAGGGAACCTATCCTGAATTTGAATGAGCCTTTCGGGTGAAGTAAGATGCTATGCAAATGATTTCCATTAGCTGTGACCTCAGCCAGTCCAGAAAACCAGCCAAAAAGATAAATTAAAATAAGATTATCAAAAGCCAGCCTAATGAATATGTAAGACAAATGTTACACACAGCACAGGATGCTGTGGGATACCCATTTTCAAAAGTTCTTGCTTTCTACTCCATAGCAAAAGAAAAGCTATATTTTGCCCACTCAGTGGCTTGTTAAGCGATAGTCAGTTACTATTTCCAGCAATAGTGGATGATGCTACTTCAACCCCTTCTCAAGATTAGCTGATGCTTCTTCAACTGATCTGCAGGCAGTTGGTGACTGTGGAAATGTGCTTGAGAGTAGGGATTTAGGAGATCTGTTTAAGAGTGACCATACAGATTTGAAGAGTAGACAAATCGCTGTCCGCCTAGAATTGCAATTTCTGGATGCTTGAAGTCAGCTGTTGGACCTCTTTGGACGCATAAGAAAACAGAGATCTGGGCCACCAGCCTCTGTAAATGGTAAGTAACATGACACTTCTGGGTTGTCCTAAGACCCAGATCTGACAAAAACCGTGGCAGTTTGCCTTCCAATCTTTGCTAGACAGAAGGAAGAATATGGAAGAGATTACAGCTCTCCATTATCTGGCCGTCTTGATGAAGAAACCCTGCTAAAGTAGGATAGCACCATTCTATGTGCACTAACGGGGCACATTTGGAATACTGAGTCCAGTTCTGGTCACCATGATACAAAAAGAAAAGATGCTGAAGTTCTAGAAACAGTGCAGAGAAGAACAACGAAGAAGATAAGGGATCTGGAGGCTAAATTATGTGATGAACGGCTAAAGGAACTAGGAATGTTTAGCCTAATGAAGAAAAGGCTTAGGAGAGACATGATAGCCATCTTCCAGTACTTATAGGGCTATAAGGGATGAGGGGATCAATTTATTTTCCAAAGCACCTGAGGGCAGGACAAGAAGCAATGGGTGGAAGTTCATGAGAGGGAGAACAACCTAGAACTACGCGGCCTACAGTCTGACCTAAGCATAGTATACAAAATTGTCTGCTACAATGTCCTACCTGTCAACGACTACTTCAGCTTCAACCGCAATAATACACAGGCAAACAATAGATACAAACTCAAGGTAAACCGCTCCAAACTCGATTGCAGTAAATACGACTTCAGCAACGGAGTGGTCAACGCCGGGAATGCTCTACATGACTCCATTGTTACATCCTCAAACCCCAACAGCTTCAACCTTAAACTGTCTACCGTGAACCTCACCCCATTCCTAAGAGGTCCGTAAAGGGGGCATGCATAAGCGCACCAGCATGCCTACCATCCCTGTCCTACTGTCCCCATTTATTTGTACTCATTTCCTGTGTTCATGTCCATGTTTATACTTATACCTGCTATCTTGTACATGTTTGACAAACTAAAAAGAAGAAGATCCAACCTGGAAATAAGGAGGAATTTCCTGATAGGGAGAACAATTAATCAGTGGAACAGTTTGTCTCCCAGAGTTGTGGGTGCTCCATCACTGGAGATTTTCAAGAAAAGTTTGGACAACCATTTGTCTGGCATTGTATAAGAGTCCTGCCTCGAGCAGGGGGTGGGACTAGAGGACCTCCGAAGTCCCTTCCAGCCCTAGGATTCTGTGATTCTAAGCAGGGGCGGGTTCCTATTTTTTTACTACCACTCTGTGGGCGTGGCTTATTTTGTGGATGTGGCTTGCCAGCCATGTGACCGGGTGGGCGTGGCTTGTCGGCCATGTGACCGGTTGGGCATGGCTTGCCGGTCATATATTAGTTATTTCACAGAGATGTTACTACTATTTTTGCTATTTTGTACCTTACACGAAAAACTTTGCATACAAAGTGCGTGTTACACCATGGCAACACAGCAACCTTTATATGCAGAAAATGCTATAGTTAAAAGACAAGCAAGTCTCATACAGCATTTTTGGTTTCAGTCATGGATTCCTTAGACGAAAATATTGAGGACTGTTAAAAGAACAGTATCTTTTAACAGTCCTCAATGTTTTTATCTAAAGAATAACAGTATAAAACTGTATAAAATTAATAGTATAAAAGGTTAAGCTTTCGGAAAACGCCCACTTTGGGAAGCTTTAGGCAAAAGCGAAGGAAAAGTGTCAAATGCGAGCTTCTTATTATTTTCAAGCGAAGGGACGGGGAAAGACTTAATTGTCAGGTTTCTGGGCATGCGCAGAAGAATTTTTTTTTAATTTAAAAAAAAAATTTTAAAAAATGGTGGTGTCCAGGCACCGGCAACCGACCGCACCGGTACTGTGACGTCACCAGCGGGCCGCTACCGGTGCTATAGAGTGGACCGCACTGGTAGGAACCCACCACTGATTCTAAGTAAAGAATAGGCTAAAGTACCCCAGGCAGTTACCATTCCTGTCTTGCTATGACAACACAGATGTGTTTCATTCTCCCATTTCCTCCTCCTTTCCTGCCTCCCAGATGTCACCTCTTCTAAAGACCTCTATCAATATAAGGAAGCCTTGGCAGATGGCCTTGGCTTCCCCTTGGGCAGCTGCTGCTGAGTTCAGTCGATATACAAAACCTTCTGACAAGGGAGAATGGAGGGCACAGCATGAACCTTTAAAGGCATCAGGGATTTATCAGCCGGCAAACGGTGAACCTCTTCTAGACTTTTCACAGTGCTTGCTCAGTACCGTGTTCCATTTATTACTACCTTTCAACAGAAAACCAAGGCTCTCTTCCAGCAGGTAGATTTAAAGGTCTCCCTGGAGACAGAAGGAACCAGGACTATGATGAAAAAAGGGGGTGAAAGCCGAGATTGCTGGAGGCTTGCAAATCAGCTCCCTATCTCACAACCAGGCAACAACTTAATTAGGTAAAAACCAGCTTCTGTTGGCAACGGTCCTCCTCATCAGGGTTATAAAATCAAATTAAGACCAGCTTCTTTTTACAAGGAGAGCCAATGCAAGTGAGCAATCGAATTCACACAAGTAGCCCTAAAAATTCAACACAGAAGTACCAAAGAGAGAGAAGCCGGGAGTATTTTAATTAAAAACAGACTGGGGAACACCAGGATTTTTTTCTTGAGTCTTCCAGGGGTGGGTTCCACTTTCCTTCCTTACCGGTTCGCATCACGACGGAAGTGCGTGTTTTCCCCCCTCACGTCACATCGGGGAAATGATCCTCTGTGCATGTGCAGAAGCCTCTGTGCATGCACAGAGGATTTTTTTTGCCAGCCGTGGTGACTGGAGAACCGGTTCAGGGGCATGGACAGCCGGCCATTGCTGCCGGTTCGGCGAACGGGTGCAAATTTCCGCCACTGGTACGGGTGAACCGGTCTGAACTGGCACCAACCCACCACTGGAGTCTTCCCTTCCATTTGCAGGTGAAATGATTTAAAGCAGTATTTCTCAACCTTAGCAACTTCAAGGTGTCCAGACGTCAAGTCCCCGGCTAAAGTGGGCCATTCTCAGAGAAAATTAAAAACAATCCTGAAGAAAAAATGTCATATTCTAGACCTGGATTTCTCCATTCTGCACACCATTGCACTCTGATACAAGGATTAAGAGCACGATTGGGGGGGGGGCGTGCATAAGCGCACCAGCGTGCCTACCGTCCCTGTCCTACTTGTACCCATTTCCATGTACTCATTTTATGTGTTTATGGCTTCTATATATCCATTTTTTGTGCCATTTTTTTCATGTGTCCTGTTTCCTTGCACTTGTTGACAAATAAAATGAATGAATGAATGAATGAATAGATAGATAGATAGATAGATAGATAGATAGATAGATAGATAGATAAATAAATAAATAAATAAATAAAAATAAATAAATAAATAAATAAACAAACAAATAAATAAATAAATAAATAAATATTTGCTTACACTAAAGCCCTGCTCAGGGCTTGGGATCTCTGAGGGTGATTGGAGCTCAAGGTTGCTCATAAAGAAATGGGAAATCTTTTTTTCATGCCTTTTGCAATTTAAGACAAATGTCCTTAGATCTTTCTTTTTCCTCCTCCCCATCCCTTCTCAATGATACCCTTCTTTAAATCAGAGAAGGTTCGTATAATCCGATTCTTCTGGGAAACCCATTAAACCATCCTGGTGAGGTGGATGCTTTCACATTGTGGTGTTGGCGAAGACTCTTGAGACTCCCTTAGTTAGACTGCAAGGAGATCAAATCAGGAAATCAGTTCTGACTGTGGAAGGACACATACTGAAGCTGAATCTCAAATACTTTGGCCACCTAATGAGCAGAGAGAGAACTCACTGGCGAAGATGCTGATGTTGGGAATGATGGAAGGCGAAAGGAGAAGGGGAAGGCAGAGGAGGAGGTGGTTAGATAGTGTCATTGACACAAAGAACATGAATTTGGGCAAACTGGGAGACAGTGGAGGACAGGGGGCCTGGCATGCAATGATCTATGGGTTTGTGAAGAGTAGGACATGATTTAGAGCCGAGGTGGAGCAGTGGTTAAAAGCAGCACTGCAACCTACTTCAGCTGACTGCTAGTTCAGCAGTTCAGCTGTTCAAATCTCACCAGGCTCAAGGTTGACTCAGCCTTCCATCCTTCTGAGGTCGGTAAAATGAGGGGCCATGTCACGCAGTGATTTTTATTGCCTGTTATATGTATATGCAGGGAGATGCATCCCTATTCATTATAATGGTTTATTCCTGAGCACGTGATTGATATGTTCTTGTACGCATGTGTACATTCCTTTCTCCGATCTCTCCTTCTGTTCCTGGCTTCCATTGAAGCAAGACCTACTTTTATATCAGAGATGTAGAATAATGAGGATTTATTGTTTTTGTACTGAAATAAACATTTTTACTTAGACTTTTAAACTACGGTTTCTTTTCTAATGTCTGATGTCTGGGAAAAGATCTATTTCTCCTTTGTGAGATTAATTATCGCCTCTGTCAACCCAGATTGTTGGGGGCAACATGCTGAACTCTGTAAACCTCTTAGAGAGGGCTGTAAAGCACTATGAAGCGGTATATAAATCTAAGTGCTATTGCTATAGTGACTGACCACCACCACCACCACGAGATGAATGTCCAGCCTCTTTTTCAACATTTTTTTAAAATTGCCACAGGATTTTTTTACAAAAAACAAAACAACAACCCAGATTATATTTGTGATGTTCCTATTGATTCACTTTTCCTTCCTTATCAAATTTCTGAGCTTTTATTATTTTAAAAGTAAATGGGAAGATTTCCACCTGACAATGACAGACCTTGTGGGAGATGCAAAGAAAGGGAAGTAGAAAGACTTCCAGAATAAGAGAGGATAATAAGCTAGAAGAAAAACAGACTTTTTTCCCCAGGGCAGCAGACTTTTCAAAACATAATGAGATCTAGAGGGAGATGAGCTTGATGACCCAGAGAAGTCAAGAGCTCATTCTGGCAATTATCCCATCTATTGACTGGACAAAACTTGCTCTGGAATGTATAACGAAACTGGAAGGAAAGAAAGTGGCCGAGAAAGTAACAAAACCATGACATTCTGCGAAGTTCAGGATTCATTCGCTGCCAGCTACACCACCCACCCACAACCACATTGTGAAAAAAAAATCTCATTGCCAGTGAGATACCATTACAAGATGGTCTCTGTCTGTTTCTGTCTGCCCCACTGGATCCAGCAGGATGGGCGCGTTCTGAGATATTCTGCATATTAAAACAGGTCTCCCCTGTTGCAGCACGAGCCCTCCAAGAACCCCATGCCCTTGGAGATCCATGGGACCCCAACCCCGCTAGTATTCCCCAGTAAGTCTTTGAAAACCTGAAGGTTTGGTGAACCCATCACTGAGTTTTTGTGTATTTTACGATTAGAGTTGGCTTCGTCTTCAGTTGCCAGTATTTCAAGAACGTTGTTTTTGTTGTTGTGATAGGTGGCTATACAAACTGAGGTAATAAATAAATAAAAGTGCCCAAAGCAAGCCTATGCCATGTGTCTGTAGGAAAAGAAGTCGAGAATCAACAGCTATAAGAAAATAAACAAATACACAGGTGTGTGCGCGTGCACACACACACACACACACACACACACACACACACACACACACACCACTCTTTTGTGCTGGACATTCATAGCAGCTTCCAGGACCAGCTTGGCTTTGCTGGCCTTTGGTAAAGCCTCCCTTGAATCAAACAATTCCTAAAGCCTGCATGGACGCACCCTTATCCCTCTCCTTCTCCTTCTCCTTCTCCTCCTTCTGAAATTTTCTTCTGCTCTCCCATCTAGGGAGAGATTAACTGTAATCACAGGCCTGGAAGTCTTCTAGTCCAGGGGTCTCCAACCTTGGCAACTTGTGGACTTGTGGACTTCAACTCCCAGAGTTCCTCAGCCAGCTTTGCAAAGCTGGCTGAGGAACTCTGGGAGTTGAAGTCCACAAGTCCACAAGTTGCCAAGGTTGGAGACCCCTGTATCTAGTCCAGTGCTTCTCAAATAGTGGGGCGGGCACCCCTGGGGGGGCGCGGAGCGATGCCAGGGGGCGCATGACCCCGGGGAATGTGCTTTTTTGCTGCAGGGAGTAGGGGTTTTTTGCACTGAACAATAGCACACAGCACAGAGCAGGAGATATGAAGTGCAGATAACAAACCCTTAAGAGACACCATGGAAAAATATTTAAGAGGGATGAAAAGAAAGGAGGAGAGAGACGGAGATAATGAGACAAACGTAAGTCTCCCAAAAGCTAAGACGAGGAAATACGATGAAGTGTATGTAGCGCTTGGCTTCACTGTGACTATGGTGGGAGTCGAGGAAAGACCGGTATGTTTACTGTGTCTAAAAATGTTGGCAGCGGACACGTGCCGAACATTGCAAACAATTGTCCTGGTGGAGAGTTTATTTTATTTATTTTATTTAAGAGTTCTTATAGGCCGCCCAATCCCGTGGGACTCAGGGCGGCTTACAGCAGAGATCAGAACTACATCTTAAAATAACATCTAAAAAACATATTACAATTTAAAAATCCATTCATACTTGGGGAGTCAGCTCTTCACCCCGCCTGCCGGAAGAGCCATGTTTTTACTGCCTTGCGGAAGGCCAGTAGGGTGGGGATAGTCCGGATCTCTTGTGGGAGTTGGTTCCAGAGAGATGGGGCTCCCACAGAGAAGGCCCTCCCCCGTGGGCCCGCCAGCCGGCATTGTTTGGCAGACGGGACCTGGAGGAGGCCCTCTCTGTGGGACCTCACTGGTCGTAGGGAGGAATGTGGCAGGATGCGGTCCCGAAGGTAACCTGGCCCTGAGCCATGTAGGGCTTTAAAGGTCAAAACCAACACCTTGAATTGCGACCGGAGACTAATGGGCAGCCAATGCAGCTGGCAGAGAATGGGTGTTACGTGGGTGTATCTCGGTACACCCACCACAGCTCGCGCAGCTGCATTCTGTACCAATTGTAGTCTCCGGATGCTTTTCGAGGGTAGCCCCATGTAGAGCCCGTTACAGTAGTCAAGCCATGAGGTGACAAGGGCATGAGTGACTGTGAGCAAAGCCTCCCTCTCCAAGTAGGGTCGCAATTGGTGCACCAGCCGAATCTGTGCAAAGGCTGAAAGATGTTGCTCCAATTTAAGCTGTGGATCTAGGAGGACACCCAAATTGCGGACCCATTCTGAGGGAGTCAATTTTTCTCCCCCAAGAACCAAGGAGGGACAGTCGACATAGTCCTTGGGAGGCAATATCCAGAGCCACTCAGTCTTGTCTGGGTTGAGTCTGAGTCTATTCACTCCCATCCAGACCCTTACATCGTTCAGGCAGCGGCACATTACATTAACTGCTTCACTGAACTGACACGGAGTGGAGATGTACAACTGGGTATCGTCGGCATATTGTTGATACCTCACTCCGTGTCGTCGGATGATCTCACCCAGCGGTTTCATGTAGATGTTGAACAGGATGGGCGAGAGGACCGAGCCCTGTGGCACCCCGCAAACCAGGGGCCTAGGGGCTGACCTCTGCCCTCCTGTCAACACCGACTGCATCCTGTCGGAGAGAAAGGAGGAGAACCACCGCAAAACGGTGCCTCCCACTCCCATCTCCCCAAGACGACGCAGAAGGATACCATGGTCGATGGTATCGAAAGCCGCTGAGAGGTCAAGTAACACCAAGATGGAGGAATGACCTCCATCTCGGGCTCGCCAGAGATCATCCATCAGAGCGACCAAAGCAGTCTCTGTACTGTAACCACGCCTGAAACCCGATTGAAAGGGATCCAGATAATCCGTATCCTCCAATAGCCGCAGGAGTTGGAGCAACACCACTTTCTCGACAACTTTACCCACGAAGGGTAAGTTGGAGACTGGACGGAAGTTCTTTAAATCCATTGGGTCCAGGGAAGGCTTCTTGAGGAGGGGCCTCACCACCGCAGCTTTTAAGGGCTGCGGGATGGACCCCTCTCTCAAAGATGCGATCACAACAGCCTGGAGCCAGCCGCGTGTCACCTCCCTGCTAGCCAAAACCAGCCAGGAGGGACACGGGTCCAATAAACAAGTGGAGGCACTCATCGCTCCTATGGCCTTGTCCACATCCTCAGGAGTGATAGGCTCAAACTCCTCCCAAATAACAGGACTAAGACTCTCCCCTGTCATCTCGGCCTGCCCTGTCCAAATGGAGTCCAGATCTGTCCGAATCTGAGTGATTTTATCCGCCAGGAACTGGGAAAATTCCTCAGCTCTACCCTGCAAGGGTTCTTCGCCCCCCCCCTTTGCAAGGAGGGAGCACGTTACCCCAAACAGGGCGGCTGGGCGGGAGTCGGCGGACGCAATAAGGGTGGAAAAATACGCACATTTTTCCGCCCGTATTGCCACTAAGTAAGACTTAATGCAAGTTCTTAAAAGTGTCCGATCAGATTCAGCTTTACTAGCCCTCCATCGTCGCTCTAGGTGTCTCTTTAGGCACTTCATCTCCCGGAGTTCCTCAGTGAACCAAGGAGCCCTCCTGGATCCGCTGCCCCGGAGAGGCCGCAAAGGCGCAATCCGATCTAAGGCCCCCGTCGCTGCCCGATTCCAGGCAGCCACTAGGTCCTCAGATGAACTGTGTACTAGGGATTCAGGTATTTCCCCAAGTTCCCTCTGAAATCCTTCGGATTCCATTAGGCGCCTGGGGCGGAACCACTTAATCGATCCCGCCTCCTTGCGGTGGAGGAGTGGTGCCATAAAATCTAACCTCAGGAGGAAATGATCTGACCATGACAAGGGTACTGTGACTAAACCCCTCAGCCTCAGATCATCTCTCCACTGCCCCGAGAGAAACACAAGGTCAAGTGTGTGACCCCCCTCATGAGTCGGACCCTGAACTACTTGGGTCAGGTCCATGGTTATCATGGAAGCCATGAACTCCTGGACTGCTTCCGAGGTTTCACCAGGAGATGGCAGATTGAAGTCCCCCAGCACCATCAACCTGGGGAACTCAATCGCCAGCCCGGCTATCACCTCGAGCAGAACAGGCAGGGCCTTTGCAACGCAGCTAGGAGGCAAGTACATTAGCAGAAGGCCCACCTGTACCCCTAAGTCCAACTTCAGAAGGAGCGTCTCACACCCAACAATCTCCGGGGCAGGGCTCCTCCGAGGACACAGATTTTGGCAAGCTATAATTGCCACTCCTCCACCCCTTCCCTGGGGTCGCGGCTGATGCTGCACTGAGAATCCGTCTGGGCACATTTCGGAGAGGGGAACCCCCCCCCCCACCTGGCCCAGCCAGGTCTCAGTAATACATGCCAGGTCCGCCCCCTCTTCCAAGATTAGATCCCGGACCAGGGGGGCCTTGTTGTGGGGGGGCGCGAAATGTTTACTTCCTCCTAGGGGGGCATAACAGAAAATAATTGAGAAGCACTGATCTAGTCCAACCCCCTGCCCAAGGAAAGAGATCTTATACCATCCCAGTAAAGTGGTTGTCCATTTTTTTTCTTGAGAAGCTTTTTTTCTTGAGCTGAATCAGAATTGATCAATGGCTGCCACTTGCTGTGACCTCTCGCAAAAGATTTATCTGCGCAAAATATTAAAATCACTGTCCGTGATCCACAGTCTTGAACAAAGACTCTGTTTATTTAAAGCCACGGTAAAACAGTCCATGTCTCCCTCCTCAAGGTTTACCAGACAGCTTAGCCACTATTTGGGGGGGTGGGGCGGTCTGTTTCTTGGCCAGACTTCTGTGGCATCCAGCAAGCTATCATCTAGCAAATATCATCTGAATGCTGCAGCTGACTAGACACCAACAAGAGGAAATGCATGTTGCAAGGAGGGTGCCAGACAATGATTAATGGGGAAGAGAGGAAGACAGGCACAATCTTGGCTTAAAGCATGATTTGGCTTTCACACTCTGTAGACAACACAGGAGTCACTCTCCCTTCTTATGTTTCTCTCTTTGCTATTGCCTTTCCTTGCTCAATCCTGATAAACAGTCTGGGACTACCAACCAGGGAGCAAGAAAAGCAAAAGAAAAGAAAAGAAAAGCAAGAGTGTTATCTCTCTCTCTCTCTCTCTCTCTCTCTCTCTCTCTCTCTCTCTCTCTCTCTCTCTCTCTCTCTCTGTGTGTGTGTGTGTGTGTGTGTGTGTGTGTGTAGAATTTTTTGCTGATAAATGAAAATAAAGGGAGACTATTATGGATCGATTTTGAGCTATTTAGCTCTTGTCAGATAGCCATACCCTTACTGGGATTTGATAGAGAGAGAGAGAGAGAGAGAGAGAGAGAGAGAGAGAGAGAGAGAGAGAGAGAGAGAGAGAGAGAGAGAGAGAGAGAGAGAGAGAGAGAGAGATACAGATACAGATACAGATACAGATACAGATACAGATACAGATACAGATACAGATACAGATACAGATATAGATATCTGT
>JALIGW010000017.1:14949877-15159877 GCA_023053685.1 Diadophis punctatus similis
CGGCCGGAGGGAGAGGCTTCTGCAGCCCGCAAAATTGCTTTGTTGGGGAATCAACACTGTTAAACTATTTAAGTCTGCACTACTATTAATCTTCTCATCGTTCCCATCACCATCTCATCCCACTAATGACTGTATGACCGTAACTTTGTTGCTTGTATCCTTACAATTTATATTGACTGGTTCCTAATATGATTTGATTGCTTATTTGTACACGGACTATCATTAAGTGTTGTACCTTATGATTTTTGATGAACGTATCTTTTCTTTTTATGTACACTGAGAGCATATGCACCAAGACAAATTCCTTGTGTGTCCAATCACACTTGGCCAATAAAGAATTCTATTCTATTCTATTCTATTCTATTCTATTCTATTCTATTCTATTCTATTCTATTCTATTCTATTCTATTCTATTCTATTCTATTCTATTCCATTCCATTCCATTCCATTCCATTCCATTCCATTCCATTCCATTCTATTCTATTCTATTCTATTCCATTCTATTCTATCCTATTTCCACATTCTATTCTATTCTATTCTATTCTCTTATGTGACTGATGACAGACCTTGGGGGGAGGGGAAACAGGGTCAGAGGCAAGGCGCGGACTAAGTAGGGTCAGAGCTGGCTTCACTAGGTCCATGCTGACATGGCGTTCCTAATAAACAACTGGATTTTTCTTGAAAACTGGCTTGAAGCTCCTGCTTTTATTAAGGCATTGGTCGGAACCCTGACACTTCAGCTGCTTGAGGTTCTTGCATGAAACAAGCTGGAAGTGAACATTGTGAACACACATTGGCTGTCCAAGTGATCTGATGCTTATTTATGCCATGGCTATTTCCTCTGTTTCTTTACTTCTCCTAGGGCAGTAAAATGAAAAGACCCATTTTCCGTTTTTCTATTCACTTGGGCTAGAAGACAAGCTGAATTCTTGTCAACTGCGACAATTTAGAAAGTCCATCTGGAGATGAAAAGGGGTTGACCTGCTGACCTCCATAGGAAGTTTACGACTATAAACTGTAAACCATTAAAACTGAAATTAGAATTAGAATTTGGATGTCCTTGGTTCTTAGCAAATCCTCTCCAAAATAGGTATATTTTGTTTATTTTTAAATCAAACCATTAAAATGGGAAGATTAGAAACTTTCCACACATGAACCATTTGATGTGATTCTTCCTTTGGAACAGAGGTGGGTTCCCGCCGGAGCTGCCCGGTGCGCAGCTCCGGTAGGGAGCGACCGATTGCGCAACCGCTCTGGAGCCTTTTCTGCCGGTCCATCGCGCGTGTCGCCATTTTTCCCCGAGAATTTTTGGGCGATTTTGCTTCTGCGCATGCGCGGAAGCAAAATCGTGCCGAAATCTCACGAGGGGATGCACAAGATAGAGCGATTTTGGCAAGATTTTGCTTCTGCGCATGCGTGGAAGCAAAATCACGCCAAAATCTTGCGCGTGCATGCATCCCCTTAGCAAAAGCAAAATCGCGTGAGGGGGCAAGCGCCCGAAGCGAGCACACGTGCGCCTGAAGCATGGAGATGCACGTGCAGCACACCAGCACCGGTAAGGGAGCAACCCACCGCTGCTTTGGAAGTGTGTAACTCAACCTCTTCAGAAAGGTGTGCAGTCAAGAACTTGTATAATCAAACGTTAGGGCTACGATAGACCTGTAGGAGTCATCAGCAAGCACAGGATTCCACCCATTGCTACTGTCTACAGTCCTTTAAAGCAGCTGTGTCTTTTCCCCTATGCACTCTAGGGTTCAAAGGCAAGCCCTATCAAATATGCCCTACAAGCAGAGCTTCCAGAGGTCAAAGCAAGCCATTTAATGTTATCAATGCAATGCCAACAAGCACAAAAACGCAGGTCTCTTACTTGACAAATTAAGATGGATGCTGATGAGATGGGAATCTCTGATCTCATGCCAGAGAAAGGCATTTTGTAAATAAGAACCCAAGAGTGAAAACCTTCAAGAGAAACAACCAGCTACTATCAAAAATGCACAAGATCCCCAGGATTTAAATCCGGGAAATAGTATTTCTATAAGGCTACATTTCAGGATGCTGTTAGATAGAGACCATCTATCTAAGAACTCTTTCATAATTCCCTACGGTAAATTTACGGATCTAAACGTCTGACATTCACCTAGGAAAGCCGGTTTGGGAAGTGGGGTGGGGAGAGAGAGAGAGAGATTAAACACAGTACGTCACTCAAAGCCTTCATAGGTACAAGGTATTATTTTGTTTTGCTGGGGATTTGGACATTGGAAGGGGGGAAGTTGGAAGCTAGCAACATAACAAAAGCAAAATATTGAAGACATAATCATCACACACCATTATTGGGCACTGTTATTCATTCAGAGTTCCCAAGTTAATTTGTCCAGACTATTTAATAAGCACGTGGCAGGAACACACTTTTATTTCATTTTCTTCAGCAGTGGTCTGAACATGTCCCCAATGGCACTCAAAGGCCTACTGCATTTCGCTTTCTTTTGACCCTATTTTGAAGCAAAAAGAGAACTTACATTCTTTCATCCTCAACCATTGAGAAAAGCAGCTGTATGTTTTGTTTTTTCAAGGTTTATCGACAGCAAGCTTTGTACACAACTTCCCTTATTTCCTAGTTCTTGGGGGAAGTTCTGAAGAATTCTAGAAAGCAGTTTGAACCTGCTGCCCCAGATCTGGGGACAAGCATCAAAAGTCTTTTGTTTTCAAACACAAACGTTCCCTCTTTTTGGAAAAGCGGGGATGTATGGACAAAACAGGGAGCAGTCCATTAAGAAACATTCAGAAAAACGTCACAAAAGCAAAACCTTTACATCTTAAAACCTTACATGAAATCAGAAAGGATCATGGCCAATAGAGGAAGCCACATATTTCAACTCAGCAACTGAAAAAGGTCCAGAAAATATTTATTGCACTCCCAAAAGTATCAGCCACAGGAAAGAGAGTTATTCACTGGCTTAACTCACACACACACACACACACACACACACACACACACACACACACACACACACACACACACACACAGTCTCTGCATAACGGGGATATGGCAGCTGCATTTTGTAAACAGGATGACATTAGAGGATAAAATTGTGTCATTTTTTGATTCCTTACTTTTAGTTCATTCCTTTGAGACCCATTACCTCTGAAGAGGTAAATGGTTATTGCTTCAACTCACATGTTATATTATCTATTGGATCTGAAAACCAGCAATTGGAGATTGCTCAGGTTCCCGATATGGAATATTTTCATCCCCTCCCTATTTAAAAAAAACCCCATCACAATGTTGACGTAACTACTAAATGTATGACAGTGATCTTTCACACGCCAGATGTCCATGGCAAATCAACCAAGGACATTTATAACTCAAGATTCACTTATAAATTCGTGCAAAAACATTCTCCTTTTTCAGAGTTGGCTTCCGTAGATCAAACAGGTGTAATCTTGATAGTCTCAGATGATGTGGCCAAAACATTTGTTCAGGCATGCCAATTAAACCCAGGATGAGCCAACAGATCCTCAGGTGATATATTATTTTAATTTTAAGATTATTTTATTATATCTTAGGCAAGATGACAATGTCAACTCACAAAGCATTCCTGACCTGGTCTCAAGCTGCCATAGGCAGGGGGATGGGGAACCGAGCCTTGCAGCTGCAGTCAAAGCAAAAGCACATTCCAGCCATCTCTATGTCAAGGCCATCTTCACGGAGATCCACAGTGGCAGGAGGGAGGGACTCTACAACCCGCAAAATTGCTTCATTGGGGAATGTGACTGATGACACACCTTGGTGGGAGAGGGGAACAGGGTCAGAGCCGGGGCGTGAATTAAGTGAGGTCAGAGTTGCTTTGCTTGGAATGTGCTGACATGAAGCTCCTAATAAATAACTGGATTTCTTTTGAAGCTTGGCTCGAGGCTCATGATTTAATTAGGGCATCGGTTGGAACCCTGACAGACAACTTTTAGGAAAGACTGACAGAGAACCTAAGGGTTTGCTTCAGAGGTGGGTTCCTGCCGGAGCTGGCCAGTATGCAGCTCTGGTAGGGAGTGGCCGATTGCGAGGGGGGCCCCACAAAGCGTGTGTGCACCCAAAGCGTGGAGATGCACGCGCACCGCACCGGCACCGGTAAGGGAGGAACCCGCCGCTGGTTTGCTTCCCGATGTTGTGTTAATGGCAAATCCTAGACCTCCTTTACTCCCATTTTGGTCTTCAAAATCATTTCTACATTTTGAAAAATGTTTGGGAGTGTCCAATGATGTAAAGAATTCCTTAGACCAGGGGTGTCAAACTTGATTTCATTGAGGGCCGCATGAGGGTTGTGTTTGACCTCAGGGGGCTGGGGTGGGTGTGGCCAGGGTGGGCATGGCCAGCTTGATGTCACTCATGTCGGGGGTGCTTCTGGTGGCCCGAGGGCTCTACCAGCAAAAATGGTCTCCCAAACTCAGTTTTCTGCCGGGACGGCCTTCTGCAATCCTCTGCCAGTGAAAACAGAGCATGCGGCCCTCCCGAGCTCCGTTTTGCTGGCAGAGGCACCACGGGCCAGTCCTTTGCTGTTTCCAGGGCGGCCCTGAAGGCCAGATCTAAGCATCCTGTGGGCCAGATCCGGCCCCTGGGCCTTGAGTTTGACACCCCTGCCTTAGACTCTAGACTTGCCAAAAAATACCCTGATTTCTATTTCTGAGTTTTCTTGTGCACACACATTGAGCATACCCTCTCTCTCTCTCTCTCTCTCTCTCTCTCTCTCTCTCTCTCTCTCTCTCTCTCTCTCTCTCTCTCTCTCCCTCCCTCCCTCCCTTCTCTCTCTCTCTCTCTCTCTCTCTCTCCCTCCCTCCCTCCTTCTCTCTCTCTCTCTCACACACACACACAAAAACCCTCATCAATTTCACCCCTCTTGAGTTGGCCTGGGTTCCTGAAGAGGGAGATCAAACTCACATGAGTTCCAGAAGGCCAAAAGGTCAGGAACCAGGAGAACAGGTAAGGTATGGGGAAACTGAACAATAACATCACTAAAAAGACACCCTTTCTATTCAGAAGTTTTCAATTATAGAGTCAGGAAAAAATACAGCAATAACTTCAACTCTCCAACACCAGTGAAATCATAAAACCATAGAGAACAGGGGTCGCTTTTACAATCCTGCTGAAATCCTTTCAATAGCTCCGTGTTATCTGAAGAGGCAACAGCATATCTCCCAAAGCTCAGGAAAGGCTGAATGTGAGCGGACGATAGAAGTGTTGGTTGTTGCCAGGCTTAGTGATACAGATCTTCATAAGGGTACAGTATAAATTAGGGTTAGGATTAACAACTTTGAAATGTGAAGTATAAATTACTTTGCAACTTGCACTCCTACTTTGGGCAGGAGTTGGACTAGATTATCTCCAAGCAGGGGCGGGTTCCTAATTTTTTTATTACCACTCTGTGGGCTTGGCTTATTTTGTGGGTGTGGCTTGCCAGCCATGTGACCGGGTGGGTGTGGCTTGCCAGCCATGTGACCGGATGGGCGTGGCTTCTCGGACTGCTGAAGGAAGGGGAACTGAGATAGGTCCTGCCGCCCATTCCCCCTCCCCTCAGCAGCTTGAGAAGCCTCAAACGTGCGAAAATGCCTAGGATCATCACTACGCATTCGTGGCTTCTCAGACTGCTGAAGGGAGGGGAATGGAGATAGCTCCTGCCGCCCATTCTTTCAGCGTCTCACTCGCTCCCACAGCCATCCTCCCCTGCTTGGACTCACTGTGGGGTAGGAAGGCAGCGCATGTGCAGTGCCGGAAGCTCGGCTTCTGGGCATGCACAGAAGAAAAATTAAATAAATTAAATAAAAAAAAATTTAATGGCGGTGCCCAGGCACCGGCAACCGACCGCACCAGTACTGTGACGTCACCAGCGGGCCGCTACCAGTGCTATAGAGTGGACCGCACCGGTAGGAACCCACCACTGCCTCCAAGGCTTTCCTGCCCTATGATTCTATGTTTGACCCCTGGAAATCTGTCACTGTTCCCTTCCCTAATATGGTTGCTAGCCATGAGAATCGGGTCTGCTCTGAGCATGGCAATCCCTCTCAACTGGGGAAGGAGAACGCTGCCATTCTTAGAAACAAGGCGCTTTGCCAAATGAGTTTTCCCCAGCTATTCATTGTCTTTCACTCACCTTCCTTCCCTGCCAGCAAGGCCTTTGAAGACAGGGTAGACAGATGGTTAGCAAGTCATGGGTACATACCAATATTATAAATAGGACTGGCTCAATGACTGTATTTTCCGAACGTTTGAGAAATGAAGCAACTGGGGGCCTCCCACTGCTCCCTTCTAGATGTGCAAAACCATTAACTTAATGCTTCCCACCTTCACTCTGCTTCCATCATTCCATTCATCTGTTTCCTGTGTTTAACCACACTCTTCAAACAGGTTTTATTTTATTTTTTTTTCTGTGCACTTCTCTGTATTGTTCATCTCCTGGCAAAGAGTCACAGGCCAAACACATTCCGCCTTGCTTTCTCAACTGCAAAAAAAAAATCCTGCTACAAATATTGTAAAGAAGCCACATCTCGAAACGAATACATAGACTGAAGAAGTAAACAAAACTGATTCACAAGATCCAAAGCTCATCATCTCTAGATTTATAATATACCCGGCCCAGATAAAAATCAGGACCTTCCTCAACTACACATGAAAAGGAAAGCATGTATTTCTATGTGCTTCATTATTTGTTAGATTATCTCCCACCTTCAAAAGCCTGAGAAGACTGCCTTGGGAATCTACCTTCATTTTATTCCATACATTGCTAATTGATCACAGAGCTACTGGATTTCTCATTAAAAGCTGGGATGCAATATCTCTTAGAGTCAAGTTCAACTCTTGAGGATTTTATGAACACATCCATACAATTTTTTTAACATTATGGGAGGTTGCTTTCCCCTGGGGATTTGTTGTTTTATTTCCCAGTCTAATCTTGGTTGTTTCCCATCCAAGTATTAACCAGGCCTGATCCTGCTTAGCTTTTCAATCCAGGCAAAGTTTTGGCTACCTAGATAAGTTTCAGAGTAATACTGCACTTGTGCTGAAATTTAAATAGAGACACAAATTCTCGGGTCCATGCCTCTTAAATTCTTTTAAATAATTCAGAATATTCCAGTAAACTGATTTCCTTCCAGTTGATAATCAGGATACAGATAATTATATCTGATTTCTGAATACCACTGATGAGTAACCTAAAAGGATGATTTCCAGATAATACAACTCTATGACCAGTCATCCCGCGATGGGATTTAGAATTGTTTTCAAAATACTTTTGATGCTAGGATAAGGCCAGATATGATATCAGCCACAACACAGATTAATATTAAATCTCCAGCTATTATTCTGTACTTTTATCCAGAAGAAATAAAAGGTCAATACTGTACTATAAACAAATAATCTTTTTTAAACTGGGCATAATTTATTCTGTAGGTACAGCATGATTTCTAACTAGCCATTACTCTGAGGCAGAGGTGGGTTCCTCCCGGTTCGGACCGGTTTGCCCGAACTGATGACGTCATGATGATGCCACAGAACCGGTCCGGTCGGTGCCGGTCCGTGGGCGCCGCCATCTTTTTTAAAATATATATATTTATTTACTTTATTTATTTTTTCTTCTGAGCATGTGCAGAAGCTGAGTTTCTGGCACTGTGCAATGCGGTTGTCATCTTGTTTTCGGCTTCTTTTTTTTCTGAGCATGTGCAGAAGCCAAGTTTCCGGCACTGTGCATGCAGTCTCCATCTTGTTTTTGGCTTTTTTATTTTTATTTTTTATTTATTTTTTGGCACTGCTCATGCACGTGTGCGCAAAGTGCGCTCGCGCCCATGAGGCACGGCCATGCGGCGTGGGAGGAAGTGAACCGTCAGTGAGGTAAGTTAGAACCCACCCCTGCTCTGTGGAAACCTAACCTCATTTTTCTTTGAAGATTTGTAAACAAAGGATATATCCAATCAATCCTAAAACATTTTTTTATTGTTATCAGTATTAGATGTAGATTTTTATCCTATCTGAGACTATCTGAGAATATTAGTACTTGGTTTACTTTTGTTAAAACAATTAGTAAATAGTACTAATTAGTACCTAATTAGTAAAAGTGGTTTATATCCTACAGTGCCTCATAGAAAAATCATTGTAATAACGCTACAACACATTAGCACCATTCTAAAATACTGAATTAAATAATGGCAATTCACAATGTGAACAATTCACTTTCTGTCCTAACAGCCACTAAATATCCAACTCTACTAAATTTCAGCATCACACTTTTAAGATAACACGTTTCTCAGAGCAAAAGGAAACATTTACATTCTATCAGTCTGGTTGCTCCTGAGGGTATGCTGCAGGAGCGGGTTCCTAATTTTTTTACTACCACTCTGTGGGCGTGGCTTATTTTGTGGGTGTGGCTTGCCAGCCATGTGACCGGATGGGTGTGGCTTGCCTGCCGTGTGACCAGGTGGGTGTGGCTTCTCGGACTGCTGAAGGGAGGGGAACTGAGATAGGTCCTGCCGCCCATTCCCCCTCCCCTCAGCAGCTCGAGAAGCCTCAAACGTGCGAAAATGCCTAGGATCATCACCGCGCGTTCGTGGCTTCTCAGACTGCTGAAGGGAGGGGAATGGAGCTAGCTCCTGCCGCCCATTCTTTCAGCATCTCACGCGCTCCCTCAGCCATCCTCCCCTGCTTGGACTCACTGTGGGGTAGGAAGGCAGCGCATGCGCAGTGCCGGAAGCTCGGCTTCTGGGCATGCGCAGAAGAAAATTTTAATGGCAGTGCCCAGGCACCGGCAACCGACCGCACCGGTACTGTGACGTCACCAGTGGGCCGCTACTGGTGCTATAGAGTGGACCGCACCGGTAGGAACCCACCACTGGTGTGCTGCATGGTCCAACTGAAGACCTGGTCTCAAAGGAGATGGAAGTGAGGAGTTTGCATTGGATCATGCCCAGGCAACCTCTATCCTCCCATGGAGCTCAAAACTCCCCCAGGTTTGGAGAAAAGATGAGGAAGATGAAACAGGTGAAGAGGAGTCTAGAATGTCACCGAAGGAGGCCAAGGAGTGAAACCAACTGAACATGACCCTGATCTATTATTAGGACCTAACTTGTGGTGATAAGGGTAGCAAAACATCAGTATTTCACTGCCTATCACCTTTATTTGGGGTAACCTCATTCAAAGGATTACTTCATGGTCACTGAGGAAGCACACTAGGCATCTGTTGAATAAAGTTGCTTGGGTTCAATCCAGGTTGGACTCTAAAATCCGGAAGCAGTTCCAACTGAGGCTGGATATCTGGGAAGAACTTGATCCTGTTAGTCTTGAGGATGTGGACTGTGTTCTTGGAACGACTAGCCTGACCACCTGTCTATGAGATCCATGTTCCACCTGGTGGACTAATGTTTCCCAGGAAGTGAACATCATCCCACCGGAGGTTGGGGGAACATCATACACCTGGAGATCAAATTAGTCTCAACCCTGGTGGTCTTCCGTAAGGTTTTGAAGACTTGGTTCTGTCTGAGAATGGGGGTTGGGAGGTAAGGCAGAGCCTGTGAAATGGTGGTTGTGCTGTGCTATGTTTTGATCTCAGCTGCCAATTAGGACTTCTTGACATATTGCGATACTGTTGAGATATCATAGTTTTTAACTGTTGTTCACAAAGCAGAATCAATATGTTGAGATGGGCCATGTAAATTGAAATAACTAACTATTCCTGCCAAGTTAGACACTTGATGATACTTGGAAATTTTGAAAATAAAGTTCCCTCTAAAAAATAATTCTATACAATAAATTAAATATTCTTCTTACTTTCCTAGCTCTCAAAAGCTCCGAGGTTGCATTTCAATATTTATTCCAGAGTGTTATCTATTTGTGAGAGTGCTGAAAAAAAAATGTCTTGATTTCACCTGTAGTTATCTTCAAACATTAAGAAAGCATTACATTTTATCCAAATGGGAAAACAGTACCTTATGGTTTAGTTCTGCTGTTTCTTCAAGTAATTTAAACCAAACACCAAGACAACTAATTGCTATTTCTCTCCAAAGAATAAAATTGTCATGAATAACTTTTAACATCTGTCAAGATTTTAGTTCCACGGAGTTAATTTTGCAAATGAAAAAAAAGGTTACCTAAATGTGAAGAACAATACAAAAGACCACAAGTCCAATGCACACATAAGACTTGCATACAAATACACACACACACACACACACACACACACACACACACACACACACCACCCAAAAACATACCGTATTTCTTGGAGTATAAGACGCACCTTTTTCCTCCCTAAAAGTGGCTGAAAATTTGGGTGCGTCTTATACTTCGAATGTAGCTTTTTTTTTTTCCAGTCCTAACTAGGTGCTAACAGATCTTCCCAGCTCTTCCCAGCTTGCAGGCTCTTTTATTGTTACTCTCTCAGAAGAATTTCCAGCCCTAAGTCTTTGCAGGGTTTTTTTCATTGCTCTACTTGCTCTGAATAAGTTTTTTTCTAGTCCTAACTAGGTGCTAACGATCTTCCCAGCTCTTACTGGCTTGCATGCTCTTTCATTGTTACTTTCTCAGAAGAAGATTTTTTTAAGTCCTAACCAGGGGATAAAATAATGTGCTGAAGCTGACCAGACTAAGGATGCTAGAGCTGAAGTGGTGCAGTGGTGCAGTGGTTAAATGCTGCGACTGCAGGCTGACTGCTAGTTCAGCAGTTCAGCTGTTCAAATCTCACTAGGCTCAAGGTTGACTCAGCCTTCCATCCTTCCGAGGTGGGTAAAATGAGGACCCAGATTGTTGGGGGCAATATGCTGAACTCTGTAAACCGCTTAGAGAGGGCTGTAAAGCACTATGAAGCGGTATATAAGTAAAGTGCTATTGCTATAGTGCTATTGCTAGCCAGATGAATACCTGGTAGGCAGATTGTTTTCCCCTATTTTCCTCCCCAAAAACTAGGTGCGTCTTATACTCCGGTGTGTCTTATACTCCGAAAAATACGGTAAGTTATTTATGCAGATCACCTACCCATCTGCTTCCATGTCACATTGTGATAATCCCAATTGAGACCTTGCAAGAAATAATCAATTTCCCATCATCTGCATTGAAGACATATGCTGACCTCTAGACATTCAGCTCTAGATCTAAATCTGACATTCAACATTGGGGGAAAAAATCATCTTCCAGAATTATGATTCATTCTTCATAAGAGCCTCAAGATCAGGTATTACAGAGGAAGCACTCACCTCTATTTGCAAGAGAACAGTTGTTATGAGATGTCCCTCAACAGGCAGGGCCATTGTAGAACCCCACAATCTAAAATGGAAATCTAAATCGTCAATCACAAAGAATCATAAATCTTTCTGAGCAGGAAGGAAGGGCATCATTCCATTCAGGACTTGGCCATACATCACAAACTCCCAACTTCACATGGCTTAAGTAGGTAGCTGGGCTTTAATACCCAGCTTTTCATACACTCAATATGACATAACTTGATCAAAGTTTTGCAGCAAACTGGGATGAATCCTTCTTATTCTGACAGTAATTCATTTTTTGCTTCCATCTTTGCATGGACTCTTTTCTTGGTGCTTTACAGTCTTTAGGGCAAGAGTTATTGGCTGTTGGCATCTCTGTCCTAACCGTCAGTCCTTAGCTTAGCTCCCACCGCTAGGCCTAGTAATGAGTTTATTTAAAATATTGGAACTCCGCCTTTCTGTCCAAGTATCTTAAGCAAGATTAATAAAGAGAAACAGAAGGAAACCTCACCATTATAAGACATTACAGAAGAGCCCAGAAGGATGGACTGATGAAGATGAAAGCAAAGGAGATGGGAGATAATATGGAAAGTGAAGAGAGGTAAGGATTTCTCAAGCAATAGCAATAGCATTCAGACTTATATACCACTTCATAGTGCTTTTATAGCCCTCTCTAAGCAGTTTTACAGAGTCAGCCTCTTGCCCCCATCAGTCTGGGTCCTCATTTTACCCACCTCGGAAGGATGGAAGGCTGAGTCAACCTTGAGCCTGCTGAGATTCGATCTGCCAAATTGCAGGCAGCCAGCAGGCAGCAGAAGTAGCCTGCAGTACTGCACTTTAACCACTGCGCCACCACGGCTCTTCAAGACTTTATTATTGTTGTGTTTTATCTACCTTTCCTATCTCTTCACTTCCATCGGCTTCTGGGCAGATGGGGAATAAGGGAAAAGATCCATTTTCCGGGATGCAGAGAGGCAGGGGCCCATTTACAAATGTTGTGCTCTGTCAGGCATCTGTGCACGGCTGCCAGCAGATGTTATTGTAATTATGATTAAAATGCTACAGAAATTATACTAATCCAGTAAGTCATGTTAGTAAATTTATTTGCTCTGAACGGTAAAACTGAATGAATAGCATAAAGCAAAGCCTTTTCATACCAGATGAGAGAGACAAACCCATAATTAAGATACAATTTAAGTCGACCAGACTCATTTTGTGACGAGGTGGGCTGCAAATAAATTTAATGAAGAAAGAAAAATACATAGATAAAATAAAATAGGACAGCTCAATGCAGGAAAATGTATGATGGGTAACCTCTGGCCTGCTTGACAGAACCACATAAAGCGTACATCTGCACTCATGTCTACCTTGTAAGAGAAGAACTGGCAGAATCTGGGGGTGGAGTCAAAAGAGGGATCTGCCTAGAATCCCTACGTAGCCACAAGTGAACTAAATCCAACCTCCCTTGAATTCCATTGACCCTTATCTAACTCCAAGCAGCTGCTGAATATTAGTTGAAAATATTTCTGTGCATAGGCACAGAAGCAATAAATGCCTGAGAAGCAATAAATTAGATCCACATTGTACGTTCACATGTGGATCTGATCTTCTGTGTCATCTGAAGATTTAAGCTAAAAATGGTTTCTCCACACAGTCTCTGAAAAGATGCTAGAGATATTTCCCCCTGAATCCAGCTATTTAGTACCGTTTGGTGCTCTGCCAAGCTCAGTCAACACTGCCAGGTGTAGGATGAACTTGTAGAGATGTTCAAACAAAAAATAAGAAAGAAGGTTTAGCTTGCTTCCCAGAAAATTCTACTCCATCCTAGGAAAATAACTGGGGGGAAAAACCCATGAGTTGTTCTTAGGTTTAGCTGTCACTCAAAGGAAACACATAGGTGGGAACTAAGGATCGTGTGATGACACAGGGCACGGCACAGAGATAACACAAACAGCTGGAAGTTCAAACCGGCCCTTTTAGTGCTCCAAATCTCCCCCAAACAAACCTCAAAACAGCCTCTGGTTGCAATTAGTCCAGCCCAGCGCTGTTTGCACCAAGGTTGCACGGCAATAAATCCCAAATTTATCTAGCAAAACAAGAACCAAGCAAGGAGTTCAGGGAGCAAAAGATACAGATAGTCAGTCCAGAATGTCACACAGGAATGCAAGGATTCTTGGCAAGTTCAAATGGCACACAACACTCCAGGAACTCAGCATTTGTTCCTGACAAATGCCCCTCCCCACAGCGTCTCTTTAAGTCTCACTCCCCAGGTGTGCTCGGTGAAGCTGGGCGGAGCCCTCTCCTCATGAGTGGCCTCCTCCGTTGGAGCTGGTCCTGCCTCCTCTGCACTCTCCAAGCCCTTGCATCAAAAGGGGGTGGTTCCTGCTCCTCAGCTGAACTCTGCTCCACCCTGCCTGCAGGCCTTGCTAATTCTGAACAGCCTGGCCTGAACTGACTGCCCTTCCCCAGTTTCCTCCAAGGCCAACAGAGCTGCCTTCTCACTCGCTGTCAGTTCTTGTTCCAGCTCATCTTCTGCCGCAGAGTTAGACTCCGACAGGGGCATGACAGATAGATTAATTTTTCCCTTCCCGGAAGACCTCCCACCACCACCAAAAGTCTTAAGGACTACCCAGCTGGATGGGGGGATGCCTATTGGGCATTTAACGTCATTCACAGAAATGTCCATGTTGGATGCTGAACATCACCCAAAAGCTGATTTCTGCTCTCTGAGTCTATGAATGAGTTTAAACAGTGAACTAAGACACCATATCAGTTTTCTTTTGTTTTCTTTTCTTTTTTTTTCTTTTGGTATCTGGGGTGATGTGTGATCCCAGTCTATCTAATTAAACCAGCACTTTACAGCAAAGATTTTCAGGTATCAGTTTTTAGTCTCTTCTATCATTTGCTGTCAGAAGCTTTTTAAATAGAAAATGCTCAAGACTAAATCCCAAAGAGATGTTCAACCTGCCAGCATTTTATATTATAATTAACTGTCATCTTGCCAGATTTCTGAGATGGATTTAATCTTGCATAATTTTTAATAACCTTTTCAGCCTCTGATAAAGTGAACCAAAGGTTCGCATACTTGAAACGTAGGTGGTAGTCCTGAGCAGATTTCTCCAACTATTTCCAGATTCGTAGACTCTGAAATTTTCAGGTGAGTCAAAAATGCCACAAAGATTAAACTCTCAAAAAAATTGGAGCCACTAGCAACCTCCTTCATTAACATTTCCAGAGATAGGTAACAGAAAAAGGTCTGACCCATGTTAATTGAACAAGAATAATAGTATTTCTTCCTTAGTTCCAAAAATCCAACAGTTCTTGAAGCTACCAAGGTAGATTGCACAAATTTTATATTCTTTTAAATACAAATATTTGGGGATGTTCTGTTATTATATAGCAAAAAAGCAATAATTCTAATGGTGAAGTCTATTCTTCTCTGTTTTTAAGTTTTATTAACTTTTTTAATAGCACTGTTTTTTAAGAGCCCCATAGTAGTTCACCCTTAAAACCACCAGCAACAGTTACTTACAACAATACATTAAGAATCCCAAAAGGAACCAACACATGGCCCCCAATGCAAGAATATTGGGCAATGGCATCTCTTACCCACTAATGTACAGGCTGTGTTTGTTCTGTGATGAGCTGAAGAGTGTGACCACAAAGAATGAGAGACATCTCTAAATTGGATTTTGCTATCTCCTTCTCTCTACCTGTTTCTATATCCTCCGGGACCTACCACATTCCTCCCTATGACCAGTTAGGTCCCACAGAATGGGCCTCCTCCAGGTCCCATCAGCCAAACAATGTCGGTTGGCGGGCCCACGGGGGACAGCCTTCTCTGTGGGAGCCCCATCTCTCTGGAACCAACTCCCACAAGAGATCCGGACTATCCCCACTCTATTGGCCTTCCGCAAAGCCGTAAAAACATGGCTCTTCCGGCAGGCGGGGTGAAGAAGTAGATCGGATTCCCCCTGAATGAATGGGTTTTTTTTAATGATGTTATGTTTTATATTATCATGTTTTTATTGTATTGTTCTTATTCCTATTGTACGCCATCCTGAGTCCTACGGGACTGGGCGGCCTATAAGAACTTTTAACTAAATAAAATTAAATTAAATGTAGCACTACTTTTATTATTGCAACACCAAAATGGTTTGCAATCAAGATAATGTAACCTTTTGACTAATCGTGATAGGCCTAATATGGGTCATTCAGGAAACAGAAGGGCATATTTCCCTGCTAGACCCTAACAGTGAAGGGATGAGGCTAAAAGGGACAATTGCATTGAATTCCTATTCAAGGGAAGGGAGGATATTCGCTGAGCATCAGGCAATAAGCAACAAGCAGACTATCAACAGAATAATTTTACCCTAATGAAAATTCCACATACAAGGTGACTTTTATATAACTGACTCCCATCCCGCCTTTTGGGTAATTAACTCAAAAAATATCTTCACAGCACCAAGAATTCCATTTTAATGCCTCTTGCACTAACATACATAAGAATATAGAGTTGGAAAGACCTTGGAGGTCTTCTAGTCCAATCTCCTGTTTTAAGCAGGAGACCCTAAACCATTTCAGACAAATGGTTGTCCAGTCTCTTTTTAAAAGCGATGGAGCACCCACAGCTTCTGGAGGGAAGCCGTTCCACTGGTTTATTGTTCTCATTTGCAATCCAGTGGATAGAATGAAGAACTTGAATCTTCCCAGGATTTCATCATTAGACTGATTAAACCTTTCTTCAAGTTCAGCTCAGCTCAGCTCCTGAATACTACATGGACTTGTTCCTATAGTTTGTTTATTTATTTATTTTATTAGTGAGACTTATATACCACCTCTGTCACGTAGTGAATATTGTCAGTTGTATGTCTATGCAGGGTGATGCATCCCTATCCCAATATTATGGTACATTCCAATACAAGCAGAACACGTGATGTGATCTTCTGCGCATGTGTGCATTCCTGATTCTCCATTATTCTCTTCTGCCTTTGATTCTGACCGGGAGCAGTCACGATTTATTAGCAAGATGTAACTATTTGTGATTTATTGTTTTTGTACCGAAATAAATATTTTCTATTAGACTTTTAATCTCGGCTTTATTTCTAAATGTCTGAATTCCAAGAAAAGATCCACATCGCCTCTATGAGATTTATTCTCACTTTTAACAGCCTCATAGTGCAAGCACTCTCTAAGCGGTTTACACCATTAAGCAATGTATATTTATATTGCCCCCAACAATCTGGGTCCTCATTTTACCTACCTCGGAAGGATGGAAGGCTGAGTCAACCTTGAGCCGGTGAGATTTGAACAGCTGAACTGCTGATCACAGCCAGCTAAAGTAGCCTGCAGTACTGCACTCTAACTGCTGTGCCACCTCATTTTCCTTGGTGGTTGGCCAGTGGCTTCTCCAGGAACTATTTTGCATTTCCCCACCCAATCTACACTCTTCCTGGTAGCAGCCTCCCCTCTAAGTCTGATCCAGCTTAACTTTTTAAGATGAACTACAGCAGGAGTCTCCAAACTCAGCCACTTTAAGACTTGTGGACTTCAACTCCCAGAATTCCCCAGCCAGCTTTGGAGACGCCTGAACTACAGTGTGCCACCTCGCTGGCTAAAAAAAGTTAAGGATTTTAAAAATCTCCAAGTTCAAATAGATGCCTCAAGGGCAGCATTGGAACCCAAGTGCCCAGGATGTTTCGTTTCCTTAATTTCCTCCCTTCAAGTTCCATTAAATGAAAATTAAAAAGAGGGATTTTTTTTTTTAAAAAAGGAGTTGCTAAAAGAATGACTCTGGATAAACTTGAGCTGAGGAAAACCTGGAAGATGTCAGGCAGCCCAAATTGCAATTTTTAGATTAATACTTCTGGGTCCTTCTTATTCCTAACTGAAGATCATTAGCATTCCAACGTCTTGGTGCATATTTAATTTAATTTTGACGTAAAGGAAGAAGAATTGGGGAGACTGTGGCAACTGAGAGTTCATGGGCCGAGAAGAACCAGGCTACACAAAAGGGTTCACTGAGGTGGAAAAAAACAAGGTTTCTCTGGGAGAATTAAGGGCTGAACAGACGGAGATTTGCCAGCTATTCAAAGCCCACCAGCTTAAATCTAGCATTTCAAGTAGAACAGTCAACATGATTCAAGAAGTCTGATTAAGCACAAGATATTACAAGTTCCCTTTGGGTAAGACTTGACGGTTCCCCAGGGAAAAATCCATGCAGGTTTTTTTCTTTTGTTTTTTTTTTTGCAGTGGCATGGAATTTATTTGCTACTGATGCCTGCAAGGCTGAGGCACTTTGTTAAAAAAACCAAAAAAATTGCAATACCAGCTGAGAGAGAGAGAGAGAGAGAGAGAGAGAGAGAGAGAGAGAGAGAGAGAGAGAGAGAGAGAGAGAGAGAGAGAGAGAGAGAGAATGAATATGAATATCTTCTACATTAAAGTTATATAAAAGAGGAGCTAGGGGGAAATAATGGGATAGAAACAGAGGTGGGTTCCGCCCGGTTCACACTGGTTCTATACAACCGGTAGCAAACCTCTGGTGACGTCACAGAGCCAGTTCTGTCCAAACCGGTATGTGAATGCCGCCATTTTGGGGGGGGGGGTTTTGGGGGGTTATTTCTGATTTTTTTTCTTCTGCACATGCGCAGAAGCCGAGTTTCCAGCACTGCGCATGCACCGCCATCTTGTTTTTGGCTTTTTAATAAAAAATCGGCACTGCGCATGTGCGCATGCATGCAAAGCGCGCGCGCAGCCACGCAGCACAGGAGAAAGCAAACCGGCGGCAAAGTAAGTTAGAACCCACCCCTGGATAGAAACCTTGAAAACTACAACCCCGAAATAGCTTGGATTCTTGGTCCTCGCACTTATTTATTTATTATTTATTTATTTATTTATTATTAGGTTCTTCTATGGCGCCCTACTCCCTAAGGACTCAGGGCGGCGTACAACATTTTAAGAGAACACTAAACAATAAACTTATTTAAAAACAGTTTTAAAAAGTTAAAAAAGACGTCCAACAACATACATACCAGGGGAAATCTCGGATATAAGATTGTCTCAGACCCCTGCCTGCAGGAAGAGCCATGTCTTAATGGCTTTTCGGAAGGCCAGCAGGGTGGGGATAATTCGGATCTGTTATGACCATTGCAGTGTCCAACTAGTCAAGATTTGGGCGCTTCGCAGCCAGTGTGTATTTATGACAGTTGCTGCATCATAGTTGCAACCTTCCCTGCCAGGTTCCGATGAGCAAAGTCAATGAGGCGATCTGTTTAATGACTGCAGCAAAAAAGGGTCATAACACTGGGTGTGACTCATTTAACAACTGCATCGCTTGTAAATGATGAAACCTCTGGTCCCATTGTTGTAAGTTGAGGATTACCTGTACACTTCACACATCACTTTTTTTTTCAAAATTACAACTGTTTTGTTGTTGTTATTGTTAATGACATCTTAATGGGAAACATATAAATCTTTAAAATAAACGATCAGTAAAATTTTCAAAGCCAGGGCTTGGCTAATTAATCTTCTCCCATGTCTTCCTGTTGGGAAAGAGAGATAAGCACAGAAAAATGGAGCCACCCTTGGCAGATGTGAATCCCTACCTGGAGAAAACAACAAGCTAAATAAGCCAACCAAGAAGCAACAATACAGATTTTCAAGACAATTTTGGCCCTTTTAGCACCAAAATTGGAGCATGACAACTTTTGCCTGCATAATACTTGTTGTCTTCTACTCAAGCTGTTTAACTTCAGAAGAGTCTGACTGCAACTGCCATCTGTTCTAGAAAAACAGAGGGGGGGAAATGTCCACAGCTATTCTTTTTGTGAGTCTCAAAATCAGGCTCTACTGTCAAAAGTATATATTGCAGAGGAAACAAAGGCCTACTTCAATTGAATTCAATGAAAGACATTGGGTGGACGGTCTATCAGCCTAAGTCTTGTTATTTAGACTCAACCATGAGCAACCTCAAAGGATCCATACGCCACCATTCATTCCCTATAATCAAAGCCAGAAGCAGTGTCAGTTCTTAATTTGCTAGAGAATTGACTTTTCCATCTATCACTCAGTGGTGGGATTCAAACATTTTTTACTACCGGCTTGGTGGGCGTGTTGTGACTTGGTGGGTGTGGCTTGGTGGGCATGGCAGGGGAAGGATACTGTAAAATCCCCATTTCCTCCTGATCAGCTGGGACTCGGGAGGCAGGCAATAAATGGGGGCGGAGCCAGTCAGAGGTGGTATTTACCGGTTCTCTGAACTACTCAAAATTTCCGCTACTGGTTCTCCAGAACTGGTCAGAACCTGCTGAATCCCACCTCTGCTATCACTGCTTCTAAAAGGTTGAGGGGGATTGGGGACCCAAGCACTGAACATGCTGATCTTCAAAAAAATAATAATACTAACAGTAATTGCAGTACTCAAGTATAAAGTCACATTGTCAGACTTCAGACTTTGTAAAAAAGAAATAAAACCCAGATACACTTGCAGCTCTGCTTATGGTGTCAGATTAGTTTATATAATTATGACGGTCACTTTCATAACAGTACATGGTTAGGAATGGGCTCTAGTCAATTTTCTCTCGTCAGTCAATTTTCCCAGATTCTTATGAAGAATAATAAGATGGGGCTGTGGAACTGTAATGAAATTAAAATGGAGATAGTGTATTTGGTACTTTTGAAATGTTACATTGCTTCATAAGTATATCATGTGTTATCAGAGTCAATAGCACAACTTATCAATCACAAGACATGGTGGTTTGTGATGAACGATCACGATTAGTGGTTTGGTCCATTCTATGGCCTAAATTCCAGTAGTATCTTAAGATGCATATTCACAAGAACCTTTTCGTTAGTTCCTGCTTGTTGACCGACCTACATCAACTACAGAACATATTTTGTTCTTGTATCACTAGATCCAACACAGGTTGTAAAAAGGGACCAATAGTGGAGACCACATAGTTCAGAGTGTTGAACTGTTGAGTTTGTGATCTTCACCAATCTTGGCTGTTTCCCTACAGATATTTCATTACCAGAGGAGAGAGGGTTGGAGGTGCTGTGGTAAGCAAACCTTCTCCCTGAAGATGTTACCGAAACTGGTAATGAAATGTCTATACAAAAACAACCAATTTCAGAGAACACCGAGAACCCACAAAAAGGGCCCATACTGGGGTCTTTCTTAGGTTATTTCTCTATTAAAATGCCTTCTCCAAAAATCAAGGAATTGTTCCCCTTAGCAGCTAAAATGTTCGTCTTCAGATAACTTGGGTTATTTTAGGTAATATGGAATCTAGACTTTTAGAAAATTCAGAAAGTAGCTCAAGGTCTGTGTATAAAAAAATCGTATTTCCCGAAACAAAGATATCCTGAATTTAAGACAACAGCCTTCAAAAGAAAAAGTGTATTAGACAGGAGAACAAAACTCACTTGCTTCCATCAATGTATTTTCTGCAAATCAAAAATGACCTTGACATTTTCAAGGTAAATTATTTGTGGAGTGGGGTGGAATTACCTTCTTTGCAGCCTGAACTCAAGGAGATATATAGTCAGATAAAATACATTTGTACATGCAGGGAGAAGCGGGTGGGGGGAAAAGACTCTCTGAGCCTCGGGAAATATTTCTCTATGGCCCCAAATTTGGTGAGACAGGGGACTCATGTTAGATCGGGAGAATAGAAAGTTCCCATATGTAAGCTTTTACATGACTTTAAGCACTTAGAGCATTGAATTCCTATATAAGCTTAAATAGGTTCAGTATAATAATGGGACAGAGTGGATTGACTGAAGATCCTTAGGAGAATACAGCAGGTAATTTCATGTAATTATCTAAATCAAAGACTCCCTGGGGGTCTTGGCGAGGAGTCTGACCTGGTTGGCTCAGATATTTCAAACAAATGTCCATGTCCTCTCCAATAAGGGAAGCTCGGAATATGACTTTTCCATGGAGAGAGAAATCCCTCTGCTTTTCTGCAAGGTTGGGCACTGTAAGGAATAAGATTCAGTATGTTCATGCTTGCCTTGTCAATTTGTCCATACCTATCTACCCCCATGGCTTGAATGAAAGATCAATCAAAGCTAGTTGTTGATATGAAAAAAAAATGCCTGTGTAAGGCATTTAACTCACAGCATACAGCTTCCCCAAGATTTGAGAAGGATGCATCGGCACTTATTTCTGTATTACAATTGTCTTAGGGAAAATGTGCACAGGGCTCTAATCTGCAAGATAAACATTGGGTAATTTTTCCAGTTGAAGAACCTCTGCTACCAAGGATTTCAATCATCCTTCCTATCGAATGATCCTTCAACCTTCAGCTGATCTGACACTAACAAACATTGAATGATGGGTTCATTGGCTTCAGTTTCCACACATTTTTTAAAAAAAACGACTATTCTTTCTAGCAACTGGTATCTGTAAATATTATCTCCATAACTTCGTGGGAATAGGAAATATCCTGCTAATTATTAGCCCATACGCCTCCCCCTCACAAACAAAAATAAATAAATAAGAGAATCACATGCTAGGTATCTTTATTAGGAACAAGCAGGCTTTAGAGAAAATCTATGGCCAAATGTGAATATTACAACATATGGCTGAAAGCCGTACAATAAATGGAATTTATAACATTTAAATCTCTCTTTGATTCAATCTCCAAAGATACGTTATGGAAGGTTTTCATCATATATAAAAATCTGTTCCTACATAGATAGAAGCTTTGAGTTCATCAGAACAGTTCATAATTTGTACCCCAATTCAGAAAGATGTTCCACAGAGCTCTCTATTAGCCTTCTCACTTTTTCACTCTTATATTTACTTCTGGATAGCAATAGCAATAGCAATAGCACTTAGATTTATATACCGCTTCATAGTGCTTTACAGCCCTCTCTAAGCGGTTTACAGAGTTCAGCATATTGCCCCCAACAATCTGGGTCCTCATTTTACCCACCTCGGAAGGATGGAAGGCTGAGTCAACCTTGAGCCTAGTGAGATTTGAACAGCTGAACTGCTGAACTAGCAATCAGCTGAAGGTCGCAATGCTGCTTTTAACCACTGCTTTTAACCACTGTGCTATCTAGCTGGATCATCTAAGGGAGCTGGGAAAAGTTTATCAATACCACTTTAAGCCGATGATGCTGTATTTTTTTTAATCAGAAACATGAATTGGCCTCAGGAGAGCAGAGAAAAACGTGGTCAGTACCATACTGATAAAAATCATCCTCAGATTATCAGAAGACGAAGTCTAGCATGTTAGTGAAAATATCCAGGATCGGTAATGGTATTACATAAGGCAATACCACGGAACAGGTTAAATGTTTTAAATATCTGGAGATTGCACTCTGTGCATGGGAGGGATCCAAGCTGAACGTTCAGTGCAGGATTGAGCAAATATCTGAAGCTTCTTCCACTTTGAAAGAAGCAAGTTACCCTCAACCAATTGGAGAAAAAGTCTTTGGCCTTTTACCTTTTACATAAAGCTCCATTAGGTTTACACCAAATCATTCTCCTGTAGCAATAGAGCAACCCACATTCCTGAAGACAACACTCCAGATCCTCAAGTCTCACTCCAAATTTGTCTTCTAGTTCAGGGGTCTCCAACCTTGGCAACTTTAAGCCTGGCGGACTTCAACTCCCAGAATTCCCCAGCCAGCAAAGCTGGAATTCTAGTAGTTGAAGTCCGTCAGGCTTAAAGTTGCCAAGGTTGGAGACCCCTAGTTGGAGGCTGATTTATCCAAGGTGGCTTACTCAAGATGTGTGGTTTTTGAGGGGGGTGAGTCTTAATCATTGCTTAAGAACCAACTTCTGTGTGAATAGGTCTGAGTCCGTGACAGATAAGAATAACTCTCATCAGAGGCGAAATAGATCTTTCCCTGGAACTCTGACATTAGAAAGGAAACCGCAGTTTAAAGTTCTAAAGTAAAAAATATTTATTTTGGTACAAAAACAATAAAATCTCATTAATCACATCTTAGCTATAAAAACAGGTCTTGCTTCTTACAGAAGCTGAAATAGAAGGACGGATCAAAGAAAGGAATGTACACATGCGTACTAGGAACATATTAATCACGTGCTCAGGAATAAACCATTATATTTGATAGGGATGCATCTCCCTGCATATACATATAACAGGCAATATAAAATCACTGCCTGACAGTCCGCTACTAATCCTTGGCAACTTTCAATCAGCATTAAAGATGAGTTTGTTGGATAAACTGCAGAATCTGGGCCTCTGTCCAGAATGTTTGCAGCCTATGGACTATAACAGTGATAGAATCCTTCCTAAGCATTCCTGAATATTGAACAGCAAAATGAGATAAGTCTTTTAACAGTTTTAAATGAGAAGGAATCTGAGTTTGCAGCCAGCTATATCTCTGAAGACCATCTCAGAGCCCTATCTCACCCTCACTTTAATGTCCTCCCTTGTCTTCTTCAGGAAGGCAGGTTTACCAGGACACCTTAAGGGGAGTTTGTAGGTCTTTGTAGCTCAATGGTAGCCAAAACAATGGAGCAAATTCTATTGCACTGTGAATTTTGCGGACATTGAGGAAATACACTAACCATGTCCTTCTAATAAACTTGCCAAGTAACCCAGATCAATCCTTCTCACCTATTTACTTGCAGAAAGACAACTAGTTGCCTGCCCATGAAGGAGCAAAATTTGTTCAGCACAGCCAATTTTTGGCACAGGAGTTTGAGGTAAGACCCTACCGTTTAAAAATTCTCACATGATCCTGTCATGTCCTCTCAACAGTATATCATGGAAAAACCAGAAGCAGCTTTGACGGCAACCCTGTAGTCATTTACCTTGAAGTCAACTCTGTGAGTTCAATGGGGTTTAATTCTGAGCAGACATTCTAGACGATTTAACAGACTTTCCCCAGAAGGACTATTAAGTCACTCATTCAGACATCAAAGCAAAATGACAAAATGAAAGCGCTACAGATGTCTTCACTGTGGTAGCCCTTTAACAAGTCTGAGTTGGAGCTCAGAAGTCACCAGGAGGTAAAAACAACCATTCCCCCCACTGAATATCAGCTTTAATGGCACCATCCTGGTTAGCAAAAGGAAGATGGGAAAGTTTTCCGCTGTTCCTGGCAGGTGCTTGGAAAATATTAGACAAATAAAACAGATTAAAAGTATGAGTGATATATGCAACCATGTGTTCCTTCCAGAGAGAAAAGTCTGGATGTAGCATAATATGCCCCAATGAATAAGCATGAAACCAACAGTCAAGCATCAACATCTCCAGAGGAACGGAAATGATTAAGTGTTTACCAATGCAAACTTATTTGGGAGCTGTTGTTAGTTGCGAAGTTGTGTCCCACCCATCGCGACCCCATGGACCACATTCCTCCAGGCCTTCCTGTTCTCTAACATCCCCTGCTGGATGCTCACGCCGACTGCTTCAGTGACTCCATCCAGCCACCTAATTCTCTGTTGTCCCCTTCTTCTTTTGCCCTCAATCATTCCCAGCATTAGGCTCTTCTCCAGTGAGCCCTTCCTTCTCATCAGGTGACCAAAGTATTTGAGTTTCATCTTCAGGATCTGGCCTTCTAAAGAGCAGTCAGGGTTGATCTCCTCTAGGACTGACCGGTTTGATCGCCTTGCAGTCCAAGGGACTCGCAGGAGTCTTCTCCAACACCATAGTTCAAAGGCCTCAATTCTTTAGCGCTCAGCCTTTCTTATGGTCCAACTTTCACAGCCATACATTGCAACTGGGAAAACCATAGCTATTTGGGAGTAAACCCCAGTAAAGAACCTCGGAGTACTCATCTCTAATGATCTAAGTGCCAGAGCCCACTGCAACTACATAGCAAAGAAGACATTAAGAGTGGTTAACCTAATCTTGCGCAGCTTCTTCTCTGGTAACATTGTACTCTTAACCAGAGCATACAAAACATTTGCTAGACCGATTCTTGAATACAGCTCATCAGTCTGGAACCCACACTACATATCAGACATTAACACAATTGAGAATGTCCAGCGATACTTCACAAGAAGAGTATTACATTCCTCTGTTCACAACAGAATTCCTTATGAAACCAGACTTGAAATTTTGGGACTTCAAAATTTAGAACTCCCCCGCCTTCGATCTGACCTAAGTGTAGCTCACAAAATTATCTCCCTCAATGTCCTACCTGTTAACGACTATTTCAGCTTCAACCGCAATAATACACGAGCTCACAATAGATACAAACTTAATGTAAACCGCTCCAGACTTGATTGCAAAAAATTCGACTTCAACAACAGAGTGGTCAACGCCTGGAACGCTTTACCTGACTCAGTAGTTTCTTCCCCAAACCCCAAAAACTTCAACCTCAGATTATCTACCATTGACCTCACCCCATTCCTAAGAGGTTGGTAAGGGGCATGCATAAGCGCACAATCGTGCCTACCGTTCCTGTCTTAATGTACCCATATATTCATACCTCTTTTACTCTTATTCATGCTTGTAATATTACATATATATTCAATCACGTTTTACTGTTTATACTTTGCTTATAATCATATATGCTTGACAAATAAACAAATACAAATACAAAAAAAATACAAAGGCAGAGAAGTTTGCTTCTGAGCTATACAGATGCTGGAATGATTAAACCCCTTAAAAACACATCTCTGAAGATTTCTTCTTGCAGGGCAATACACTAAAACCATCTGAAAATTAAAAGAAGGCATTTGGGTCTTTCATAACCTGAGCAATATGCTTTTTAAAAAATACTCAACTAGTCCTTGACCCACGATATAATTCAATTGTTTTTCAGTTATGCCAAAAGACTCCTTGGCATTCCTCAGGTATCCATCAGTGCCTTGCCAAATGAAAACGATGGACAAATATTTCTGGAAGAAATCTTCACCAACAACGATTTGCAGAAGATTTGCATAACCGACTTTCTGATACATGTTAAGCATGAGCTAATCATGATTAAGGTAGCCCTCCAGCAAATATGCCCCAAACACTTCAAAGCATTTTTAATCAATATCCAAGCTTTCCCTGTTTTGCTTTGTTTTTAATATTGATTTACAAAATGAAGCTGATGTGGGGAAGGGAATTAATTCTTCCCCTGCCTTTGGCTCCTTAAACCAATTGCCCTGCAGGGAATGAAAAACCAATATAAAAGGAAGCTGGAACAGATTCTACTAAAGCAGGTTCTGTTTCTACTAAAGTTTACTTGGAGGATTGATTTAGCCTCATGTTCCAACCAGCCATAAGATTTAGGTAAGCCACTCTGTGGTTACAACCAAAACAAACCCTGGCTCCAAAGGTATAAACATCTAGGACAGTGCTTCTCAACCTTGGCAGTTTGAAGATGTGTGGACTTCAACTCCCAGAATTCCCCAGCCAGCGTTGCTGGCTGTGGAATTCTGGGAGTTGAAGTCCACACATCTTCAAACTGCCAAGGTTGAGAAACACTGATCTAGGATCTATTCATAAATGATCATGGTTCTTCTGAGTTCAGAGCATGCAGGAAGGCTAATGACAAGTGAATCAGCAAGATGAGATTCCAAAGAGCTGGCATGTCAGAACCCATCCCAGAATTTCAAGAGTTCAGGAGGAGAAAATCCATACTAATTAACAAACGCTTCATTCATTCTCTTCTCAGTATGGCTTAAGCATGCACACGCAGGTTTTGTCTGTGGATACATTTAAAACGCTCCCTTGATACTAAAAGGGCTTTGCGACGGAGGCATTTGTAGGCAAGTCCATTTCTTCAAATGCAATAAAGCAGAGAGTGTACATGATGAGAGAGAGAGAGAGAGAGAGAGAGAGAGAGAGAGAGAGAGAGAGAGAGAGAGAGAGAGAGAGAGAGAGAGAGAGAGAGAGAGAGAATGAATGAATTGGAGTTCCAAATACAAGCAATGTTAGATGAACTGAATGACAGTTGGGGGGCCTGCAAAAGAGAGATCTGCAGAACAGCCATCCTGAACATAGGACAATCCTCAACATTTCCTTTAGCCATGCTGGCTGGGTCTTCTGGAACCAGCAGTCCCAGGGTGATAGGGCCTTACAACTGGAACACTTTCTACTGGTAAGGCCCTACAGCTGGAACACTTTCCAGAACTTCTCCAAAGACATACTATAAGCCACCCAGAGTTACCGTGTGGCAAGATCTAAATTTTACAAATAAATAAAAGATAAATAAAGAAACCACCAAACACAAGTAGCCTTATGCACTTCAGAATCAACAATGCCAAGCAACAGCAGGGATCTACTGAGGTCTTTCTGGCTCTTACCTAGATCTGCATAGATCAACTCCACCACCTCTTGTAAAGTATCACTTTTCCCAAACAGGTCCCCTCTCAGCCTAGAGTTAGAAGCCACAGCACTCCCTAAGCATTGGCATCAACAACTTGATGGGAAGAGCCTACACACAGACATCTACCACGTAAAGAGATATCCACTGAGTTTCAGATCACAAATGCTTCCATTATTATGGTCATGTGGTGTGGTCTGATGTTGCTTAGAAGGGCACCAGGCACAAGGGAAGCTAAAGCACCCCTCGGAGGTTTATTACAGGAGCTGAAGCCAAGGACTTTGACATGACTCATGACTCCTGCTTCTATTTCTATTTCTTCATTCATTAGGGGAGGAGAACCCCAACACCATTAAGAAAATGGATTGAAAGAATGATAAGAGCTATAGTCTGGTTTGTGATGGATCATGCTGCCAACCCTCTGTACAACAGCAGAAAAGAAACCAGAAGGAAAATGGAACTGGCAGAGACTGTGGCATCCAACCCATGGAAAAAGAAACCAGGATAAAGCAACTCTTTGTCTCTCAACTAAGCACTGGGTTCAAACTTTGATCATCTTTGGGTCTGCAGAAGTTCCTTTCATAGTCCTATCACACATCCTTCTTACCCAACCTGCTGTGGAGGAGGAGGAAATAGCCCATAAAAACAAAACCAACAAATGTATACCTAAGAAATGTCTTCCCTTCTTTAAAAAAAAAAGTAGCATTTTCCCAACCTGCCATCTGTCCTCCAGCTTCAAAGCTTCCATTCAAGGAGAGAATCTACATTTAGAGGTCCACCACCCGTGAGTGGACAGTTTAAAACAACACTTACGAGGGTTCTTGGAAAATTTTGCAAAGCCTAATGAAGTATCCCGGAACAGATTAAGGAGGTGGTCTGGGATCTTTTTTTGCAGGCTTTGCACAGTCTGCCTCCTGCTCTAGCTAATAGCTTCCCCCCTCTTGATGTAGAAAGAAAACAACATAATTAAATGTATATAATTACATGCCAAAGAGAACACTTGAAGCTCCCATGCGTTTGATGCATGTTCTGCTTATTTTAAATCCCAGGGAAGACGGAATGGAAGAGGGGGCTATGGGAAGGCTGCAAAAGGAGAAAAAAGAGAAGATGCTTTGGGAAATGTTCATTTAACTACCCAAACACTAAATATAGGAACAAATTCTGATATAAGCTACGGAGCCTTCCTAGCTGATTGAACCTCTCTGCAATCCAAGATGTGGCCATTCATCCACCCTGCTATGCTCACCTTCTTTAATGCAGGGGAAGGCTCTCTTTCCTCCCTTTGGCTTTTAATCATCACGCCCAACGGAAAAATAAAAAAATCCAAAAATATTTTGCAATTTTTTTCTCATCCTTAAAATAGCTAGATAGCTAGCTAGATAGATAGATAGATGATAGATAGATAGATAGATAGATAGATAGATAGATAGATAGATAGATAGGTAGGTAGGTAGGTAGGTAGGTAGGTAGGTAGGTAGGTAGGTTGGTAGGTTGGTAGGTTGGTAGGTTGGTAGGTTGGTAGGTTGGTATGTAGGTTGGTTGGTAGGTTGGTGGGTAGGTGGATAGGTGGATAGGTAGATAGGTAGATAGGTAGATAGGTAGACAGGTAGATAGGTAGATAGATGATAGCTAGATAGATAGCTAGATAGCTAGATAGATGATAGCTAGATAGCTAGATAGCTAGATAGCTAGATAGCTAGATAGCTAGATAGATAGATAGATAGATAGATAGATAGATAGATAGATAGATAGATAGATAGATAGATAGATAGATAGATAGATTCCCCTTAATGATTACACATTTGGAGGTGGGGGACAAAAGATCCCCAAGTTATTATCAAGGTTGTCAAACTGCAGGATGCTTTATCTGAGACTACCAAGAGGCTTCTAAGAATGGTTCAAAGAATCTTGACCTAGAAAGCCCTTATTGGCTTGGTACCTGGATTACTGAAGGTTCACCTGCATCAGGTGAGCCTAATCCATCCGGTAGTTCAGCTCAGCTAAAGTTCTTGAGATCCAAAGGGAAGGAACAGCAGCAGCACACGTTCCTATGTTCTGGCAGTCTCCTTCAAAAGTTCAAACCGTGGGTGCTCTCTCTCTCTCTGACAATGACCCAGAAGCCCCTGGAGGTCAACCGTTTTCTCAGATTGAAATGGAAAAGAATGTAAATAATGCACCTTTATTAAATAAGCTTTCCCCATTTCAAATGAATCAACTTGGTCAACCACTAGAACAGCGGTTCTCAACTTGGGGGGCGCGACCCCTTTGGGGGTCGAACAACCCTTTCACAGGGTTTCGGGAGACTTCGCCCGGACGCTGCCATTTGGGTTCTTTTACCCTCTGCGCATGCTCAGAATGCTTTGCTCATGCGCAGAGGGTAAAAGAACCCAAATGGCGGCGGTGGGGCAGGGGTTGCAACGGTGGGCGCAGCAGCGGGGTGGATCACCATGGGGGCAGGCCACGGGCCTTGGTATTAGGAAGGTTGAGAACCAGTGCGCTAGAAGGTGTCAGAGGGTTAGGCTTTGGTACCTCTCCCCTGCCCTCTAGTGATCACTTCAATTTTTGCAGCTCAGAACTTGCATTCCTATGAATATAGCTAAGCATGTGAGAACCAATCTAGAAATACTCCGCCTTCATATTAAAAAAAAAAAAGAACATTGGCTAAATTGGGTTAAACCAGGAACAATCCATTCAAACATACATGCGTTTTGACATGGGAGCCTACCTCCACCTCACCTCATATTTTTTCCCCAATGCATCAAACCTTGATGAATCATTCTTAGGAGAAAATAACAACATTGCCAAGACATATAAGTAAGGCTTCTCTTTCTACAGTAATTACTTCAGAAATTCACTGCAGCTGAAAGAATGCAGGTGATAATCAGTCTTGACTTATTCATCAAACTTTGCTGTAATGAAGAAGCCTTCCGTTTGTAAAAGGCGAGCCAATTAATTTAGGATTGTTTTCTATTGTAAAAAATCTAATTTGAAACCATTTATCTAGGCAGTATCTATGCAGCTACTTGTCAGCTCCTGTAAATCTGAGAAGAGTTTGCAACCAATCATTTGCGTGGGGTATTTAATCCATTTAAAATCGGCATGGAATTATGGAGCGCATTTGACTAAGTAATAACAGGGACGGCAATGATAATAAATTGCCACTTTCTTAACACTTTCTTTCCTTCTTCTTACATCTCCTAAGGTTGCCAACTGATCAGGGCTGCTTGTCCTATCATCTCATGTCCGTTGATGGTCAGGTAGAGGGCAATTATATCCATCATGGGTTATCTTTATTAACTTCTGCAGCTCCATTATAGAGAGATTGCTGTTCTGTAAGCACCTTCTGTAGAGAAATGTCTAGATCGTTCGTACACATAACCTCCCAAATCAAGACCAAGAAAAATGGGTTTGCAGCCTGTTTCTTCCTCACCATCGTGCAAATACAGGTCTATACCTCTCTTTCTAAAGCTGCTGCCCCTCTCTTTCATCCTCTGTGCCTTTTTTTTTAATCCAACCACCAGAACACCCTCTTTTAGGTGCCTGTTCCCAGAACAAAGCACCCTGTTCATCCATCCACCCCCCATCAGAGTCACATCCGGGGTGGAGAGAAGAGTCAACCCAGACACAAGTCCTCCTTTGTATGCCTCCCTTGGGCTTTCTCTCTTCGCCTTGCCAACAGAAAGACAGATTGACAGATCCACAAAGCAAGACAGTGATCAGAGGGCACAAAGCTGCAGAGGGGGCTTCCCGCCCCATGCACATGCTTTTCAAATAATATATATCCATTGGCCATTGAAAATACGACACCGTGTTGCGGAAGACACATCAGATGAGGGCGGGCACAAGGAGGGGTCAAATGCCACAGACCACAACAGAGACCCCCCCTTTCCTCACTTTGTTGGACCCATGTCCAAAACAGGAACCAATACAACAATCACAAACCCTTCTGGAGTCAACCACCTAGCGCAGTGTTTCCCAACCTTGGCAACTTGAAGATGTCTGGACTTCAACTCCCAGAATTCCCCAGCCAGCTTTGCTGGCTGGGGAATTCTGGGAGTTGATGTCCAGACATCTTCAAGTTGCCAAGGTTGGGAAACACTGACCTAGAGGGAAGCCTTGTTCACTTTCTCTATTGCAGACCAAGCCCCCGTCTCTTCTATCCGGATGCCAAGCCAACCATACAGTTCCCGCCTGCCAGTTCACCCTCAACTTTAATTGCAAGGAAGCTCCTCATTGGGGAAATAGCATGCCACGTATGAATCCCTCGAACGACCTGAAAACAAGCCCACCAGAGCAGGTGCAAATCACCTTCTGTTATGTTCTAAGGAACTGGGGTAAGTCTTCACTCCAGTCCGACCAGGGTTTTGAGCAGGTAACATCTGATTGGCTCCCTGCCAGTCCAGCGCTCTATTTAAACCCCTGTCCTGGTCCCAGTAGAGTTGAGTTGTCACTGTAACCAAATAAAGAGCTGAAGTTACTAGCCTCGCCTCTAGTCTCATTCTTATTGGGATGTAACATCTGGCGACGAAGGTGGGATGACCAGAGAACAAAGGCGAGCGAATCAGACCATCCGGAAGCAAGCAGCGACCACGAGGCACCAAATTCAAAGGGGAACAAAGGAATCGAATAAGGAAGCACAATAGCATCTGCATCTCTGCAGCCTCCCAACCTGTTCAACAAGGCAGAAGAAACCTGGGAAATGTACATGGACCGATTCAAATTTTTCCTAGAAGCCAACAATTTCACAGACCTGACGGATAAACGAAGAAAAGCGTTGTTTTTAACGTATTGTGGACCCACGGTTTATCGAGCTGCTGTGAACTTATCCAAACCCAGCACCACAAGTGAGATTGAGTGGAAGCGGTTAAATGAGCATCTTCAGAAGTATTTCGACCCGGTACCATAGAAATGGGTGAGTCGGCACAAGTTTGGGGAAAGGTTTCAAGCAGAAGGGGAAGGCATTCTCGAGTATGAGTCAGCTCTAAGGAAGCAGCAACGCATTGCCAATTCGATGAGTGGCTGGAAGATGCCTTACTGGGGCAACTGATCCGGGGGGTGAGAGATGTTAATTTACAGAAGAAAACTGTTGTATAGGGCGGATTTGACTCTCCAGACAGCCCTAGATGATGCTTTAGTTTTTGAAACCACAATGGCAGATGCGGAAGAATTCCGCCGAAGGGGGGGGCCTCCAGCCCCCCTTTATTAAGCAGATAACACAACAGGTCGCAGAGGTGCATGTATCCAAGGAGGGATCCAACACTGAAATAGCCAGCCCAGAAGAAGGGGAAGAGGTTTTCAAGCTTGATCAACGGCAGAGCCCAAAAGTAATTCCATGCTCCAGCTGCGGGGGCCGGCACCCCCGAGCTTCCTGCCGTTTCAGGGAGGCGACGTGCCATAAATGTGGGAAATTTGGTCACATAGCAAAGGTCTGCAGGGGACCACATTTCTCTTCTAGAGGAATGGGGAGAAACTACTATCAAGGTGACCCTGGGCGAGAGGACAAGAGTCATAGCAGGCGACCCAGTAACCCATATCAACAATCAGGGGTTGGTTACCTCCAAATTAACCAACTGGCCATAGACGAGAATCCACCAACCTATATCACTGTAGCAGTGGGGGGGTCGCCCTGTGAGATGCAGATCGATACCGGCTCATCTATAACAATAATGTCCTGGGAAAATGCAAGAAGAGCCATGCCAAACCTCTCCCCGAGGCAACTAGCAGCACAAAGAGTAAGGATTGCAGACTGCCAGGGAAATCAGATTCCAGTGATGGGAATCACCCGTGTGCGTGTGAAATACGAGGATCAGGAAGAAAGCCTGCCCCTGACCATCGCCAGGGACCATGTTCCAAACCTTTTGGGACGAGACTGGTGCAGAAGGCTACGAATCAAGCTGACCCGGGACGAAAAGGCCATCAACGCAATGATTGTGGACGGCTGTGATGACCTGCTGCAGCAGTTCCAGGACGCATTTGATCCTTCGCTGGGCAAGTATGTGGGCACACCTATTTCTTTTAGCCTAGACCCCAGAGTCCAACCTATTAGGTTAAGGCCCAGGAAAGTCCCTTTTGCATTAAGACCCTTGATAGATAAGGAACTAGATAGGCTAATAGCTCAAGGAATTTTAGAACCAGTAGATCATGCTAAATGGGAAACCCCCATAGTGCCAGTTTTAAAAAGCGATGGGTCTCTTCGCATATGTGCTGACTATAAATGTACCATTAACCATGCATTACAACAAAGTGCCTACCCGGTACCAGTGGTGCAGCACCTATTGCACACGCTTGGCCCGGGCACAATTTTTGCAAAAATAGATCTTGCACAGGCGTATCAACAACTTCCAGTCGACAATGAGACCGCATTAGCTCAAACAATAGTGACCCATCGCGGGGCTTTCAAATGTAACAGGTTGCAATTTGGAGTTAGTGTAGCACCAGGAATTTTTCAAGGCATCATGGAGCGGGTGTTGAGCAAAATACCGGGGGTTGTTCCATATTTTGATGACATACTAATAACAGCTGAAGACAGGCCTCAGCTGAGAGAGAGACTGCGAGAGGTGCTCTCGCAGTTAAGAGCAGCAGGGTTGAGAGCCAAAGCCAGTAAATGTCAGATAGGGGTATCAGAAGTGGAGTTTTTGGGGTATCGGATAGATGGATCCGGACTGCACCCAACTAAAAGCAAGCTTAGGGCTATCAGGGAGGCTCCAGAGCCCACCAACAAGACTGAGCTGAAGGCATTTTTGGGATTACTGAATTTCTACAGCATGTTCCTGCAAAATAAAGCTACCGTCGCAGAGCCTTTACACAAGTTGCTAGCAAATCACACACCTTGGGTTTGGGGTCCGGTACAAATACGGGCATTCCAAGCAGTAAAAAACCTCCTGTGCCAGGACAGTTTCTTGATGCAATTCAGCCAGACCTTGCCTGTGGTGTTGGTGTGTGATGCATCACCTTTTGGGGTGGGGGCTGTGCTCAGTCATAGACTGCCAAATGGTCAAGAAGCCCCCATTGCCTATTTCTCAAAAACATTGTCAAGCACAGAGAGAAACTATGGCCAAATTGACAGGGAAGCCCTGGCTCTGGTTGCAGGGGTGAGACGTTTCCATGAATACCTGTATGGCAGACATTTTGAGCTGGTCACTGACCATCAGCCCTTATTAGGGCTATTAGCGGCAAACAAGCCTACGCCAGACGCAATGCCGCCCAGAATGCTGAGATGGTCCCTTTTCCTTAACGCTTATTCATACTTATTGACATACAGGCAAGGCAAGAATATGGGAAACGCTGATGCACTGAGCCGCTGCCCCCTGCCAGAGCTGGTAGTCGACCCCACACCAGAGCTTCCTATTCTTTTGATAGACATTGTCAAACCGGGACTAATTACAGCAAGAGACATTGCAGCTGAAACAGCCAGGGACGCTGAGCTCCGCACAATCATGAGTTGGGTAAAGAGGGGGTGGCCAAAGGGCCCATTTAGCCCCAGCCTTCAACACTATGCCAAAAGGCAACATGAAATAGCAGTTCAAGAGGGGTGCCTGCTATGGGGGGAATGGGTCCTCGCTCCTCTATCGCTTTGAGAGGATATCCTAAGGGTTCTACATGAGGGGCACCCAGGGATCGTTAGAATGAAGGAGCTGGCACGGAGCTACGTATGGTGGCCCAACATGGACAAAGAAATAGAGGGTTGGGTCGCAGGGTGCACTCCGTGCCAGGAATCTAGGCCATCACCCCCAAAATCCCCAGTCCTGGTATGGGAACAACCCAGGGCCCCCTGGTCGAGAATACATGTGGATTTTGCAGGTCCATTTCATGGACAAGTATTTTTAATAGTAGTCGATGCGTACTCCAAATGGTTGGAGGTAGAAATAATGAAATCCACAACTTCAGAGGCGGTAATTAAGGTGCTGAGGAAACTTTTTGCAACACATGGGCTACCAGATATATTAGTCTCAGATAACGGGCCTCAGCTAACATCAACGCCATTCAAGATTTTCCTAGCTAATCTAGGTATTAAACACACCTTAATTTCGCCTTACCAAGCGAGCAGCAACGGTGCAGCTGAAAGAGCAGTAAGGGCAACAAAAGAGGCTTTGGGCAGAGTTAAGCAAGGTGATTGGCAAGCCCGCATAGATAGGTTATTAACAGCACAACACATAACACCAAGCATGGCCACAGGGAAGAGCCCTGCCGAGCTCCTCATGGGTCGAAGGCTTCGGTCCAAACTCGACAGGTTACACCCGAGCTATTCCAACAGCAAAGAAACACCAAACATGCCACAAGGTATCAAAACATTTAAAGTAGGCGATGCAGTCTACGCGAGGAATCATGCTACAGGTTCCCCATGGCTACCCGGGGAAGTTGTGGAAAGGATAGGTCCAAAATCATATCTAATAGATATGGGGGAGGCAGAGAATGGCGGCGGCATTTGGACCAATTAAGGGACCGCTGGCCTTTAAATGCTGACTGGGAAGGGGGGGCCATTCCTAACCTTGCTTTTCCCACAGCTACAACTTCTTCTCCGGAGCCAAGTCACTTAGTTTGTGATCCAGAGGCGCCACCTAGTGACCACGAGGGAATCAGTCCGACTGAATCCAGCACCACCGTCGCACCATTCCAGAATGATCCACAGAGGAAGCCAGAGGGAGAAAACACGTCCTCTCCGGCTCCGATCGACACCACAATTGGACTGCGCAGGTCAACTAGACCTGCGAAGTATCCTACATATCTAAACGATTATGTGGCTAATGTATATACAGGACCAAAGGGGGGAGGGATGTTATGTTCTAAGGAACTGGGGTAAGTCTTCACTCCAGTCCGACCAGGGTTTTGAGCAGGTAACATCTGATTGGCTCCCTGCCAGTCCAGCGCTCTATTTAAACCCCTGTCCTGGTCCCAGTAGAGTTGAGTTGTTACTGTAACCAAATAAAGAGCTGAAGTTACTAGCCTCGCCTCTAGTCTCATTCTTATTGAGATGTAACACCTTCTCCAAGAGTCAAAAGAAATTTGCATCACTTCTCCAAAACAGGGTCTCCTTCATTCCTCCCTCTTTTCAGTGGGCGACCCCAACACCTGGGGGCTGGCGCATTCCCACGCTCTTACTACTGATCTCTCCGTGGGGCATAACCAGGCAGAAAAAGACAAGAGATGCGGCGCAGCTGGGCATCGCATCGCTCCTCTCCCTTCTCTCCCCCCCCCACGGGTGGTACCAGGCCACTGGCCACCCCCGTAGGTCAGCCATTCGGCCACGCAGAGGATGCGCAAGAGCCCAGCGCCGCCCCGCCCCCCCAGCCCAGCTTCTCTGCTATCTCCGCTCTCCTTTCTTGGGCAAACAGCGCCCACGTCCGGCCGAAAAGGAGCATTCCAGGCGCAAAACCCTCGGCCAACCATTCCACCGGCCGCGCAAGGCGGGCGACGCGGGCTGGGTTGCCGCAGGAACGCCCTCTGCGAGGAGACCACCGGCAGCGGCGGGGCGACGAACTGAGGGGTGGGGGAAAGCCGCCCAGGGCTCCCTGCACGGAAGAGGCGCGCGGACGGTGCTCTTTGCGCAGCGGCGCTTACCTTCCTGCACGGCGTGAAAGGGGTTGTTGGCTTCGATCAGCTTGATGGTGTAAGTGATCTTCTCGCTCTGCAGGATGTCATCGTTCAGACTGAGGTCGGCCACCGCCTGCTTGAAGATCTCATCGTCCTTGGCTGCGTTGCCTTCGAAGATCGCACCTGTTAGAGGTGAGGGGGGTGGAGGGAAAGAGTAACGTCCTGGTCACTGTTAGCAACTTGTGGTGGGCAGCCACCTTCCCCTCCCCTCCTCTCTCTCGGATTTCCTTCCAATCTCGCAAGTAGACGCAGCTTCCATCTACTTTTCCTGACCTTAGTGGCCTGTCCCCACCCTATGTCCCTTTCCCCCCCTAGAAATGGCACTCGGCCTTCCGCTAGTTGTCCTGCATTGGGACCTCTCCCATCAGGCTAAGGTTTGACTTTCTGCAGTTATGATGACGACTTCGTAGGAACTTGTCAAATTGTCCGGGTGCAATTCAAGGTGTTGATCATCATCTTTAAAACCCAGCTTCTGTGGCCTAGAGGTAGAGCTCTTGCCTCACAATCAGGAGGTTGATCCTAGGTAGAGGCAGATGTAAGGCTCTCCTGCTTGGGCAGTGGGTTGGACTAGATGACCTGCAAGGTCCCTTCCAACTCTGATAATCTGTTTAAAGCTCTACATGGCTTGGGACCAGGTTACCTCCGGGACCGCATCCTACCTCACATTTCCCTTCGACTGGTTAGGTCCCACAGAGAGGGTCTTCTCCAGGTCCCGTCAACCAAACAATGCCGGCTGGCGGGGCCTAGGGGGAGAGCCTTCTATGTGGGGGGCCCTGTTCTCTGGAACCTACTACCCCCCAGAGATCCGAATTATCCCCACCTTGCTGGCCTTCCGAAAAGCTATTAAGACATGGTTCTTCCTGCAGGCGGGGTGATTGGAGACCATTTAATATCTTAGGTCTCCCCCATGAATGGATGGTTTGAATGTTTTTTTTAAAAAATTAAACTATTATTTTTTTTATTGATGCTGTTTTTTATATATATAGTTGTTCTTTACATGTTGTTCGCCGCCCTGAGTCCCCAGGGAGTAGGGTGGCATATAAGAACACTAAAATAAATAAATAATAAAATAACCCTGGTTGACGCTAGGGGGCCGTGTGAACCCCGCGCCTGGGTCTCTGGTCACATACCAGGTCATAACACCTAGCATCTCCAACCAAGCTTGAGATAACCCTTGTTGGCAGCGTTTCAATTTCTCACTCTCGTACCAAAAAGAGCCGAGATGGTGCAGTGGTTAAATGCAGCACAGCAGGCTACTGCTAGTTCAGCAGTTCAGCAGTTCAAATCTCACCGGCTCAAGGTTGACTCAGCCTTCCATCCTTCCGAGGTCGGTAAAATGAGGACCCAGATTGTTGGGGGCAATATGCTGAACTCTGTAAACCGCTTAGAGAGGGCTGTAAAGCACTATGAAGCGGTATATAAGTCTAAGTGCTATTGCTATTGCCATTGCTAACTCAATCCTTGGGATAGTCTGCCAATGCAGACCTTGAGTTGATTCAGCAACCAAGTTAAAAATACTGGGTGGCTTCGGCCAGGCGATAGACTAAAGTAGATTCACTTCTTAAACCATGGTTAACAGAACACCCCCCCCCACAACGGACCAGATCAGGGCTGCAAAACCCGAACGGCCCACAGGGTGGCAGCAAACAGCTGCAGCAACTCCCAGCGTGGCTGCCACCTAGCACTTATCCTGGATTTTACAGCTTTTGGCCAGGTTTCCAGGTGGTGTTTTTTTTTTCCCCTGGCAGTGGTGGAAGCCTGGGTTGGCATCTAGCCTTGGGTCCCTCCTCAGGATGGGGCAGAGCAGGGATGGTGCCCTTGGTTGGGCGGAGAGATTATTCCCCGCTGGGCCATCCTGATGCTTTGGATTCCATCTCCCACAATTCCCAGAAGGGCCCCCAGAACTTGGGGAATGGAGCTGGCTTTGAATTAAAGCGATTCGAACGGAGGAGACCAGCGGCTCTTTGCGGGAATGGGGTGGGGTGGGGAGTGCAGAGAGCGCTTTTCTCAAAGTTTCCTGCTCGGGGAGAGGAGGGAGAGGCTGAAATTCAGAGCGAGGCCCCTCCGCATCCCCTCCGCACGGCCAACCGCAGCTGCAGTCTGAACTGCACTCTTGGGATGCCTGGTTCAGCCTTTTTTCAGAGAGGGGATGGGAGAGAAGCGATGCTTCCTCGGGGATCTTTCGGGTCTCGCCCTCTGAGATCCCGGGTTTTGAGGAAGCGCCGTTTCCCCCTCTCCAGTTTTATTTCTGGAATGGCCACCCTCACCCTGAAACTGTGGGCGAAATTCTTTTTTTTTTCCTTCCTCCTCCTCCTCCTCCTCGCTCTCCCTTCCAGCTTCTTCGGCCTCCGGGAGAAGGCAAGAGAGGCGTGGCAGGGGACCCCCATCTTTCCTCTGAGCGGGACCGTGCAAAACTCCACCTCACGGCGACCATTAGGTGGCAGCAAAACCTTACAAGGGCCCGCGCCTCTCTGCTGCCCCGCACTGGACCGCCGGATGGCTGCAGCCCAAGTCAAAAGCCGAAGACAAAAGCACCCCGTTGCTTCTCCTTTGCCCCCCCCCTCCCCGTTCTCCGGGACCTTAAGGTTGGCCTCCAGTCCTATACCAGGAGCTGTTTGCCACCCTCAGAGTGGCAGAGGGGGGAATTCTCCCTGCCCAAGGCTTCTATTCTGTCCCTCCGAAGCAAGCAGGAGCGTGCCTGCGCTTCTCCGTGAGCGGAGCCAGCAAGGGGAGGTTTTGAGCCACGCGGAGAGTCCGAAGCTGGGAGTTTTTCTACGGCTAACACCCACGCCTCCCACTTTCTGCTGATGCGGAGAGAAGCCTCCTGCGTGCCCCGCGGACGTCCGGCGCTTGGGCAATGCGTTTCTTGGGAGAGAGCGCATCAATCTTGGGGTTTATTTTAAATCTCAACACTTCGCTTTTTACCCTCCTTGGTCTTGGCGACTCCCAATTCTCCCCAACGCCTCATGTAAGGGACTAGGCTTGCACCCCGCATTTCAAGGCATCTGCCGCCTTCACAACAACCCTGTGAAGTAGGTGGGCTGAGAGGGAACGATCATCCAGCGCGCTTTCATTGTCGAGGATGGGTTTGACGCCGCAATCCTCATCCGGCCCCAGCATCCCATTTATTTTCTGATGGATGCAGGATACGAAACGCATTTTCCTGGGGGACACGGGGGGACTCAGCACAACCACCCTGGGAGGTAGGCTGGGTTGAGAGAGGGCTGATTGGCCCAACGTCATCCCGGGCGCTCTTCTGACTGAGCCCAGCGCCCACCTGCCTCCCCCTCTCCCTCGGCCAGTCCCTGGGCGCCGGAAGTGGCGTTGGGGATCCCCCCACGGCAGATTCGAGCTCCCCCAGCCAACACACAAACCTCCCCCTCCCACCTCAACCCAGGCCGGGGGGGGAGGTTCAACTCCAAAGTTGAAGGAAGGCGGTCCAGCGGGTTCAGCGGCGGCGGCGTCCTCCACCCCGGAAAGTCGAGAAGCCAGAGGAGCAGCCACGCGCAAACAGGTCTTAAGGCGCCCGCGGGATTTGCGGGAAGGGAAGGGAAGGGAAGAGACGCGACTGCGGCCGGCAGATCCGAGCGAGAGTCGTCTCCAGAGGGATGGGGACCCTCCCGCGCGCCCGGCACATCTTTCAATCCTCCCCTAACTTTGCCACAAGGTCCATTGAAGGAGCTGTGATTTGCGGGTGGGGAGGGCAATCTCTCTCTCTTTTTTTTTACGCCCCCCCCCTCCATTCAGCGCGGCTATCTTCGCCGCTTTGCACCCTAACCAAATCCGATTACCCCCCCCCCAAATCGGCGTCAACCTTTCTTATTGATCCTTCGCTAGCCTGCCTCTCCGCGCACACACGCACCGCCAGCGACGGCTCTTGGGCTTTTCTTTCTTTCTTTTCTTTCTTTCTTTCTTTCTTCCCTTCCCTTCCCTTCCTTTTTTTCTTTTCTTTTCTTTCTTTTTTTTTTCTCTTACCGATATGGATGATTGAGTCGGCTCTCACGGAAAGACACTGAAAGATCCAAGGGAAAAGCCAGACCATCAGTACTTCCATTTCCAAGCTCTGTCGAAGCACATCAGCCCGGATTTTGGTCTGGGAAAAGCCAGAAAGATGGAAGGGAGGGAGACGGAGGGAAGGAGGGGGGGGAGCGCGAGAAAGAAACGCAAGGTTGGGGTGTTTCCACCCCCCAAAAAAAAATTCAAAAGGAATGTCAACCTCTCCCCTAGCCGTAAGTAATCTCCAAGCGCAGGAGCAGAGAAAAAAGTGGGGAAGGAAGGAAATGAGGAGGGGGGGGGAATCAGCGAAGAAGCGGCTGTAAACAAGGAGAGTAAGATTTGCTTTCCCGTTAAGTGGGAGGGGGACAAATCAGGCTTGAAAAAGACACGAGCCAATGGTTAAATCCAGGTTTGGTAGGAGACGACGATGATGCCCGGCAGTAAAGCCCTCGACTTCTTCAGCGGCGGCGGCGGCGGCAGCAGCAGCAGCTCTGGAGCACTAGTGTGTCTCCGAGTGTGAGTGTGTGCGTGTGTCAGAGCGCGCCCCCGAGCGTATGTGCCGGTGCGCGCGCGCGTCTCCGGGCCCCGGCAAACTGCGGAGGCACCCCCCATCCTCCTCCGCCCCCCTCCCTCCCTCCCTCCCGCGGACCACGTGATTGCAGAGCCTCACTACTCAATATAGTCTGGGCGCAAAAAGCGACGGAGAGGAGAGGAAGGAACAGCTCCCGTAGAGATCGGGGCGGGAGTGGGGGGCGCTGGAGAGGAAAAGAGAGAAGGCAGCTGGGCTGGGCACTGAGAGCCCATCTCCCGGCTGGAAAGCCAAGCAGGTGGCTGGATGCCAGCGCAGGAGCCCCCCTGGCAATCCCCCCCTCTCCCGCCCCTTCCCCTTCCCCCCCCCCCCCGAGGGGAAGACGAGATGAGGAGGAATGCGTTGGAGCCCAGCCCGGAGCTGCAACGAGCGGCTCCTCTCCCCGGCGGCGGCGATGTCAACCTGGACTTCCGAGAGACGGCGAGGCAGCAGCAGCAGCGGCGGCACCTGAGGATGCCGTGCCCGGGAAGCCTGGCTTGAGCTGAGCCCTCTTCTTCGTCTCGCCCTACACTCGGGGGTGGGGTGGCAAAAGGCCAGCGGCGGGCCGAAGCGACTTCTTCTCCCCACCCCCTTCCTGGGGCAAAAGTTGGAGCCTTGCCGGGTGGTGCATTTTCGGGCCGCGTTAGGGGTCGGCTCAAGAGAGGCAGAGGCTGGAGATTTCCCCCCCTCCGGGGGGGGCTCTGGGGCTGCCCCCCTCCCCCGCTTGGAGCTCGACTTTCGATACTTTTAGGTCCCCCCAGAGCAAAGGCAAAAGCGAGCCACTCTGATGGCATGGTCCCCGCCGCTACGGCCACTCTCCGCCTGCCCTTCCTAATCGCCCCTCGGCGGCCTCCGCCTTCTTTCGCAAGTAAAACGGGCAGAGCCCCCCGCGCAACTCCCGGGGTTTATAAAAAGCGATACGTGCAAAGTTGGCGATGCCGCCGCTTGGGAAACCCGGCGCCTTCCTATAAGACCTCCCGCCTCAATTGGACAGGCTGGGACTTCAGACGGCCGATTCATCCCCTTAAAACAAACACTCCAGTGATTGCAGCCCCCACCCACCCACCCACCCCCCTGCAAACGTGAGAAGCCTTTAAATAACGCCGCTCCCGGAGCCCGAGAGCGCAAATTCATTCAGGAGCCGAGAGGGACGTAATGCGAGACGAGGGAGATTCGCCAACATGATTTAAGAGGCTCCCGAGGTGAAAGTGCTGGGGGGATGGATGGGGGTGGCGGGGGTCAGATTCACAAGTGGGAAGATAAGCCCGGGGAAAATGCTTAACTTGCTTGCGTGGGAAATGCAGGGCCCGTGGCTGACCCGCGAGAAATAAAACAACCGAGCGCGATCCTCCGTAGAGTTTAATCCACGGCGCGAAGGGCGATATGAAATCACTCTTTGTCGGGAATAATCTAATTGCGTTGGATGGCGTCCAGAAGCGCCTGGCCAGCCTCCTCCTCCTTTTCATTGTCTGGTGGTGTGCAGATTCCGGTGTCAAAAGAGGAATAAACACAGCCGGCGGATCTTCGGCTGAAGCTTCTACCGTGCAGGTTTGCTGCCATTTAATAGATGGAATTATGATCTCGCGACGGCGTTTATCGCCTTACTGAGCAATTAGCTGGGAAACAGCCTACGGGTTTCCCCTTTCAGCTCTCTGAAGAACAACCGCCAGAGAAGAAAAGCGAGCAGATGACGGTGTAGCTCAGGGGTGTCCAACCTTGCAACTTTTAAGATCTGCGGACTTGTGGCTGGGGAATTCTGGGAGTTGAAGTCCACAGGTCTTAAAGTTGCCAAGGTTGGACACCCCTAACTACATAAAATTTAACTGGCAAAGAACAAAGTTCTCCTCCCCCCCCCCCCACCCACAAACTGTTAAAATTGATGGGATTTAGATTTAGATTTATTATTAGTAGAGTTGGAAGGGACCTGAATCTGGCTTCCTCAAACCTTCTGTCTCCTTTTTTAGAATGAAAGCCCTGCCTTCAAATTAGGGTTGTGAACCTGACACCCTGCAGTTCTCGCTTCTACCCCGAAGTTTCACAATGACAGTGACGCTCTTACGCGGTTCCTATTGCTGGATGTTCTTTGTGGATACAGACCTACAGTCTCCGGCTTCTCAAACCCAACACTTTGAAAGAGGGTAACTGGTAAGGTGCCGGTTCAGAAGGCCAAGCAGCTACGTATGTTAATTAGGAGATGTGGCACACGTCACCTATGTATTTTTAAATCTATATAGCTAGAAGGGAGGGGTCTTCACTGGGCCACACGCGTTTCCTCCCCAGTGCCGCAGTCAGAGTCAGTGGTCATCTTTTTCAGAATTATAGCTAGAGAGGTAAAAATGGCTGATAACCTCAATTATCCAGGAGGTGCTTAGCCAGTTTGATTGGATGGATGGATGGATGGATAGATGGATGGATGGATGGATGGATAGATGATAGATAGATAGATAGATAGATAGATAGATAGATAGATAGATAGATAGATAGATAGATAGATAGATGATAATAGACTAGACTAGACTAGACTAGACTAGACTAGACTAGACTAGACTAGAATAGAATAGAATAGAATAGAATAGAATAGAATAGAATAGAATAGAATAGAATAGAATAGGAATTTTATTGGCCAAATGTGATTGGACACACAAGGAATTTGTCTTGGTGCATATGCTCTCAGTGTACATAAAAGAAAACATAAGTTCATCAAGAATCATAGGGTACAACACTTAATGATAGTCCGGGTACAAATAAGCAATCAAATCATATTAGGAACCAGTCATACAAGCAACAAAGTTACAGTCATACAGTCATTAGTGGGAGAAGATGGGTGATGGGAACTATGAGAAGATTAATACTGGTAGTAGTGCAGACTTAGTAAATATTTTTTCAGTGTTGAGGGAATTATTTGTTTAGCAGAGTGATGGCGTTCAGGGGGAAACTGTTCTTGTGTCTAGTTGTCTTGGTGTGCAGTGCTCTATAGCGTCGTTTTGAGAGTAGGAGTTGAAACAGTTTATGTCCAGGATATGAGGGGTCTGTAAATATTTCCACAGCACTCTTTTTGACTCGTGCAGTATACAGATCCTCAATGGAAGGCAGGTTGGTAGCAATTGTTTTTTTCTGCAGTTCTGATTATCCTCTGAAGTCTGTGTCTGTCTTGTTGGGTTGCAGAACCAAACCAGACAGTTATAGAGGTGCAGATGACAGACTCAATAATTCCTCTGTAGAATTGTATCAGCAACTCCTTGGGCAGTTTGAGCTTTCTGAGTTGGCGCAGAAAGAACATTCTTTGTTGTGCTTTTTTGATGATGTTTTTGATATTAGGTGTCCATTTTAGACCTTGTGATATGGTCAAACCTAGAAATTTGAAGGTCTCTACTGTTGATACTGTGTTGTCTAGTATTGTAAGAGGTGGTAGTATGGGAGGGTTTCTCTTAAAGTCTACCTCCATTTCTACGGTTTTGAGTGTGTTCAGTTCCAGATTGTCACACCACACCACAAGGTTAGTTGTTCAACCTCCCGTCTGTATGTGGATTCATCATTGTCTCGAATGAGACCAATCACTGTTGTGTCGTCTGCAAACTTCAGTAGTTTAACAGATGGATCATTTGAGATGCAGTCATTGGTATATAGAGAGAAGAGAAGTGGAGAGAGCACACAGCCTTGGGGAGCCCCTGTGCTAATTGTACAGGTATCTGATGTGACTCTGCTTAGCTTTACCTGCTGCTTCCTGTTTGTTAGAAAGCTTATGATCCACTTACAAGTGTGTTCAGGTACCACTAGCTGGTTTAGCTTAGTTAGAAGAGCATCTGGAATGATGGTATTGAATGCTGAACTAAAGTCTACAAAGAGGACCCTTGTGTAGGTCTTTGGAGATTCAAGATGTTGTAGGATGTAGTGCAGAGCTATATTAACAACATCATCTGTCGATCTATTTGCTTGGTATGCAAATTGCAGGGGGTCTAACAGTGGATCCGTGATGGTTTTCAAGTGGGACATCACTAGCCTTTCAAAGGTTTTCATAACTACAGATGCTAGAGCAACTAGTCTTTAGTCATTCAGTTCCATGATGGTGGACTTCTTCAGTACTGGGATGATAGTAGAGCGTTTGAAGCAAGAAGGAACATAGCACATCTCTAGTGATTTATTGAAGATTCGGGTGAAGATGGGGGCCAATTGGTCAGCACAGACTTTTAAGCAAGAAGGAGTTATCTTGTCTGGGCCTGGTGCTTTTCCTGGCTTCTGTCTGTGAAATAGATCTTGCACTTCCTTTTCTGTGATCACCAGGGGTTGTGAACCCAATGGTATGGGGTCAGTTGTAGGAGGCTTGGCTGATGTTGGTGTGTCTGAGATGGGGGTTGTGGAGATAGGGGGCTGTAGTTTCCTTTCAAACCTGCAGTAAAACATGTTCAGGTCATCTGCCAGTTGCTGATTTCCTTCAGCCTGGGAAGGTGATTTGTCCGTAACCAGTGATATTTTTAAGAGATAGATAGATAGATAGATAGATAGATAGATAGATAGATAGATAGATAGATAGATAGATAGATAGATAGATAGATAGACAGACAGACAGACAGACAGACAGACAGACAGACAGACAGACAGACAGACAGACAGACAGACAGACAGACAGAGACAGATTCATTCATTCATTCATTCATTCATTCATTCATTCATCTTGTACACTGCCCTAGAGTCAATTTAGTTAACCAAGTAGGCTAGAAACTGGGAGACTGTGATTTCTAGTTCTGCCTGAAGCACAAAACCAACCGGGTGACTTTCTCATTCTCTCTCAGTCACAGGAAGGAGGCAATGGCAAAACACTTCTGAAAAACCTTGCCAAGAAAATTGCAGGGACGTGTCCAGGAGTCAAAAACTAACTTGAAAGCACCCACATACACAGAAATAGCTGCCTCATTCACAAACAACTCTGAACAGTTACACAAAAATTAAAAAAACAATCATGAAAACGGTGAATATAGAAGACAAACGGAACCGATTGCCAGCTGTGAATGCCAATTGAGAGACGACAGTGCCCTAGGGAAGAATTCACTCTAGTCCAGGGCCTGAGGGGACAACCAAGCATTCAGAGCTGACAAAAGACCAATAGGGTTGAAGCCATCGGAATCGTGGGGGGGGGAGCTGTTCTACAGGGCAGGGGCCACAACAGAGAAGGCTGCTTGCTGGGTCCCATCAGATGGCTTTGCTTGACAGAAGTTGGGGCATGCCAACTCCGTTGGGCCTGGTGTGATGCAGAGAACAGATAGCGAGCCTCTCAAAATATTTAAAAAGTTCAGTACTCTGATGGCTTCCATTAAAATAATTGCCCAGTTCATTTTGAAATCTCCCCCCCCCCCACAAGTCCTGCTGTGCTCCCACATTGTGGTGGGGGTGGGCTGCTGGGAAGGGATAAGTGAAGAATGCAGGGACTTCATACCGAAGGTATCTATTCCCAGCAGGGTCACCCAAGGCATGAAGGACATCACACTGCCAAGCTAATGCAAGCAGGCATCAATATTGGACAGCAATGATACAGGTAGTGCTTGACTTAGGACCATTCCTCTTAACGACCGTTCAAAATAACAACGATGCTGAGAAACTTACAACTGCACTTAACAATCATTGCGGCGCCTCTGTGCGGTCACACAATCCAAATTCAGACCCTTGGCAACTGGCATTTATTATTTATTAGTGAGACTTATATACCGCCTCAAAGTGCAAGCACTCTCTAAGCCAGCGGTTCTCAACCTGTGGGTCATGACCCCTTTTGGGGGTCGAACGACCCTTTCACAGGGGTCGCCTAACATCATCGGAAAACACATATTTCCGATGGTCTTAGGAACCGAGACACCGCTCCTCTATCCGTCTCCACCCACATGCAAATAGACTACTGCAAAAAAAAATCTGTACCATGGGAACTTCTGAGCATGCGCAGAAGCTGAATTTCCGGCACTGTGCATGCGTCGCCATCTTGTTTTCAGCTTTTTTTTTTTTTTGCAATTTTTAAAAAAATTCGGCACTGCTCATGCGCGCTCACGAGGTGCGGCCACACAGCAAAGGAGGAAGCGAACTAGCAGCGAGGTAAGTTAAGTTAAAACCCACCCCTGAGTTTCCTAATAATTTTATTATTTTATGGTTGGGGGTCACCACAACATGAGGAACTGCATTAAAGGGTCGCGGCATTAGGAAGGTTGAGAACCACTGCTCTCAGCGGTTTACACCATTAAGCAATGTATATTTACATTGCCCCCAACAATCTGGGTCCTCATTTTACCTACCTCGGAAGGATGGAAGGCTGAGTCAACCCTGAGCCAGTGAGATTTGAACAGCTGAACTGCTGATCACAGTCAGCTAGAGTAACTGCAGTACTGCACTCTAACTGCTGCGCCACCTCGGCTCATCTATTTGTAATGACTGCAGCATGCCAGGGTCACGTGACCATCCTCTGCAATCTTCCCAAGGGGCTCCCAACAAGCAAAGTCAATGGGGGGAGGTACGTTTCATTTCATTGCTTTAACAGCAGTGGCAATAAAAAAAAACCCACATAAAATCAGGCATGACTCACTTAATGACCACATAGCTTAGTGAGTCCAGAAATTCCGGTCAGAATTGTGGTTGTAAGCTGAGGGCTACCCTTAAAGGAAGTTGCCAGGAGAAGCTTATCGTTTTAGTGACAATGGCAAAGCCGTCCATCTATACTACACAGGAAAACGGCGAATGGTCCAGTTTTCTTTCTTTCTTTCTTTTTTAAAGTTTGTTTTTTTATTTTTTTTAAATGGTCCAGTTTTCTGAGAGCAAGAAATTCACATGGATTTGGTCACTAGGAGTCAAAAAGTCTTGATAGTCCATAATGAATCGAATTGCTTTGAATCACCACTTCCAAACCTCTGCTTTGCACCATTTTGCAATCTAGGAAACTACTTCCCCAACCGTCAAAAACTGTTGTTTTTGTAGCAGAACTGGTAATTCTCAAGTGTTCAGAGACAGTCCAGAGCATTTAAAAAAAAATATCCATGGCCACATTACCCATTTAAAGCAATTGGGTTGTCTCCAGCTCTCCATCACTTCTTATCAGCTGAAACGCAGCTTTAACTTCCAAGCAGAGTCTAACACTGTTGAAGAAATCACTACCCCTTCATAATCAATAAACGTATGATCTGTGACCATATTACATTTTTCAGTTAATCCATTGATAATGCCAACTACTTTGTGGTAAAAGCAATTTGATTTGTATCTATCCAGGACCTTGATAAGACTCAAGGGAGGGTTTGTGATGAAGTGAACCCCCAATGTAGCCCTACAGCAATGCTTTTGAAAGAGTGAGCTGAAGGGATTGAACCCGTGGAGACATGGAAATCAATCAGGTATATCAGCACCTGAGACAACTTCAGTGTATTATTGTTTTGGAGAAAAGACAGGAAGAACTTATCAGAATCTATCCATCTCATTATTCCAGTCAGATTTTTTTTTCAGATGTTCTTTGCTCTAAGTTTGGGGCCTGGGAGAATTGGCCCTATGGCTCCCTACACCTAAAAAATGATGTATCCTTGACACTATTGCATTGTTTCTGTTGCAGAGAAAAAAAATCTTTGTTTACAGCAATTTCTCCTTTTTGGATTCTTGGTAACATTAATACCTGGCATATGAGAAATCCATTTGAACTGAAGGGATATCCAGCACAACTTTGCCAATACACAACAGTGCAGGAATTATTGTGCATCAGCTTTTTTTTTCTTTCCTTTCCTTTCCTTTCCTTTCCTTTTCTTTTCTTTTCTTTTCTTCTCTTCTTCTCTCTTCTTCTCTCTTCTTCTCACTTCTCTTCTCTTCTTTTCTCTTCTCTTCTTTTCTCTTCTCTTCTCTCTTCTCTTTTCTCTTTTCTCTTCTCTCTTTTTTCCTCTTTTCTCCTCTTTTCTTCTCTCCTCTCCTCTTCTCTTCTCCTTCTCTTCTCCTTTTCCTTTCATTCCCTTCCCTTCCCCTCTCCTCCTTTCTTTCTTCTTTCTTCTTTCCTATTTCTTCTTTCTTTTCTTTTCTTTTCTTTTTCTTTTCTTTCTTTTTTTCTTTCTTTTTTGAAGCTTTGACCTTGGAGAGCATAGTGTTACTTTGCCGCCATTTCACTCCTCGCAAAAATGATAGAAAAATTGGATGTCTTACCTCCTTAGCGCAATCCTCTTGACTAGATTTCCATTTTCAGAATAAACGTGAAATGAGAAGATCCACCGGTATCAAATGGATTTTGCTTCTACGTGAGGCAGATTGACTGAAAAATTCATGCTGTTCAAATTCCTGGATACTTTTAGAAAGAGTGAACTGAAGGGGTTTAACCTGTGGAGACCGGGAAGTCAGTCAGGTATATCAGCACCTGGGACAGCTCCGTTGTATTTTTTTTATTTTAATCAGAAGCAGCTCAAAACAATCTCCAGGCATTGGCTTCTACTTTGCATGTAATGTTTAACTTGGTTGCCATTACAGTTCTATATTATTTATGTGTCGGTCATGACATTTCATAGAATATGAAAAGATAAGAATTGCATGAATTATTGTCCAACTGAACTAGGATTCCCTGGGAAGGAAGAAATTATCACATGGATGAAGAGATCCCATTCCAACCCAATCAAATTTGGGGATGGGCAGCTTCTGCCAGCCTGAGGACTCTATATGGTATGTTGAAGTCTTCACCACAAAAGCAGGTGGGCCCTGGGGCAACCTAGGGATGAATTCTCCAGATGTTTCATTTATTTATGACCATCTGGGTCCATGCAGCTGTCAAACTCAAGAAGCAAGAGTACGCAGAGTTCAAGAATCTCTGTGAGATTCAAAACATAATCTTCAAAATGGAAAGAGTAACAACCACCACAGAACACATTAAAAATGGGAGTCAGTTCATTATATAATCTCCAATCTATTCTGCTGGTAAAGTTGCTAACTTGCTGTGATTGGGCTTCTGCAATCCTTATTCCAATTTTAAGCTGGGGGGGGGAGGTTAAAAGTATTTTTCCAGGATTCAGTTAGTCATAAATATGTTATCATGCAGGCATGATGGGAAGTATCTAATCTTCCATGACATGCTTCATTCATGGAAGTTTCTGCCACTCCATCTTTGTGGATTTGCCTAAATCCAAATCCAACTTGCTATTTTTGTATCGGAGGAAGCTCGCACGCATAGCCCAAACCCTAACATTTGGTGTGATCAGGAAAGGAGCAGTTATATGGAGCCACAAATATCTGAACTGCTAGAAACGTGGGCTGATTAACTATGCATGTCTGTTCTTCTCTTGATTATGGTAATTCAGAAGGGAGTCACCAAAATTACAACATTTATGATGTTTATATATTGTTTTGGAGTTAATGCAAACTCTTAAAAATAATTTTGAAATGATAAAAAACCATCAAACATTCTGAAGACTGGGGTTGCTTGGTGGCTACTGAAGGCTCAATGAACAAGGAGGAATAGGGAGAAACTCAGAAATTAGATTAGAAACATTTTTTTAAGAAGGTAGTATCGCTGAATGTCTATGGAAATTCTCAGTCATCCACTCTGACTGAAGAAGCTTCTTGGATGAGAAGTGAAATGTCTTTAAAAAAAAACCCAGTTGCCTCTTGAAGTCCAGTTGCCTCTTGAAAAAAGCACCTTTGGGACAAGAAGATAGTATGTTCATCTGGTTGGCAGACAGAACAACAGCCCTCTACCCTCAATCATTCTGTTTCAGGTCTTTCTTGGATTTCTCATCTGGAAATGGGAATTGATGCCCAAGCCACTTGCATTAAAGGGTGCTAAGTGTTGTGGCCCGCCAGCGGCCAGTGGAGCTGGTGGAAGACTCGGACAGTGAGGAGGTTGGGGAGGAACATGGGCCAGTCCTGGAGTCTGGGGAAGGCTCTGATGAATGCTCTGCATTGGAGGCAGAGATGGGGCCAGGGCCATCTGACAGTTATCAGCTACCTCCGGAGTCAGAGATAAGTGGGGCTGAAGAACAGCTGGAGCCTGTTCCCGATGTGTGCGTGTGCAGAGCTGTCAGGAGAAGGGAACAATTAAGGAATAGAGGTTGACTCAAGGGGATGCTGAATGGCCCCTCCCATAGGAAATTAATAGGGGCAAAAGGAGAGTGGTGTTTGCAGGGGACAATTAGTTCATTATTCATGTGAAGAAAGATTGGCTTATCTGAGTTGTGCCTCACAGAGACTCCTTGCCAAGTATTTCCTTGTTCAGCGTTGCGTCAAGAAGCTATTGGCCTGGCAACTATCCAAGGACTGATAAGGTCTGTGGTTGCAACTCACCCTTGAAAGACTGTTTGCTGGGACTTTGCTGGATGTGAATGCTAAGAATTCACATTAGCCAAATAAAAAGGAGTTTTTCGGGACAAGGAGTCTGTTTCATGATTTGGTGAAGCCTAGGTCAGAACACTAAGTTTCATCCCTGGGATCATTCATATCAATAGGTCTTGGTGTCAGGATCTCCACTGTCGGCCTGGTGCCTTGCTGGCATCCTGCCATCAGAGGGGAAGGAGGGCATTTGGGGCACTCCGCACCTGTGTATTTAATGGTGGGAAATGGGGGGGAGCTGACATGTGAAGAAGACCAGAGCTGTTGTACCAGTTATGCTAGGCATCTTCAAGGCTGTTTGCCCTGGATGTGAAATTCCAGCAGCCAAAACAATCCGGCGTTTCCCACAACATCGCAGCAATCCTAGATTGGGTGGCAACGGACTGGATTTGCAGGGATGGATGGGGAATGATAGGTTTGGCTCTACTGGTGACTGGGAACTTTGAGATTCTGCCTCACCTTCCTGCAACCAACACCTTTAGTAAAAGTTCTTTTCACTTCAATCAATTGGAGTCGAGAGTCTGCTTTCCTAAATGATTGTTTTGGGGCAGGTCTGAATACTTGGACTTATTGTATTTAATCAATCAGTAATTGATAAGATATTGTATTAAGAAACAAAGGTGGATTGATCTGGGACCAATTAGGGTTAATTCTGGAGATGATTTGGGATTGAAGGCATGGTAAATTTTCTACAGGTTGATTACAATAACATTTTGTTAACAGAGTGTTTTGGAATTTCAATCTTTTTTTATTTTATTATTATTAATAATTCCTATTACTTTTGTATATGATGTTTATTGTTATTGTTTTTCCTGTTAACTATTAAGTTATTAATATAGTACATAGATGAGAGGCTAACAATTTGTAAACAAATTTAAAAGTTTAGTAGTTTAAAATTATTTTGGTCTGTTTTGCAAGAGATGGGAAATTAACACTGTCCTATTACATTAATCAGCATTCAGCTAGGGAGGATATTATGTGTGTAGGTGTTAGTCTTTTTTCTCTTTTTCTTCTTTTTAAGACACTTTTTCTTTTTAATGTCTTGTTTGTTGTGTTTCTTATACTTTTTGTCTTTTTTTCTTTTAAATATTTTGGCGTTTTGTATTTTAACTCTCTTTGAATAAACTAAAAAAAATACACTAAAAAAACCAGGTCTTGGTATAGACCTAAGTTATAATTTAGCTCCAGTGGAATAAAAGATTCCATAAAGTCACCTCCATAACTCTGCTGAAGACCCATTCCTCTAATTTTATGATCCTTTGTGTAGTCCTGCTACTACAGAAAAGAAATCCTGCTTTCTTCAACTCAGGATCTGACTCGGAATAATGTGAATTCTGCTTGGTCTTCCCGTACAATGCCTCAAGAGTTGTGTATAAGAGTTGTCAAAAGTGACAGGATCCCCTTCCTTTTTTCCCCTTATTCCCATCACAATATGCATCAAGCATTTTTACTTATTAGCTACTCAGTATCCTTTTATGTCTCTGGCAATTAAAATCAAAATTATTGTGTTTACAACACCTAGATACCTTTTTATTTTTGCAATCAGCAGGAAGTAAAGGCATAATTGGCACCAAAAATTACCCTTGTATTGGGCTTCAGAAGATGAAATGGGAAGCCTATTTTTAGTTGACAATAACATCACACACTAACAAAGGTTTTCATGAAGTTCAGGAGAGCCCTTTGAAACAATGAATAAAAGAATCAAGTATTCCTATGAATGATAACCCAGATGTTTCGTTGATTAAGAAAATTGATATGACCAGCCAGCTTAAGCAAATGACTCTGGATGGGTAAGAATACAAAACCCGAATAAAATAATGACAACACAATTAGAAACAACACATTCAAAAAAACTCCCCATTCCAATGGTGCATATGTGGAGCTCCACTGTTATTAGGCAACTGCTCCCCAACTGTGGAATAATGTGTGCCTTCATTTAACAACATCTGGAAGGCTATTGGTGAAGAAGATGAGTTCTCAACCCCCACTATCCCAGAAGTCCCTTGGGTCATCTTCTCCTACACCTGCCTTCTGTTTTGAAGCATCAGCTTGGTAGTTCCTGCAATCATCATCAATATTTCTAAGGGCAACTCAGTTGGTGTTCTCCACCTACCCTGATACGTGTCTATTCTTCTCTCGATTGGTAACTCAGAAGGGAGTCACCAAAATTACATTTTGCAATTGCCACACTTGGAATACTGTACCACACCCAGTTTCAGTCGCAATGGTGTCAAAAAGATGTTGAGACTCTAGAAAGAGTGAGAAGATCAACAAAGATGATTAGGGGACTGGAAGCTAAAACATGAAGAAAGGTTGCACGAATTGGATACGCCTATTATAATGAAGGGATGCGGTGGCTCAGTGGCTAAGACGCTGAGCTTGTCGATCAGAAGGTCGGCAGTTCAGTGGTTCAAATCCCTAGTGCCGCGTAACGGAGTGAGCTCCCGTTACTTGTCCCAGCTTCTGCCAACCTAGCAGTTTGAAAATGCAAGTAGAAAATGCAAGTAGAAAAATAGGGACCACTTTGGTGGGAAGGTAGCAGCGCTCCGTGCGCCTTCGGCATTTAGTCATGCCGGCCACATGACCACGGAGACATCTTCGGTCAGCGCTGGTTCCTCGGCTTAGAAATGAAGATGAGCAGCACCCCCTAGAGCCAGAAATGACGAACACACATGTGCAGGGGAATCTTTACCTTGATCTTATTATAATGAAAAGAAGGACTAAGAGTGACATGATATCAGTCTTCCAATATCTAAAGGGCTGCCACAATGAAGAGGGGGGGGTCAATCTATTCTCCAAAGCACCCAAAGGTAGAACAAGTAACAGATAGAAACTTAATCAAGGAGAGAAGCAATCTAGAACTAAAGAGAAATTTCCTGATAGTGAGAACAATTAATCAATGGAACAACTGGCGCCCAGAAATTGTGGGCGCTCCATCACTGGAGGCCTTTGGAAAGAGATTGGACAGCCATTTGTCTGAAATGGTATAGGGTTTGGGCATGGGGTTAGATTAGAAGACCTCCAAGGTCCCTTCCAAACCTGTTATTCTGTGATAGAAATGAGACCATGCTGCCTTTCCAGAGATGGTGAAAAAAATGAAAAGTTAAACATTTTTCTATAGTGCTATATCCTGTATAATGCTTAGCTGTGTGGCTAGAGGATTCAGATCTTTTTTTTCCCAAAAAAGTTTTATTACTACAAAGTACAAACATTTTTCTCTTTTTCTCCCCCCCCTTCCCCCCAACCCCCTCCCCTTCCCCCCATCCTCCCCCCCTCTCAACCAACCCCCCCCAACTTCCCAGAAAAAGCACAGGGTATAATATTCAATAAAAATAAGATTAAAATATACTAACAAATTATTAATTTCAAAATTTCTCTAGATCTTTAACTCCTTGTTGCTCAAAACCATTTAAGCATAGTCTAAAAAGCAGGCATATTATTAATCAATTAACATTTCGATATATCAGACTGTTAATTTATTCCACTATGTATCTTTCAGTTATATAGTCTTTTAAGATATAATAATAAAAAGAAGAGAAAGAAGAAATCTTTCTTTCACCATTTCAACCAGATACACAACCATTAACATCATTTCCTCAATGATAACTAGATCTTCGTTCTTCCAACGCTATACCTCCTTGATAAACATAAAAATTAAAATATACTAACAAATTATTAATTCCAATATTTCTCTAATTCTTTAACCCCTTATTACTCAAAATCTTTTAAGCATAATCTAAAAATCAAACACATTGTTAATAACCTAACATTCCAATATATCAAATTAAGGATTCAGATCTTCTTGTCTCCTGCCCCAAGATTTAGAAAGTAGGCCAGTCTCACAAAAGAGAAACAAAACCAATTTTTTTTAATGTGCTATTAAAATGTTTCAGTTTTCCAAAACGCAAACATTCTATGCTGAACGTCAATTACAAAGTGATTTGGACTATTGATTTGGACATCAATCAAACAGAAAAACTCCCAGAAAAGATGTAGTGCTCCCAGATATGCCATTAGTTTGCTCCAAATAATTCCTTGCTGCCATAATTGTCTCCACTGAGACAAGTCTTCATCATCTCGTCTGTGTTCATCATTCTTGCTCTGTTTTCAGACTCCAGGTTTGACAATACGGAACAACTTGTGGAATTCCCTGACATTCAAACCCTGAACTGATGCAAACCACTCTTAGATTTTACTGCCGACTCACCTCATGTAATGGTACCTGGGCATGACCTTGACAGATGAGGGGAAGAGATGCTGCCTAGGGAATTATCAGATAAAAGGGGTGGCAGCCCACCACTGAATAAGAGGCAAAGAAACTTGGATCTGTCCTATTCATAAAATAGTAGGTATTTTAGGTAAAAGGAGATGGGGGGGATATTTCGCAGGGGTGAAATCCAGCAGGTTCTGACAGGTTCTGGAGAACCGTTAGTGGAAATTTTGAGTAGTTCGGAGAACCGGTAGCGGAAATTTTGAGTAGTTCAGAGAACCGGCAAATACCACCTCTGGCTGGACCCAGAGTGGGGAGGGAATGGAGATTTTGCAGTATCCTTCCCCTGCCACGCCCACCAAGCCACACCACACCCACCAAGCCACGCCCACAGAACCAGTAGTAAAAAAAATTGGATTTCACCACTGGATATTTGTATTTTTAGACTTGCAAGACTCTGTTAATATAGTCTTATAATAATCCTGTCATGTTTCCTGCCTGATCTTCTTTTGGGGGGGGGGTCTGACACCCCATTTTGCCAGTCCTGTACCCGACTACCTATCTCTCTCTCTCTCTTTCTCTTGTGTCTTACAACTGTGACAGTGGATTGGACTATGTGGACCTCTTCCTCTGGATCACTGGACTCTCATTTTCAATCTGTATTGGCACTCTGTGTATGGTAGCCTATCTATCGTCCCTGTATTTCTCCCGGCACTTGGGTGCACTGCTCAGCCAAGCATTCTACCTGCCTCCTTAGTCATTTGAAGCATCATTGTCAGCTGCTATTGTGTGATTGCTCAGCCTAGAACAGGACAGGTGTAGGAACCAGGGAGAATCCATCCTGAAGCCATTCAGAAAGCCACAGGTGCAGAAGCATGTGTTATGCCCAGAGAGGTAGGTGAGTATCCTCCCTCCCTCCCCCTTCACTCCTAGGAGTATCAGAAGGAAAGAAGAGAAAACAGACTTACAAGGTTCAGCTGATCTCAAGGAAATATTCTTCTAGCCTCCTGCAGTCATTTACCTGATCTATCTCACTGTGTCTACCGCAGAGGCTGACTTCAATCCTAGATAGTCCGAAACCATCACCATATAATACAGATGCTGTGGGATAAGTAGATTAACCCTACCACACCTGTGCCGCAATCAACCAGGTGACCAGCAAGATTTTTCTGCAGCTTTTGCTGCCATCTAGTGACCATCCCCATTTTTGCAGCCTAGAAATGGTAGCCCCAGATACAGATGTTTCACATCCAATCAACTGCAAAAAGCAGGAGCTGAAACATTTTCCTTCCAAGTCTTAATCTTTCAGTATTTTAGTCACTCTAATAAATATATGTCTTAAGGGACTAGCAGATCCCTGCTGATCCAGAAACAAGCTAATCTAAAGTAGCGTTTGATGCTTCTAAAAGTGTGTGTAGCTATCTATAGGCACAGCAACATGCACAAACAAGCACATACACACACAACACCTAAATATGCATTGTACATTTTGTCACAATGCCTCTTCCCAGCTCAAGAGAAATTGCAGAGGAATCCTATATGTGTCGATCCAAAAAAGTCCCTGTGAATTCATTGGAGTTTACTCTGATATTATGTTTGATTTTCCACATATGAGAAAAGCAGAGGCGCCTGGCTTGGTGCTCATTCCATTCTAATAACAATGGAATCACAGAGAAGAATGCCTTTCACTCAAAAACTCTTTAGGGTTAGCTGTCACATTTAAAGGCATTTACCTGGGAGAAAATTTCATGACATTCAGTATTGTTAGTGACCTGCCCAGACTGGTTATAGGGAATCGTATCAGATCACAAATAACAATGGAAAAATTGCAGGATTCAAGCCTGCTATCAAAAATCTAACATGGGATGAGAGCAGATTGAGGGAAGAGAGGAAGGGGAGCAAAGAGATGTTGTAAGAAGGAAACAAACAAACATATAAATTCTTAGCTCTAAAGGCGGCTATCAGCAAGAAGTGCAGGCAACACAAAGAATTTGGATTGTTGTGAATGCAGGGGGCAAGGAAGCAGCCAGAGAATTTTGCATGACTGAATGAGGGCCAAATGGCATTTACTTAGACCAGAGGTCTTCAAACTTGGCAACTTTAAGACTTGTGGACTTCAACTCCCAGAATTCTCCAGCCAGCTATGGTCTGACTTAGACGTGCAAAGGAAAGGAGTGAAATCTCAGCTGCTCTATTAAAAGAATCTCTCAAGCTGAGCTCAGCCTTGGCTCCAGGTGACATTAGGTCTCATTTTCCTGGGCAGTTTTACAGAGATCATGTCATTTGGTCCCAAAGGTGCTTTTCCAAAAGGCAACTGGACTTTCTTGTTGTTGTTTTTTCCTTGAAAAAGCTTTGTTTCTCATCCACAAAGCTTCTTCGGTTCAGAACTCAACTGAACTGAAAAAGAATCTCCATAGACATAATGCAATTTCCTTTCCATCAATCTAGTCTAAGCCTTTGGAGATCCTGGTGGCCTCCCATCCAAATACGTATCGGGTCATCCTGCTCAGCATTTTGAGATCAGCCAAGGCCAAGAGGTAAAAATCAAGATCACCACACTTGGAATACTGCATTCAGTTTTGGTTGCCATGATGCAAAAGGGATGTTGAGACTCTAGAAAGAGTGCAGAGAAGAGCAACAAAGATGATTAGGGGACTGGAGGCTAAAACATATAAAGAACGGTTGCAGGAACTGGGTATGTCTAGTTTAATGAAAAGAAGGATCAGAGGAGACATGATAGCAGTCTTCCAATATCTCAGGGGTTGCCACAAAGAAGAGGGAGTCAAACTATTCTCCAAAGCACCTGAAGGCAAGACAAGAAGCAATGGGTGGAAACTAAACAAGGAGAGAAGCAACTTAGAACTAAGGAGAAATTTCCTGACAGTTAGAACAATTAATCAATGGAACGGCTTGCCTCCAGAAGTTGTGAATGCTCCAACACTGGAAGTTTTTAAGAAGAGATTGGATAACCATTTGTCTGAAATGGTATAGGGTTTCCTGCCTAGGCAGGGGTTGGACTAGAAGATCTCCAAGGTCCCTTCCAACTGTGTTATTATATTAAAACATAGCCTTAGAAGGAAGGAAGAAGGAAGGAAGGAAGGAAGGAAGGAAGGAAGGAAGGAAGGAAGGAAGGAAGGAAGGAAGGAAGGAAGGAAGGAAGGAAGGAAGGCTCCGTCATTCTCAAGATGATTAGCAGCATTTCAGGGATGTAATTGTGTCCAGCGTGTAATGTGTAGTTTGGCCCCGAGCAATTACCGACCATTAACTGAACTTTCACATCACTTCAGACATGAATTGCCTACGCTAAATTCTTCCCTAAAGTTTGAACCAGAAGCGTAAATCCAACGAAAAATCTATTTTAAAAAGAGACAGCTCCCATAATTTAAAATCTGTCCAATTATTTTAAAAGTTATTTATTGCAGCAGTAAACACACATTGCTTATGAAAAACCTGCAAACTGCAGGTCTTTCTCTGTAGTTGCTGAGTTCTCTCCACCCATCCTTGAATCAACAGAAAACAGTTCCAGCATGACATTTGTTATAGACTGTATAAATGTTGTAGGTAGGAGGGGGGGGGGGAAGCATTAAAAAGAACAGAATATACTGTAGAATTGAACTAATCTAATCTAATTTATGAATAATCATAACTCCCGCATTTAAAAACAAATTTCTATCTTTTTCTTATTTACTATACTGATAAGGTATTCCTCTTTGGAAATTCAAGGTGATGTTCCATCTATTTCTTGAGCAAGTCAGATAAGCTTAACTGTGTTAAGTCACATTATTTGTGATTTATTCCTTATTCCATTATTCCTTCCAGCCAACCCTGGTTCTGAAGATGTACATCAAAGCATTCAGAAAAACATTAAAATTTTGGAAGCAAAATGCAGTAGAAAATATCCTTCATATTAAAGCGGCAGCTATATCATTATGTCCTTATTGTGATCACCACCCATAAATAATAATTTGATTTGTACCTGTCAAGATGGCTTGCCTGAATTAAAAACAAAATATGGAATTATTTAAAACTCTGCATTTGCATCAGCTCTTTCCCTTTGAGATAATGCCTACCAGATTCAATGGAGCTTATTTTTAAGTTGAAATACAGTATATATTGTAGGAACTGTAGGTGAAGAAGGATGAATCAGACAGCACAGCTTCTGACAATAGCAGATTGTTTTGCTGCAGTTTGGTGCTGTTTCTGTATTAGGGAAGGAAATATACTCAATCCAAAATGCAGTATTTGCTGTACACAAGCATTATTTGTGAAGGTTTCCAGTATCTTTAGCCCTGTTTCTCAATCTCAGTAACTTTAAGATGTGTGGATTTCAATTCCCAGAATTCTCATGTTGGGGAACTCTGGGAGTTGAAGTCCACACGTCCTAAAGTTGCTAAGGTTGAGAAACAGTGCTATAGAAACTGGAAATATTCACAAATAATGCCCTTTACGCAGCTCTGAAAAAAATAGAATCCATCTCAATTCTCTCAATTCAACAGAGGGATACAATCAAGATCAATGGAGGTACTAATACCACTCTATAAAGCCTTAGTTAGACCATACCTGGAGTATTGCATCCAGTTTTGGTCACCACACTATAAAAAAGATGCAGAGGAGAGCAACCAGGATGATTAGGGGACTGGAGACTAAAACATACGAAGAACGGTTACAGGAACTGGGCATGGCTAGTCTAGTGAAGAGAAGGACCAGGGGAGACATGATAGAGGCTTCCAATATTTGAGGGGCTGCCACAGAGAGGAGGGGGCCAAGCTATTTTCCAAGGCACCCAAAGGCCAGACAAGGGATACCTGGAGAAGGAGGCTCTACTCACGGTCACTCATGCCCTTGTCACCTCCCGTTTGGACTACTGCAACGCGCTCTACATGGGGCTACCCTTGAAGAGTATCCGGAGACTTCAGTTGGTGCAAAATGTGGCTGCGCGTGCTGTGGTGGGTGTGCCAAGGTACACCCACATGACACCTATACTCTGCCAGCTGCACTGGTTGCCCATCAGTTTCCGGGTGCAATTCAAGGTGTTGATCATCATCTTTAAAGCCCTTCATGGCTTAGGACCAGGCTATCTCCGGGACCGCATTCTGCCTCATACTTCCCTTCGACCGGTTAGGGCCCACAGAGTTGGCCTCCTCCAGGTCCCGTCAGCCAAACAATGCCGGCTGGCGGGCCCTAGGGGGAGAGCCTTCTCTGTGGGGGGGGGGGGCGCGCTCTGGAACCAACTTCCCCCAGAGACCCGAACCATCCCCACCCTGCTGGCCTTCCGAAAGGCCGTTAAGACATGGCTTTTCCTGCAGGCAGGGGGTTAGAGACGAATCCATCTGAGCTCTCCCCTGGGTATGTTTGGTTGATGAATGTTTCTTAATATTGGAATTTTTAATTTTTGTATTCGATTTTAATTATGTTTATTGCTGGTTTCTTGTATTTTCTTTGCTGTACGCCGCCCTGAGTCCCTCGGGAGTAGGGCGGCATATAAGAAAACCAAAATAAATAAATAAATAAATAAATAATGGATGGAAACTGATCAAGGAGAGATTCAACCAAGAAATAAAGAGGAACTTTCTGACAGTGAGAACAATCAACCAATGGAACAGAAGTTGCCTTTGGAAGTTGTGGAAGCTTCATCACTGGAGGCTTTCAAGAAGAGATTGGACTGCCATTTGTCAGAAATGGTGTAGGGTCTCCTGCTTGAGCAGGGGGGTTGGACTAGATGACCTACAAGGTCCCTTCCAACTCTGTTAATCTGAAATCTTCATTTTACTATTTGGTCCTTAAAGCAGTGTGTGTGTGTGCCAGATGGAGCCATAAGGTCTGCACACCCTCTGGATTCCAGTAGTGATAGTCAAACTCTCCATCCAGAAGGAACTCAATAAATAAAGCCACCAAGAGTCACCTTTGTGTGACTTGAACAAATTTAATAAATAAATGGTTTACTCTCATCTATCGAAGACTATCTCAAGTTAAAGTCCTACATGCATACCAAGTTGCCCTGACTGTTTGTGACTTTATTCTTAGGTACACAAACTGAGAATGCCCAAAACTGATAGCAGCATCCGTACACTGAAGAGGTATACTATAGAGAGTCAGAGATCAAACCAAGAGAATCCACAGAGCCAAACATTTAAACATCAAGAGAGATGCATCATAGTCAAACAGGTTCTAGGTGTCAACAAAGCAAGGTCTACTTCTTGTAGACGGGTGTCTCTTTAAGTGTTTATGTGACTTTTTTGTCCTGGCTGATTCTAATTTGAATAATTTCAGGAATTTTTGTTTTCTGCTGTGGCTTCTTCCCCCCATTAAAATTGGATCCTAAAGTTTTCCATCTGTCAGCATGCATATATCTTTAGTCTTGTGGACCCAATGAGGTTTCAAATTATTCTCTTTTTGGGTCAAACAATCACATTTGTGCCAGAACTGGAAGCTTCTTCTGAATCCTCAGTTTCACACACACACACACACACACACACACACACACACGCACACACACACCCCGATATGCCAGCTTTTCTGAGCTTCCTGCTCCAGCTCTGGTTTTGAAAAGGAAAAGAAGAAGAACTAGTAGTCAGCTTTCACCTTTGAGCGCATGCTTAAGGGCACTGAATTGTTCATTATCTATTCTTTCTGAACATAGAGAGTTGCCTTCTCAAGAAAATCCATTGATCTATTGCCTGACAGTGGTTTTTCAGGGTTTGAGTTAGACCATCATCCTTCCCAGATTTATCTGCAGATGCCAGGGGTTGAAGCCAGAACTTCTGTTCTCAATGTGGACATGTGAGAGACTGTGGGAAGTGTCTATAAGCTAGAACTAATACGGACTGCCGGCAGGCTGCAAGGAAGCCGCTTTTAAGGGCTTCCCTGAAGCTTGCTAGCCATTGACAGCAGTTTATTTCTGCCGCCGCTAGATTAGCCAATCAGTGGCAGCTATGCAAATTTATACTCCGTACATCAGTACGTAACACCCCTCCCCTCTTAGTTTCTGGAATGTCCAATCAGGAACTTACGTAAGTCCCGTAGTCCCTACTGGGCCTATGCGATTCAGTTCCTCAGGAATCTTCGACTGGAGCAGACATGCCTGTTGCTGCTTCCTCTCCGCTTTGTGTAAAAATCTGGAACTGGCCTCCAGGCATGGCAGCGAAGTCTCTGCATTGTCATTCTCCAGTCCCAGTTGACTTCGCTGGACTCCGGTGGCAGCAGGTAGGTGTTCGCGATCCCTCTCCAGGCTTGAGTTCAGGTTCCCTTGGTGTCTTGCAGGTAGGGTATGGTTCTCGCCGTGGTATTCTGGGTGACTTGTATTGGATGGCCTGCGGGGCGGAGACTTGCGTTGCTCCTGGCTTTCCGCTGAGGCTTCGGTTGTTGTTGTAGTCTCTGGTTGGCGAAGCCAGGAATCTTACAACCGGCTTCTGAGTTGGTCGATATGCCTTCGCCACTCTCGACCGTCGTCCAACTTGACTCTATAGGATTTGGGACCGGTGATTTCAATTACTGTAGCACTCACCCATTTTGGGTCCCCTGCAAAGTTTTGTGTAAAAACTAAATCAACCAGTGGAACAGCTTGCCTTCGGAGGGTGTGAGAGCTCCAGCACTTGAGACTTTCAAGAAGAGATTGGACTGCCATTTGTCAGAAATGGTGTAGGGTCTCCTGCTTGAGCGGGGGGTTGGACTAGATGACCTACAAGGTCCCTTCCAACTCTGTTAATCTGTTAATATAATCTGTTAATACTGCCTTGACTCCTGGTTTCCTGCACTTGACACTAGGCCTTCTGGTTTTGAAGAGCCAGGTGAGATTCCTGGTGTCCAAGCCTAAGTAAGTTCATCAAACAACCTCATTGTGTCCTTTTTCATGGGGTTATTTAAGACAACATGAAAGCACGTTGGTATACTCCACAAGTGAATTTCAGAGAAAAAGGTTTGGGTTCAAATGAATAAATAATATTCAGCAGTAGCATCTATCAGGGTGAGCCAATATCAATTAATGGCATAATGCAACTTATGCCATGAATTATATAGTTCAGGGGTGGCCAAACTATGGTTCTTTGAGTACTTGTGGACTTCAACTCCAAGAATTCCTGAGCTAGCCATGCATGCATGGCTGGCTCAGGAATTCTGGGAGTTGAAGTCCACAGGTCCTCAAAGAACCATAGTTACTAGCATGTTCACATCGTGACACATGAGCTCTTTTCTTGACTTGTACTGGATGTCTACGACATGAAGAATTGCCCATCCAGTATACTTTGAGATGCACACTCACACTAAATTCACAAGAAGCCTTTCCCTGGGGTCTGCTTTAACTGTTTGCTAGTGTGCCCTTACCCTCAGAATTTCTTTTATTTCTATATTGTTAGATCCAATCCAGTCTGGTTTTTAAAAGGAACAACCCAAGTTTCTTTTCTTATAGAAATGCCCTTTCAAAAGTAATCATATTACTTCCTTCCAGCAGGTAAAGGATTACTTTCAGATACAATGTCAGTAACTGGGATTATTTCAGATGATATGGAACCTGCGTTGTAATTTTTTCTACATCAGGGGTCCCCCAAACCTGGCAACTTTAAGACTTGTGGACTTCAACTCCCAGAATTCTGGGAGTTGAACTCCACAAGTCTTAAAGTTGCCAAGTTTGAAGACCTCTGCTCTACATAGTGGTGGTGGATGTCATGACTCAAGAATGTCATTTGGGAATGTACATTGTGTTGCCTGTGCCATCACTGTGATCTCATTGTGGGTTGTCATAGATACTACTTATTTCAGCCGAAGCACAAGGTGGAAAGGAGATGGTAAATTCTACAAATCGGCTGCATTTAGGACTATGAGCTTTGACCAGTTTGACAAGCAAATTAAAGCAATTATAGCTTTCACCAATTAAACAATATGAATCCAATTTAAATGATGGGGAATAGCTAGGATGCAAGTTAAGAGATACTTGTGCTTTCAAATACCATGCCTTCAATCTGAAAAACAGCCATTAACTTAAATAAGGATGGCCGTATTTATCTTAGGGAAGTGACCTCAGTGTACATCTAAAATATGTTGGGCCAGAGAGCTTGTACCTAAGTCCCTGTTCTGAAATTGATAGATGACAACACAGCTCCATCAGCGTCTGCAGAAGGGTTAAAATCTGCAAGATTGCAGGAAGGCATGGCATTGCAATCCAAGCCCTTCCCCCTTGATATGTGGGTATAAACAGGAAAGGACTTAGATTGTGATGGACACCAATGGAAAGGTCCCACGCCAATTCACCCAATTATAATAGGAAGGAGCATTTTGGTCTTAGCATCCAACTCTTTGCTTGGGGCAGGAACCCAGATTTCTATGAATTTTGTAGAGTTTTCTTTAGCAAGATTTATTAAGATGATGGAGCAGTGATGCAAGAATTCCAACACACTACATGTGACCTTAGCAAAAAGATGATGATGATGATGATGATGATGATGATGATGATGATGATGATGATGATGATGATGCACTACCTGGAATGCACTACCTGACTCTGTGGTTTCTTCCCCAAACCCCAAAAACTTTAACCTTAGACTGTCTACAGTCGACCTCACCCCATTCCTAAGAGGTCTGTAAGGGGCGTGCATAAGCGCACCATCGTGCCTACCGTCCCTGTCCTTCTGTCCTATTGTCCAAATTTACCAATACATACTTTGCTTTTGTTTATGTTTATATACCTGTTATCTTATACACGTGTTGACAAATAAATAAATAAAAATAAAATAAATAAAATGATGATGATGATAATGCAAGAATTCTAGCAAGAACATTAATTTTCAGTATAGAACTAATATGTGCTCAGTGGAGACTTTAATCCTATTTTTTCTTGTCCTTCTCCCCTGAGAGGGGAGGTAAAGCTCTTCAGTAATAATTGAAAAAACAATTACTGCCAACCTGCCTTCCATTGAGGACCTGTATACTGCACGAGTCAAAAAGAGGGCCGTGAAAATATTTACTGACCCCTCGCATCCTGGACATAAATTGTTTCAACTCCTACCCTCAAAACGACGCTATAGAGCACTACACATCAGAACAACTAGACACAAGAACAGTTTTCCCGGGAACGCCATCACTCTGCTAAACAAATAATTCCCTCAACACTGTCAAACTATTCACTAAGGCTGCATTACTATTACTATTAGTCTTCTCATCGTTCCTATCACCCATCTCCTCCCACTTATGACTGCATGACTATAACTTGTTGCTTGTATCCTTACGATTTATATTAATATTGATTGTTTCCTGATTGCTTATTTGTACCCTATGACAATCATTAAGTGTTGTACCTCATGATTCTTGACAAATGTATCTTTTCTTTTATGTACACTGAGAGCCTATGCACCAAAGACAAATTCCTTGTGTGTCCAATCACACTTGGCCAATAAAGGATTCTATTCTATTCTATTCTATTCTATTCTATTCTATTCTATTCTATTCTATTCTATTCTATTCTATTCTATTCTATTCTATTCGGAAGTTTGTACTGCTGAGCAAGGTTGAATAGGAACCTGCTGAACACCCCATCTTCTCTCTTGTATCTATTCCATTTCCTCATATAATCTCATACTCTAATTTACACTTAAATCATGCAAGAGATTCCATGGACAGAAGGCATTCTCAGTTTTACAAATCATCCTTCAGCTCACAGAATAAATGATCCCAGGAAAAGATACGTTTGATTAACAGACAGGTGTGCCCTCTGAGGCACCTTTTGCCTTCAGTTCTGAAGTCTTGCACAGCCTTAGTATATTTCATTCCATTAACGGGAGCGTTAGAGATTGCTCCTGTTAATGACCATTCCCAGGCCATTGTATTTATTTATTTATTTATTTATTTATTTTGTGAGATTTATATACCACCTCACAGTGCAAGCACTCTCTAAGCGGTTTACACCAGTAAGCAATGTATATTTACATTGCCCCCAACAATCTGGGTCCTCATTTTACCTACCTCGGAAGGATGGAAGGCTGAGTCAACCTTGAGCCGGTGAGATTTGAACCACTGACCTGCGGATCAGTGTCAGCTAAAGTGGCCTGCAGTACCTGCCTCTAACCGCTGCGCCACCTCGGCACATTGTACAGAATGTGTCTCACCTACCATGGACTCCTAGTAAAATAATGCAATCCTCCATGAGGCAGGTAAGTCCAACTAGCCATCTGTCTTCAAGGCTCCTGTGGATCTCACATAAGAAAGAAACTGACTCCCCCCCCCAAAAAAAAAATCTGCACTATTTCCTCAAAATGAGTTTTGCCTGCTTCGAGATGTCTACAGTTGTAATTTGAAATGTCCCTTTAGGCAAAATGCAGTGATAGATATAAATGCAAGCGTTTCATGGCGTAGCACGGAGAAACCTTCCTGTTCTAGTACGGATAGGGCATGGATCTCATGCTCCCTCCGATACACAGCAGGCTCCACCAAGTGGTTGCGTTTCAGCTTAGAAATGATACCATGCACTCTTGAGAGCAATGGGAAAGGTAATTAAATGAAATAAACAAGAGGCTCTAATTCCAATGAGGGATGATCCACGCTGCCAATTCAAACATCCTTATGACAATAGACGATTCAAACACTTTTTCATGTTAGCCTCTTTCTTAATAATGGACAGCTAACTCTCGAAACAAATGCCAGCTTCAAATTCACTGTACATTTGAAATTACTGCATAATTTAAATCTATTGGTCAAAACTTTACTTGTTTACTTGTTAATGTCTCATTCTGTCTTTTGTTTGAAGAGCTGGCCACAATTAGCAGAATGGCATAATCTTGCAATTATCCCTGTACTCCCTCGTGGTACAGGAGGTGTGATAAAGCCTCTCTGTGTGCTAGCTTAGCTCCTTGGGTCACTGCTTAGTTCGTTCCTTGCCTGCAAGCCTGAATAGGTTAGATTTTTATCCGTTGCTTTGCAACAAACTCTTGCACAAGCTGTTTTATCAGACTGCCTGTTTGGATCCAGATACAGTTTGGTGATCTGCACTTAATTAGGATGGAGATGGGGTTAGCCACTGAAGTGTCTGACTTCCTGGGTAGTCCACTGATATCATTAATGAAAGCATCATCTTGTTGGATAGAGCAAGTCAAATTCTGCTATGGGGTTAGCATTTACTGGACTCAGCTATAAAAGTGATACCTGATCTGGCTAATGTCAACTTGCAAAGGTTTCAAGTTGCCATAAACAGAGGGGGGGGGTGAGAACTGACGAAGTCTTCTTCCTAATGTTTAATCCACAAATAAGCCTTATTAAAAAATCAATCTATAAGTTGGTTTAATTTTCAAAACAAAAAACAAAAAAAGGAAATTTCTAGCCACGTTCCCTTTTCCCCTTGTAGATGACTATCTCAAGCTTTGTCAGGAGTAAACTTAAGAAACAGCTGGATAAATACAACTAGAAACTGTATTGGTATTGTATTTCAGGAAAAGTAGGCTCTAGCAATAACACTTAGACTTATATATCACTTAATAGTGCTTTACAGAACTTTCTAAGTGATTTCCACTTACAGAATCAGCCTATTGGTCCCAACAATCTGGGTCCTCATTTTACCGACCTTAGAAAGATGGAAGGCTAAGTCAATCTTGAATCGGTCAGGACTGAACTCCTGGCAGTCGGCAGAGTTAGCCTGTAATACTGCATTTAAACCACTATGCCACCAGGGCTCCTCAAAGTAGCTAGAACAGCCAACAGTTTCCAATTAAGCAAAGAAGTTAGTCTAGAATTTATATGTCAGATATTGCAGTGCTGTCCTACTGGACAAAATAGTCCTTTGTGTTTGGACTAGTTGTAGTTTACGAGCCATTTTCAAGATTTACGGCACCTGGCAGTAAATCTGTGCGTACATATAGACTGCACTATATAAGTACCATATGTCCTTTATTTCAGAAAACTGTCTTTTAGAGTTATGCTATTTAATTATTTATTTTCTTGGTTTCGCTCTTGAATTACCCTTTGTACAGCCAAGTTATAAACATCAACAATTAAATTTCTTTTTCTTTTTCTTTTTTTATCTTTATGAATCTCTTTCAGATTTGCCCCTTTTTTAGATTTGCCCTTTATTCTTTTTTTCCAAGAAAATATGGTCTCACTACAGGTAGTCCTCAACTTACAACAGTCCATTTAGTGACCATTCGAAGTTACATCATCGCTGAAAAAAAGTGACATATGCCTGTTTTTCACACTTGCGACCGTTGCAGCAATTCCCACGGTCACATGATCAAAACTCAGACGCTTGGCAACTGACTCATCTTTATGACGGTTGCATGTTATGACGGGGTCATGCGATCACTTTTTGCGACCTTCTGACAAGCAGAGTCAATGGGGAAACCTAGATTCACTTAACAACCGGGTTACTAATTTAACAAGTGCAGCGATTCACTTAACAACTGTGGCAAAAAAAAGGTTGTAAAATGGGGCCAAACTCACTTAACAAATGTATCACTTAGCAACAGAAATTGGGCTCCATTGTGGTCATAAGTCAAGGACTACCTGTATATCTAGGGGTCACCAGTAAATACAGATGCGACCACAACGGAGCCCAAAATTTTGGTTGCTAAGCGAGACAGTTGATAGGCGGGTTTTGCCTCCATTTTACGACCTTTCTTGCCACAGTTTTTAAGTGAATGACTGCAGTTGTTAAGTAAGTTAGTGACCCGGTTGTTAAGTGAACCTGGCTTGCCCCCTTGACTTTGCTTGTCAGAAGGACACATGATCTCAGCACATTGTAATGGTCATAAATATGAGTCAGTTCGCCAAGGGTCTGAATTTTGATCACGTGACCATAGGGAATCCTGCAGCGGTCGTAAGTGTGAAAAACAGTCATAAGTAATTTTTTTCAGTGCCGTTGTGACTTTGAACGGTCACTAAATGAATAGGTTGTAAGTCAAGGACTTATCAGTACATAACAAATGCTTCGGACTACCATTTTTAAATAAAACTGTGGTTGGGCTATAAACCATGAAATAATAGGGGAGCTGACTCTGTATGGATTTATAAATAGCAAAAAGGCCCTTTCTCTCGGGTAGTACCCAAATGGAATTGCTTTTCCCAGGTTACCTATTACTGGTGCCAAATTAGCTTTCTTTTTATTGTCAGCTCAAATCCTTCTCCTAATGTAGAGCTTTAGTAATGCAATTATGGGTGCACACAAGAATGAGAAATGTTTCAGTTTTAAAAAAAAGCAAGAAGAGAGGAAGAATGGGACTCTGACTTCTCTTTCGGCCCCAACTCAGGTTTCAAACTTGCAATAATTTTAAAAGCAATCCATATAACAGATTCTAAGCAAAGCACAGCAAGTAATTTAAGAAATCTCCATCTTTTTTATATGTCTGTTGTATAGAAGCTGTTAAACAATTATTTTCTGCAGCCAAGAATACATGAAACAAAACAAAAAACAAAAAAACCCCAGATCTGTGAAATATTGTCTAATAATGCCCAACATTTCACTTAATTGGAAACCAAGCAAATATTCCAACTTCCAACTGAGTTCCCAAGGCATTCTGCTTTAGCTCATACACTCTAATTTGACAAGGGATATGAGAGTAAACAAACAAAATTAATAAAGTTAAGCAGAATCGAGGCTACATTATTTCCAGTGTAACAAGAAAATAGTTTTAGAGTTATTGGTTTCACAGTATAGAGAGAATGCAATAATATTTAGCATTAACACAACACATTTCCAATGCTCAGGACATTATAGATTCATCCAAGACTTTTTCCAAGTGTTAAACCATTATAATTCTGTCCATAATACACACAAGGCCAAGTCTATTTATTGAATTTCTCACACTGTCTTTCCTTCCTAAAAGGTTCATTCACCTGTTTCTCAAACCAAAATCTCATCATGGACTTGTAATTTTATACATTTATTTATTTTATTTATAGCCTGCCTTTATCATAAACCAGGATGATAAAAGGTCTGGAAAACAACTCAAGCGGCAATGTATCTAACAGAGAGAGAGAGGTACTAGTACCACTCTATAAAGCCTTGGTCAGACCACACCTAGAGTACTGCATCCAGTTTTGGTCACCACACTACAAAAAAGACATTGAAACTCTAGAGAAAGTGCAGAAGAGAGCAACCAGGATGATAAAAGGTCTGGAAAATAAAACATACAAAGAGCGGTTGCAGGAACTGAGCTTGGCCAGTCTGGCGAAGAGAAGGACCAGAGGTGACATGATAACAGTGTTCCAATACTTGAGGGGATGCCACAGAGAGGAGGGGGTCAGGCTGTTCTCTATGGCACCAGAAAGCCAGACAAGGAATAACGGATGGAAGCTGACCAAGGAGAGATTCAACCTGGAAGTGAGGAGAAACTTTCTGACGGTGACAGCGATCAACCAGTGGAACAGCTTGACAGTGGAGGTTGTGAGAGCCCCAACACTTGCGACCTTCAAGGAGAGACTGGACTGCCATCTGTCTCAAATGGTGTAGGAACTCCTGCTTGAGCAGGGGTTGGTCTAGATGACCTACAAGGTCCCTTCCAACTCTAATAATAAATCTAAAATCTAATATTCCTGCTTTCTCTACAGCAACCACCACAAGAGAGAGCTAAAAGTGCAAGGGAAAAAAGTAATAGAAAAATAGAAAATAAAGATACAAAGTAGTTTCTGATCTACTTTAAAGCAATGATAAGTACAATTATAAATTTATCTCTTACTCTGTCCTAACAACAAAACTTTCTTCTTTTTATAATCTATCCTGCTTAATCATCAAAATTATACATTCATTTTTTTCTGTTTTATGCAAAAAAAAAAACCAACCCAGGTTTTCCAGCCAGGTTTTCCAGCCAGCAACATAGATATTGCCTTTTCTCTAATCAAAGAAGTCAATTTAGCCATCCCAGCAAATTCCATCATCTTCACCAACCATTCCTCCATTGTGGCAGTGCTGAATCTTTTCATCTTTGTACATAAAATAATCTCACCGCAGTTATCATGTAGAAAAACAAAGTTCCATAACTTTTTTCCAGCTCTTTGTCCATCAATCCCAAGAGAATTGCTTCTGGTTTCAATTGTATATTAATCTTTAAGATCCTACGAATCAGTGTTAGTATTTGAATCCAAGTGATTCAATTGAATTTGAATTTTCTAGATTTTTTCTAGATTTTTGCATGCCTACCAAACATGATAAAATGTCCCTTCTTGTTGTTCACATTTCCAACATAAATTTGAAGTGCCTTTATACATTCTAGACAATTTCTGTAGTGATATATACTAATGGCACATCATTTTATAAAAATTCTCTTTAACATTATACCACAGAGTAAATTTCAAACCTTTCATATTTGTGTGTTTATATTGATTGAGACAGAATACTAGATCTGCTCAAAATTAATGTGCAGAGTAGATTTGCTAGAATAACTTCCATTAATTTAATGTACAATAAAAATTCATTGTCAAACAAACGAAACACTATTTGTCTATGGAAAGTGAATGCCAAACCTATTAATGGATATCACTTGAGTTTTACAAGATGGTACATTTTACTGGTATGGATTTTCTTTATTAGTTCTTTAATATAATATAGATAATATTACTTGATGAGAAATGATAGACCAGCAAGATGAGTAGGATGCAATGAAGTTATCTTCTAAGCTTTTGGTTCATAAAAATAATCAATACTGTTTTTCATTTTGTAGTGATAATAATCATACTACAAAATTAAGCTAAACTAAGAACACTTGACCACATTCTGTAAATATCATACTCTGACATTAAAATGTGAAGGTAGAATCCAAAAATGAGGAACAGAGGTTGGGAGGAGGAGGAGGAGGAGGAGGAGGAGGAGGAGGAGGAGGAGGAGGAGGAGGAGGAGAAGAAGAAGAAGAAGAAGAAGAAGAAGAAGAAGAAGAAGAAGAAGAAGAAGAAGAAGAAGAAGAAGAAGAAGAAGAAGAAGAAGAAGAAGAAGAAGAAGAAGAAGAAGAAGAAGAAGAAGAAGAAGAAGAAGAAGAATCTTTGGAAAGAATTATGTGGAAAGATTTCTGTTTCTGTCCTCACATCATTTATGGTTAGCATATGGAGTTATATTATCTCACAAAAGCTGAGGCACAGTCTTTGCATTCTGGTGCATTCTCCTAGTATCTAATTTTTCTTGATTTGTTTTGTCCAGGACACAAATTTCCTTTTTTTTTAATGTCAATTTTATATGGTGTTGGATAGTAATTCAGAACATGGTTTGCTAATATTTGTATAACATAAAAATTTAATTTATTTTAGTTCCTATTAAGCTGTAACTCTTTTTTCTCTTTAATCAAACAAAATGGTTTGTACACTCTAGTGAATCATTGTAATAGCATCTGCAACACAGCTTTGCATTTTCTTCCATGTTAGCCCAACTGTGGCCTTCGACCAATGCTTCCAAACCATTCAATGCAGAGAGTGAAATACGGACCTTAAGTCTAAAATTAGTACCCTGAAATCGTCTGGTTGATATAAACTATTTTTTCTCAATCTCAGCAACTTGAAGAGGGGTGGACTTCAACTCCCAGACTGCATGCTGTCTGGGGAATTCTGGGAGTTGAAGTCCACACATCTTTAAGTTGTTGAGATTGAGAAAAAACTGATATAAATGATTTCTATACTAGCTGTGCCTCCAAACTGTGCACCTTCCAAAAGTGATAGACTACCATTGCTAACATCTCCAGCCAAGATGGCTATGCTGGCTAAGGATGATGGAAATTGCAATCCACCACACTCAGAAGATGCAATTCTGGGAAAGCTAATAACAGTGTGTAAGGTCCTGTTTCAATGGGATGTGCTGGTCTTTTTCAGAATGTGCAAGACTTGATCAAACACCATTAAAACTCGATCTACAACTCAACAGTACTTCTTCCTGGTCCAGAAAGAAAGAGTTATCATGCTGTTTGCTGACATCCCCTTGAAGTAATTCATGCTGGTGGCACCAAAAGTGATCCAAAAGTATTTTTTATTTATGCGGCTTTGTGCAAAGACGGTTCTTTCTGAACTGAAAGGAGAATAGACATAGCAGGGATCTTACATTACAGGATCACGCATCCAGCAAGATAATGAGACTTCAAACTCATGTGTGAAAATTGCTGGCGTTAACAGCACAAGTGTATGTTGCCTCATTACTCAGGATTATTTATTGTATGCCATCCTTTCCAAAGCAAGGATGACAAAATGCATTCCTGTCCCAGTCTCTCTTACGCAAGAGCCTCACAAGGGACTAAAATTAACCTGTGAGCTATAAGTTTCATCTGTTCTTGCCCAGGTCTGAATGGGTTATACATTGTTTCTTAGACTTGAACACTTTGGGATGGGTGGACTTTGGTACCCAGAATTTACCAGCCAGCATGCTTAAACCTAGTTTCTTGGGATGCAGAATGGTGGTTATTTGGATTTTAAACCCAGTTTCTTAGGGTCACATAACATCATCATCATCATCATCATCATCATCATCATCATCATCATCATCATCCTCTTTTAACAACTCCATAATCCCTTGCGGGGTAGAATCTGGGCAACTGAATGGAACAGAGAGTTTACTGGCCAGATACCCTTCCCATCGCCAATGCAGAGGTTTTTTTCAGCAGATATATTCTCAGTGTGCCCAGAGAGAGAAATATCTGCCTCTACCTTGGATTGAACTCACAGCCTCCTGATTGTGAGGCGAGAGCTCCACCTCTAGGCCACCACACCATTAGGGTCACATAACATGTTAAACCTAAAGCCTGATTAATAAGCACAACTGCTTTGTTCTCCATACTTTCTACATCCAAACAGTAAATCACATTGGGATTTAACCTAAGGCCCTGGTTACCCTAATAGACTGAGATGCCAGCTTCATTCTTATATCGTCCTGAATGATCCACAAACTATCTATGTTTCATAGCCTAATCTAGCATGTTTGATGAATCTTACTGGAGCCCCAATGGATTTTTTTCCCCCAAAAGACAACTGGATCTTCTTGGTGTTTTCTCTGAAAACATTTCACTTCTCATCCAAGAAGCTTCTTCAGTTCTAAATGACTGGTGGGGAATAGAAGGATTTATACTCTTTGCAATCATCTGATCATTAACTTTCTGAGAGTCATAGAGGGATACAATCAAGGACCAGAGAGGTACTAGTACCACTCTATAAAGCCTTGGTCAGACCACACCTAGAGTACTGCATCCAGTTTTGGTCACCACACTACAAAAAAGACATTGAAACTCTAGAGAAAGTGCAGAAGAGAGCAACCAGGATGATAAAAGGTCTGGAAAATAAAACATACAAAGAGTGGTTGCAGGAACTGAGCTTGGCCAGTCTAGCGAAGAGAAGGACCAGGGGTGACATGATAGCAGTCTTCCAATACTTGAGGGGATGCCACAGAGAGGAGGGGGGTCAGGCTGTTCTCTATGGCACCAGAAAGTCAAACAAGGAATAACGGATGGAAGCTGACCAAGGAGAGATTCAACCTGGAAGTGAGGAGAAACTTTCTGACGGTGAGAGCGATCAACCAGTGGAACAGCTTGCCAGCGGAGGTTGTGAGAGCCCCAACACTTGCGACCATCAAGGAGAGACTGGACTGCCATCTGTCTCAAATGGTGTAGGAACTCCTGCTTGAGCAGGGGGTTGGACTAGATGACCTACAAGGTCCCTTCCAACTCTAATAATAAATCTAAAAAAAATCATTGAGGCCATGTAGAAGTGAAACATTTTCAAAGGAAACACCAAGAAAGTACCAGTTGCCTTTTGGAAAAAGCACCTTTGGGACAACCATGACCTGGATGATGGAGAATCTCACTGGAGACTTCTGAGCTTTGGGGCAGATGAAAATCGCTTAAACACCCCCTGAAGATTGGGCATTTCTGTCCTGTTTGATGGCCAAGTTCTAAGTAGTTGTACTTGGGAGAAACAGTGGAGCTTCATATGAAGCCAACAAATTCACAGTCCGGAATCCTGCCCTCCTTTTTTCCTGCCCCATGTCCTTAACTAAGCTATTGCTTTCAAATCATCTTCTCTAAAGCCACCCCAGTCTCCCCCCCCCCCCACTGCATTTCTGTGTAGGGAAGCGAGGGACATATCTCCTTCTTTGAACCCAACAGATGGGCATGGCTTCTCATCAAAAAATAATTATTATAATTCACTTGTCTACCAAGAATATCCACATCACTATTTGCCTCTACCATAAGGCCACTAATACAAACAAACACTGTTTTTAAACCGTTTCCCCCATGCAGCCTCCATGGGGATTAGTGTTATTAATTAACAGAGCCGAAACATAAATCCCAGACTCTTCTGTGCAGCCCATTAACGCCCTCATTTACGACAGGGATCAAAACTGGTAGTCTCACTGGTAACCGAGGTGTTTAGATAATCTATTTCACACAATGCAGCATCAAAACAAAAGAACCTGTAACTGGAGAGCGGTTTGCCTGTTTTTCCTCCTGGAAAATAAGAAGCTCTTTTTAGTAAACAGGCATCTTAAAATGGAGGGCTGGAAAAAGAACAACAGTGCCACCCCACGTTTGCAAAGATCATTGATTGTTCCTATGGTTAGCAAGAGGAAATCCTTCCACAAACTCCCTTCCCTTCCTACAGTTTCAGACCTGTAACGCGCCAACAAAAGGTAATCTCCAAACCTTTTCTCTTTTTTTTCCCATTTAGACAGTGAAAAGCCATCATGCATTTTAGAGCCATTCGAAAGGGGATGGGGTTGTGTTAATAAAACACAGACTTGCAGCTGCTGTTAACAGCCGCTCTCTCTGGTTTTCCAAAGGTGTTATTGGCACCACTCTGCCTCAGGTGTAGCTATTTCTGAGCTGGCATCACAGACACCACTGCTTAGACTACCTCAAAGTGCTCTTGCTAGTGCTCCCCTGAATAACAGCCCACTGGTGCAGACTGGAATAGTTAAATTGCTAACTGCAATCTACATGATTGGGATCATGTAGCCGAGGTGGCGCAGCGGTTAGAGGCAGCACTGCAGGCCACTTTAGCTGACTGTGATCCGCAGGTCAGCGGTTCAAATCTCACCGGCTCAAGGTTGACTCAGCCTTCCATCCTTCCGAGGTAGGTAAAATGGGGACCCAGATTGTTGGGGGCAATATAAATAGACATTGCTTACTGGTGTAAACCGCTTAGGGAGTGCTTGCACTGTGAGGCAGTATATAAATCTCACAAATAAATAAATAAATAAATTCCATTACATCACACTGGGGAAGATGCATTGTTTGCCAGCCCAATCAGCCAGATGGTCAGACTAGATTTGGCATTTTTATCCACCTCCTATCGGGTCTTTTCAGGGACCTGGAATAGGCAGATCTGGATATTTTTTGCAGGATGGAAGGTGTTCTAAGTAAAGCTGCCTTTTTGTGATTGACTGATGGTGATTTTGTCAATGTCGATGGTGTTTAAGTGGTGCTCCAGTTCTTTTTATCAAATTTATTTGCCACTCATCTCATGGTTTGGGGCAACTCTTGAAAATTATCCTTCCCCCCCCCCCAGGGGAAGAATAAAGAGGATAAGGAACTTCTGTGTTCCGTGTTCTATCTTTGGGGAGATCTGAGCATATTTATTGTTTGTTTGTTTGTTTGTTTGTTTGTTTGTTTGTTTGCTTGCTTGCTTGTTTGCTTGCTTGCTTGCTTGCTTGCTTGCTTGCTTGCTTGCTTGCTTGCTTGCTTGGTTGGTTTAGCTTATATGCCGCCCAATTCAGCATGGACTCAGGGTGGCTCACAACCAGAAACCAACAAAAACATAATGAAAACATCTAAAACATCTAAAAACATGTTAAAATATATCACAGTTATAAAATCCTTACAATCACACATTTTTCTCTATGGGTTATTAGTTCCAGGCCTGCCGGAAGAGCCAGGTTTTATTTATTTATTTATTTATTTATTTTGGAATTCTTATATGCCGCCCAACTCCCTAAGGACTCAGGGCGGCGTACAACAGTGAGAAAATACAAGAATAACCAAAATCTAAAAAGTTAATTAAAAGCAAATATAAAAATTAAAACACACTATAAAAAGAATCATCACCAACCATTCAACATCATACATACTTGGGGGGTGGGCTCGAATGAATTAAGCTCTACCCCCCGCCTGCAGGAAAAGCCATGTCTTAACAGCTTTCCGGAAGGCCAGCAGAGTGGGGATAGTTCGGGTCTCTGGTGGAAGTTGGTTCCAGAGCACAGGGCCAGCCACAGAGAAGGCTCTCCCCCTTGGGCCCGCCAGCCGGCATTGTTTGGCCGACGGGACCCGGAGGAGGCCAACTCTGTGGGCCCTAACCGGTCGAAGGGAAGTATGAGGCAGAATGCGGTCCCGTAGATAACCTGGTCCCAAGCCATGAAGGGCTTTAAAGATGGTGATCAACACCTTGAATTGGACCCGGAGACCGATGGGCAACCAATGCAGCTGGCGGAGTATCGATGTCACGTGGGTGTACCTTGGCACACCCACCACAGCACGCGCAGCCGCATTTTGCACCAACTAAAGTCTCCGGATACTCTTCAAGGGTAGCCCCATGTAGAGCGCATTGCAGTAGTCCAAGCGAGAGGTGACAAGGGCATGAGTGACCGTGAGTAGAGCCTCCTTCTCCAAATATGGCCGCAACTGGTGCACCAGGCGAACCTGTGCAAAGGCCCCTCTAGCCACAGCTGAAAGATGATGGTCCAATTTTAGCTGTGGATCTAGAAGGACCCCCAAGTTGCGGACCTGGTCCGAGGGAGTCAGTTTCGCTCCCTCAAGGACCACGGAGGGACAGTTGTCGTAGTCCTTAGGAGGCAATATCCACAGCCACTCAGTCTTATCGGGATTAAGTCTGAGTCTGTTCCTCTCCATCCAGATCCTGACGTCGTCCAGGCACCGGCACATTACATCAACTGCCTCACTGAAGTCAGACGGGGTGGTGATGTACAGCTGGGTGTCATCAGCGTACTGATGGAAACACACCCCATGTCTGCGAATGATCTCCCCCAGCGGTTTCATGTAGATGTTGAACAGGATGGGCGAGAGAACCGACCCCTGAGGCACCCCACATAATAGGGGCCTAGGGGACGATCTCTGCCCCCCTGCCAGCACCGACTGCATCCTATCAGCGAGATAAGAGGAGAACCACCGCAGAACGGTGCCTCCCACTCCCAACTCGCTGAGACGATGCAGAAGGATACCATGGTCGATGGTATCGAAAGCCGCTGAGAGGTCAAGTAGCACCAGGATGGAGGAATTTCCCCCATTTAACGGCTTTTCGGAAGGCCAGCAAGGTGGGGGTGGTACGGACCCCAGGCGGTAGTTGGTTCCAGAGAACCAGAGCAGCCACAGAGAAGGCACTTCCCCGCAGTCCCACCAGCTGTACATTGTTTGGCTGACGGGACCCGGAGAAGCCCAACTCTGTGGGATCTTACTGGTCTCTGGGACATGTGAGGTAGCATATGAATATGACTCAAGTTTCAGTGACAAGGGGACAGAGCAGTGGTGGGTTCCTACAGGTGCGGTCCACTCTATAGCACCGGTAGCGGCCTGCTGGTGACGTCACAGTACAGGTGACGTCACCGGTACTATTTAATTTTTTTAAAAAAACTTCTTCTGCGCATGCCCAGAAGCCGAGCTTCCGGCACTGTGCATGCACTGACTTCCTACCCCACAGTGAGTCCAAGCAGGGGAGGATGGCTGAGGGAGCGTGTGAGACGCTGAAAGAATGGGCGGCAGGAGCTATCTCCATTCCCCTCCCTTCAGCAGTCCGAGAAGCCACGAACGCGCGGTGATGATCCTAGGCATTTTTGCACGTTCGAGGCTTCTCGAGCTGCTGAGGGGAGGGGGAATGGGCGGCAGGACCTATCTCAGTTCCCCTCCCTTCAGCAGTCCGAGAGGCCACGCCCACCCGGTCATGTCCAGAAAGCCACACCCACAAAATAAGCCACGCCCACAGAGTGGTAGTAAAAAAATTAGGAACCCGCCCCTGGGACAGAGCAGATTTTGTCAGTTCTGCAGCAACATCTAAACATTTCCCAGGCTTGCTACAAGAGACTCATAAGCAAACCTTTAAGGAAATACCTGTCTTCACTTTGTTCTCAATTAGCAAATGCCAACGAAACATACATCTTGTTGGCTCCCAGGCAGATTTTTGCTCCCATTTCAGGAGCCCATCTGAGCAACATGAGAAGGGACTGCCTGCAATATCTGACGTTTGCAAAGAATGTCCCCACAGGAAGAACTTTTAAAATAGCAGATTCTTTTCCTCTCCTCACGCATACATTCAACATCCTCCTGTTCCTTGGAATTCATAACAAATTCAAAGAATTCCTTGGAAGAAGGAAGAGTCCTGAAATAAGTTTGATCTTCTGGAAAGAAAGCCTTGCTGTCCAGCCAGGTGCCCATACTCTTACCCAGGAAGAAATTATAGCCCAGGGCTTCCAATGTTTATTTGATTTATTTAAAAGATTTTATGTGACCACCTATCTTGTAAAGCTCAAATCTGGGCAGCTCACAACAATATTAAAACCACATCAATGTAAATAATCTAAAAAGAAAAAAGAAAAAGAAAATGCCTGATCTATCATTCCCAGCCATTTTTCTATAGGATCTCTGGTCTCCAAATCTATTATCCCGGTGTCTAGGGCAGGGGTCAGCAACCTTAAACACTCAAAGAGCCATTTGGACCAGTTTCCCACAGAAAAGAAAACACCGGGAGCCACAAAACCCTTTTGACATCTAAAAGGAAGATAACACTGCATATATCGTTTTTTTACCTTTATGCTACTGTATGTATAAAAAAAACTATAGTGTGTTGCATTTATGAAATCAATGAACTGCTACAGAGAAAACAAATTTTTATTTCTGCATGTAACAAAAACATTTTGAACTCCGAAAAAAAAGATGGGTCGAAAAACTCAATAAATCGCGTGCTGGTTGTGACGTACATTTTGAGTGACAGGGAGCCGCAGCAGAGGGATGAAAGAGCCACATGCGGCTCCAGAGCCGCGGGTTGCAGACCCCTGGTCCAGGGGGAAAGCCAGCTCTTTCCCACTTCCCTAAAGGTTAAGAGTCTTTCTGTGTGGAGAAACTTCACACAGGCTTGAGCCTCACTCAAGAGAATGTCCACCTTTCAAAAGGAAAGAAGACAAGATGGAAACCTCCTTAAGTTCCTAAGAAATAAATCCTAGCTTCCTAAAAGTCCGGGATAACTCAGTGACTTTCTCTATTAATATAGACCAGTGTTTCCCAACCTTGGCAACTTGAAGATGTCTGGACTTCAACTCTGAGAATTCCCCAGCCAGCTTTGCTGGCTGGGGAATTCTGGCAGTTGAAGTCCAGACATCTTCAAGTTGCCAAGGTTGGGAAACACTGATATAGACCACCAACTTGGAAGATATCTGTAGATATGGTGTCTGCCCTGGGGTTTCCATTGGACAGCTGATCGACAGCTTCCATGACTTCAGCTACTACTGGTAGATCATTCACGGTGCTGTTGATGTCAACCTGGGGAATCCTGTCTACCACCTCATTGTTATTAGATGATTAAACTGTTGAGGACAGTTTCAAATTATACATTCCATCTCTAGAGAATCTGAATCTTCTCTGTAATGAGAGTTGTAGCAACTATACGAGGACCTAGATTGTTGGGGGCAATATGCTGAACTCTGTAAATCGCTTAGAGAGGGCTGTAAAGCACTATGAAGCGGTACATAAGTCTAAGTGCTATTGCTATACTCAGGAGGTGGGGAGGGACTGAAGTGTGTAGAGTGTGTTAAAAGTGAAGGATGTTAGCACCTACCCCTCTCCTAGAAAAATGAAATATCCTAGGAAATATTAAAGATGCAGAATACTGTATTATATAGAATATCCCTAGAGAAATGGAGAAACGTGTTTTTAGGCAGGAAACAGACTCACTCTTAGTAGCCCCCACCTTTGTCAATGGACCATCAAGGAATGGGCCAGCTCACTCATTCCCCCCCCCCTTTGTTAATAGCCTGGACCAGTATATTCTACATAACAAAGATCTACCTCCTTCAGACAGAGCCATATTAGGAATTGCCCAAAGCCCTTTCATTACACCACATGGGACCTGGGAAGATTGCATCAGCAAGCTTGGACTCAAGACAGCCTACAGAGTTGCCCCTGCATGGCCCCATGGGAGTCTGACAGCCAATCGGAGTGCATTACATACATAGGAACAGGAAACTCTTAAGGTGGGGCCCAAGAGAGGGCATAAAACAAGGAACTCTCAGCATCACGGCCCTTCTTTCTCTTCACCCAACAACTGGAAGCGTGTGATCCACCGTTTTTATTCAGGAGCTGATGCGATGTGCTCCTGTCCTCCATTAAACCTTCTTTCCAAGCAACTTCCATGAATCCAGTGTCTTTTTCCCCACTTGGAACTGAACCCAGAAGGATATTCCTTCCAACAAAGGCTTCATAGAACCGTTTCAGGTTCTGTCTATCAGCATATCCCTGTATTTCATCCGCTTTGGTGTTCAGCCAGACACCTTGCATTTTATGCAGTTAATTCTGGACTCTCCCACAAGCACTGGTAAAGGCGGTTTTCTTTGCAGCTGATGATAAGTCATTCTGATGGACTTGGTGAAGGCGATGCTTTTCAAGAAGTAAACTCTGTATCTCCTCATCATTCTCATCAAACCAGTCAGGCTGCTTGCGAGCAGAGGGCCCTAGCATCTTCCGTGCAGTTGAATGGACACCCTCCCTGAAGCATTTCCAGGCGTCCTCAGCACTGCCAGCAATATGTAGGTCAGCAAGCTGAGTTTCTAAGCCTTCAGCCAGTGCTGGAGCCAGGATGGAGTTCTTCAGCCTGGCCACATTGATTCTTTCCTTCGCTTCTTTCTGGTCACTTCTAGGGGTCTGATGTGGAGCTTCAGTTTGGAGACCGTGAGCCTGGGATCTGCCCAATGGTCAGCAACACCACATAACACTCTGCTTGTCTTTCCTCCTGACAATAACATAGTCCGTAAGTTGCCAATGCTTAGATCTGGCTACATCAGGGGTGGGCTGCTGGGGGTTTGCAGGGGTTCAGGAGAACCTCTAGGTAAGATTCTGTGCAGTTTGGAGAACCCCCAAATCCCACTCCTGGCTGGCCCCGCCAGCCCCTCCCGCCCCTCCCAGGAGTCCCCCACGCAAACCATTTTGGATGCAGGTAAGTGTAGGGCGCGCCCGGAGGCCCAGGGAGTGTGAAAAATAGGCCTACTGGAAGTTCAGGAAGGCCGGAAATGGGCCGTTTCTGGCCTCCAGTGGGCCTCCGGAGCCTGGGAAGGCCGTTTTCACCCTCCTGGAGGCTCGAGAAAAGCCTTCAGAGCCCAGGGAGGGCATAAATGCCCCCCCTCGCCATAGTGCAGGAGGCCGACTAGGTAACGCCCACCATGCCCACGCCCACCCAACAACCAGGCAGAGAACCCCTTGCTAAAATTTTTGAAGCCCACCCCTAGGCTACATCCAGGAGGTCTTGTTTTGAAGTAAAAAGCTGTATTGATGAAGAGGATGGTTGTGTGCTGCACAGCTCTTCAGTAAGAGGAGCCTGAAAAGATATGACATGTTTCCCTGCCAAAGGTCTTACCCCTCCGTGACACCCCATACACCCCTGGGTATATTACATTGATGCAAAGATATGAGGATCAGCTTGCAGGCATCGATCCCACCTATTATTTTTAAAAATGCTGGATGACTAAGTATCCAAGGCAACAATTCTCTGGCTGTGCAGAAATAGAGCTTCCAAAAACAGAGGAAAAGGAAAGGAAAAGGCTATGTGGGCAAGAAGAGCCTTGGAGAAGCTCTTACAAACCAAGATGACAATGGGTTCTCCCCCAAACTCCCCAAATATTATGAAACTGAGATTAGCAAGACTTCACACATGGAGTTTTAGCATCATGCTTGACACTATGCAGTGGGCACAGAAAAGTGTTCAGCAGGGTCTGGCAATGCTGGGAGTAGCATTGCATTTGATAATTAATTAAAAAATAATGACTCAGATGTCATGGCCCAACTCTGGGGACACCATCCAAAGGTTCGTGATAGTATCTCTCTCTAGCTGAAAAAAAAATAGTTACTGAGAGAACTCCTCTTCCAGGGGTCCATTACAGGAACTGCAAAGAAGAATAACTCCTTTTCCCATATCTGTTTCGAAAATGTTTCCGTGCCAACGTTCAGCGATATCAAAGGATGTCTAGAAGCTTTAGGCATTGTGTCAGTCTTCAAAGGAGCAGGAGAGTAGATCAACCTCACTGGGTTAGAAGTGAAGAGCATTGCCAGGACGAATTTCTTCAAGAGAGATGAAATTTAGGACACCCATCTTGCATGGGTGAAGTATTCTAGGTCAGGGGTCTCCAACCTTGGCAACTTTAAGACTTGTGGACTTCAACTCCCAGAGTTCCTCAGCCAGCAAGCTGGCTGAGGAACTCTGGGAGTTGAAGTCCACAAATCTTAAAGTTGCCAAGGTTGGAGACCCCTGTAATCTAGCTGAACTGATCTCTTGTTTAGGACAAGCCTTCTGCTATGAAAAGCTGGCTGTTTATGGTTTTTGCCTGCCCAGCTCCATTCACAAAAAGAGACTCCATCACTTTAAAGCACTTAATGTTGAAGTATCAATTGGATGAGTATTTTACAGGGCAACCTCTTTGATTCTGCTGACTTGCTCCATATCATGTGAAGGATGATCCTGAGCCCAATCTGCCCTGAGAGAAAACATCTATAACCAGGATATATCACTATGTCATTCATGTTTCCTGTGTTTTAAATGATATACTTTCCCCCATGAATAAGGTCAATATAGTAAAGCTCAAAAAAGATTCTGGGAAAACAATTATCAAACCACAAAAGCTCAATGATCTAAGTGCCAGAGCCCACTGCAACAGCATTGCCAAAAAGGCATTAAGAGTGGTTAACCTAATCTTGAATAGCTTCTTCTCTGGTAATATTGTACTTTTAACCAGAGCATATAAAACATTTGCTAGACCAATTCTCGAATACAGATCATCTGTCTGGAACCCGCACTGCATATCGGACATTAATACAATTGAACATGTCCAGAGATATTTCACGAGAAGAGTCCCCCACTCCTCCGTTTGCAACAGAATACCTTATGCCACCAGACTTGAAATTTTGGGTCTAGAAAATTTAGAACTACGCCACCTTCGATCTGACCTAAGTGTAGCACATAAAATTATCTGCTACAATATCCTACCTGTCAATGACTACTTCAGCTTCAACTGCAACAATACACGAGCACACAATAATTACAAACTTAACGTAAACCGCTCCAAACGTGATTGCAAAAAATATGACTTCAGCAACAGAGTGGTCAATGCCTGGAATACTTTACCTGACTCTGTAGTTTCTTCCTCAAACCCCCAAAACTTTAACCTTAGACTGTCTACCATTGACCTCATCCCATTCCTAAGCGGTCTGTAAGGGGTGTGCATAAGTGCACAAGTGTGCCTACCGTTCCTGTCCTAATATCCCCATGTATTCGTAACCATCTCATGTACTCATAACCATGCTTATACATCTTATGTTTTCACAATCATGTTTATACTTTGTCTGAAATCATGTATACGCTTGACAAAATAAATAAATAAAAATAAAATAAATAAAAGCAACTCACCTATTAAGAATAAATAAATAAAAATAAAATAAATAAAAGCAACTCACCTATTGTTGTTTGAACTTTTCGGTCAAGAAAAAGATTAGAAATTATTTATGTATCAGTCCTTATTTAGTACTGAATGCTCTGGATATTTAAAAACTATGTTCTCCTCTTTTCTCTTTCTACTGGTTAATGGCCACAATAAAGTTATTTGATTTGAATTGGATTTATAAGAGATACATCTTGCCATTTGCATAGCAGCTCATGGCAGTGTACACCTTGTTTCTTCCCCTTAATTGTCCTCACAACCACAGTTTGCCAGGGAGGGGGCAGATTGGGATGCTGCTAGTCCAATATTTTCACCACTATCCATACTATCTCTTAGTATCTGCCACAAGTGTGTAACTGTGCACAACCTGGATAAAAGGAAAGGCATTTGGGTGCAGCCCAGTTAAATAAAAGAGGAAGCTAACAATCATGGCAATAGAACATCACCTATATTTTTGATCCTAGATAAGTTCTTCAATTCTTAGAGCAGCACATTTATTTATTTATTTATTTATTTATTTATTTATTTATTTGTTTGTTTGTTTGTTTGTTTGTTTATTTATTTATTTATTTATTTATTTATTTATTTTGTCATGTACGTATTGGTAATATACATAGATATAACATTGTTTATATACATAAGATGGGTACTGATAAGAGGGAACATTAGGACAGGGACGGTAGGCACGCTGGTGCACTTATGCACGCCCCTTACTGACCTCTTAGGAATAGGGTGAGGTCAACAGTGGACAGTCTAAGGGTAAAGTTTTGGGGGTTTGGTGACGAAACCACAGAGTCAGGTAGTGAGTTTCAGGCATTAACCACTCTGTTGCTAAGGTCGTATTTTCTACAGTCAAGTTCGGAGCGGTTCACTTTGAGTTTGTATCTGTTGTGTGCTCCTGTATTGTTGTGGTTGAAGCTGAAGTAGTCTCTAGAATCTGAGTATCCGAAAACTGTGGCTGCGAGGACAAGTAAGAGAAACAAATGAGGTATACACTGCCATGAGTGCTGTTCAAATGACAGGACACATCTTTAATAAATCAACTCCTTACTTACCTTTTTCTAGACTGAAAAGCTCAAACATCGAAATCTTTCTCAATAGGTGAGTTACCTTTGAGGTTAAATAATTGTTTTCCCAGAATTTTTTTTTTGAGTTTCACTGTATTTATTCATGGGGGAAAGTATAGCAATAGCAATAGCACTTAGACTTATATACCGCTTCATAGTGCTTTACAGCCCTCTCTAAGCGGTTTACAGAGTTCAGCATATTGCCCCCAACAATCTGGGTCCTCATTTTACCGACCTCAGAAGGATGGAAGGCTGAGTCAACCTTGAGCCTAGTGAGATTTGAACAGCTGAACTGCTGAACTAGCAGTCAGCCTGCAGTCGCAGCATTTAACCACTGCACCACTTCAGCTCTTAAAACATTTTACACCTATCTAACTCTGGAAAATATACATTACTGTGCTTGATGCAAGAGTATTTTACAAGCTGGGAGAAAAGATCAGCAATTTTTTGCCATAAACATCTGCAGAACATGAGCTATGAAGTATTAAAAACATTAGATTAGGAACAGCATCAAAGGAGCAACTTACGCCGAAAACGTTTGAGCAATCTAAAATGGCCAATTCAATTTTTCTTTACTTATGTCTAGTCTGAATAAATAATTCTGCTTTAGCCAAAAGCTGAACTAAAATGGGAGAGTTGCAATTAATTGGCAGGATTCACATAAGACTTCAATGAAAATTGGTATTAAATATGTAATATTTACCCAGAATTTTATCCCGAATGTGTTCTTATAATGTAAGTATCTCCTAGATTTCAGGATGCTGTCTTACAAGATTGTCTCTAGATTAAAGGCCCTGGTTTGCATAAAACAGGGTGAGAAAACTTGGGGTTGTACATAAACATAGGAATTCATAATTTGCTGACAGTTGGAAGTTACACTCCAATGAAAAAGTGACAATAGAAAAAGCAGAGACAGGTCTGGAAAAAATGTGCAATATTTTGAATGAATAACATCCAGTGGGGAGGAAAGCATCTGATTAGATTACATGGATGGATGGATGAGAATGAGATTTTAAAAATACAGAAAAAGATTCAGAGACTCAAATTCTGTGAGTCACTGCCTGTAAAATGCCTGTTTTGAACATGCATTTTGAGTTCTTATTTATTCACATAGACACCTAAAAGAAGGAATGAATCTAAAAGCACAATCGATTTGATGCCTTATAGAGAGAGACTGACAGAATTAATGAAAGAAACAACCAACAGAATAACAGAGTTGGAAGGGACCCCTTGTTCAAACAGGAGACCCTATACCATTTCAGACAAATGGTTGTCCAATCTCTTCTTAAAAACCTCCAGTGTTGGAACACCCACAACATCTAATCTAATCTTACGTAGCTTCTTCTCCGGTAATATCACACTACTAACCAGAGCATACAAAACATTCACCAGACCAATCCTCGAATACAGCTCATCTGTCTGGAACCCACACCGCATATCGGACATAAATACATTAGAAAGTGTCCAGAGATACTTTACGAGAAGAGCCCTCCACTCCTCTACTCGCAACAGAATACCTTACGCAACCAGACTTCAAATCCTGGGCTTAGAAAGCTTAGAACTACGTCACCTTCGGCACGACCTAAGCATAGCTCATAAAATTATCCGCTACAACGTCCTTCCTGTCAACGACTACTTCAGCTTCAACCACAACAATACACGAGCACACAACAGATACAAGTGAACCGCTCCAAACTTGACTGTAGAAAATATGACTTTAGCAACAGAGTGGTAAATGCCTGGAACTCACTACCTGACATTGTGGTTTTGTCACCAAACCCCCAAAACTTTACCCTTAGACTGTCCACTGTTGACCTCATCCAATTCCTCAGAGGTCAGTAAGGGGTGTGCATAAGTGCACCAGCGTGCCTACCGTCCCTGTCCTAATGTTCCCCCTTTTCAGTACCAATCTTATGTACATAAACAATGTTACATCTATGTATATTACTAGCACATACTTGACAAAATAAATAAATAAAACAAATAAAGTAAATAAAATATTTCCCCTTAGTTCTAGGTTGGATCTCTCCTTGATAAGCTTCCATCCATTGCTTCTTCTCCTGCCTTCAGGTGCTTTGGAGAATAGGTTGACACACACACCCTCTTCTTTGTTGGCAGCCTCTCAGATATTGGAACACTGTGATTTTCTCTAGACCAGCCATACCCAAATCCTGCAACCGCTCTTTGTATCTTTCAGCTTCCAGTCAGCTCTAACAGTTCTTTTTTTGATCTGGAACAGATCATTTTCTGATCCTGTATTCTAAAAATATTAGAAGAAAGGTGAATCTCTCAGCAAAATGAATGGACCAGTGGTGAGATTCAAAAATTTTACTACCGGTTCTGTGGGCATGGCTTGGTGGGCGTGGCAGGGGAAGGATACTGCAAAATCTCCATTCCTTCCCCACTCCAGGGGAAGGTTACTGCAAAATCCCCATTTCCTCCCGATCAGCTGGGACTCGGGAGGCAGAGAATAGATGGGGGCGGGGGCAGTCAGAGGTGGTATTTACCGGTTCTCTAAACTACTCAAAATTTCCGCTACAGGTTCCCCAGAACTGGTCAGAACCTGCTGAAACCCACCTCTGGAATGGACGTAAAGAGAGATGAAGTGCTGCCTCACACAAATGAAATGACGTGGGATGAAATTGAATTTTGGCAGTGCTAGAAGGATATATTTTTGGAGATCTATCTAGGAATGATTTGATATGTGGAAAAGGAGACTTGAAAGAAACACTATAAATATTGGTGCCGGAAAAAGGATGCCATTCATGCGGTCAGATGTTAAAAAAAGAAAATTCAGGCCACAGGTGTGGATAGTCAACCTGGATGAGCATTTCTATAAGGATTTGCTGTTTGCTTCCAGAGTGGCCACGATGCCTTTCTCCCTCCCTAATGCAGAAAATGCCATTATTGTGTCCTTATATAAAGAGCAAGGCCACAACAGTAGTGAGTGCAGAAACAACCAGAGGGTAGTTTGTCCTGTATGCTTAAAAATAAATTTCTTTCCTTTTTTTTCTTTGTTGCTTCTCATGACATTCTTCAAAATTTTAGCAAGCCTCTTTGTAAATATGTTATAGGGGAAATTATCCAGGTCACTCTCTGGGTTTGTTGCTTGTTTTTCTCTGTTAATTATTTATTAATTATTTAAACATCATCTGGTTTCTTTGATATGTCCAGTGTAACATCTTTTTCCATGTCATTCTTGTAGCCTGTAATCTCACTTTCAATTCAGCCTTGGTCTTGTCGGGTAAAACTTGATCTTCTTCCATAACATCTTCTAGACATAGTCTCTCCACAGAGCTAGATGTCTCTGTTCACATTGCTAATATTAACTTCTGAGTCCATTTTTCAAAAAATGTATTTCAGTAGGTGCATTGTAGTGTTAGAACATTTGGCTTCATTCTATAAGTCAAGTTTAAGTGTTCTTCTCCCTGAATTGTACTCTAGTTCCATCTACAGTATTGTTCATTTTTTTAAATCTTATTTTATTATGTTTTTCTTTAAATCAAAACCAAAGCATTTTCCCACAGGAAGGGTTCTTATAATGAATTCCAAAATGTTGCTTCAGATTTATCTGGACTTTCTTTTAGTCCATTTGGAACCTTCTAGAATTAAAGTTTTAGTCACCCATTTGCTGTTCATCTCTCTCTCTCTCTCTCTCTCTCTCTCTCTCTCTCTCTCTCTCTCTCTCTCTCTCTCTCTCTCTCTCTCTCTCTCTCTCTCTCTCTCTCTCTCTCCTCTCCCCCTCCCTCCCTGTTTCTGTCTCTCTGTGTGTATATAAATGTTTTTAAACTTGTAGTTAAAACTTTTGTCACTAAGAATTGAAGGACACTCACTCAGTGCTATAAAACCTGTCAATCCAAAGATTCCTAATAGCTGAAAAGCAGTTAATAAGTAATTTCTGAAAGTGATTATGAAAGGATGTATGCAAACCCAGTGTACTTTGAAAGTGCCAACCATGGTTTGAGCAAGAGCCGAGGTGGCACAGTGGTTAGAATGCAGTACTGCAGGCTACTTCTGCTGCCTGCTGGCTGCCAGCAGTTCAGCAGATCGAATCTCACCAGGCTCATGGTTGACTCTGCCTTCCATCCTTCCTAGGTGTGTAAAAAGAGGACCCAGATGGTTGGGGGCAATATGATGACTCTTTAAACCACTTAGAGAGGGCTGGAAAGCACTGTGAAGCGGTATATAAGTCTAAGGGCTATTGCTATTCCCTTAGCCTTCCATCCTTCCGAGGTGGGTAAAATGAGGACCCAGATTATTGGGGGCAAAAAGCTGACTCTGTAAACCTCTTAGAGAGGGCTGTAAAAGCACTATGAAGTGGTATATAAGTCTAAGTGCTATTGCTATTGCTATTTCCTCACCTCCCAGACAGCAGCGGGTTGCTTACAGGTGCCAGTGTGCTGCGCGCGCATCTCCATGTTTCGAGCGTGCATGCACACTCACAACGCACACACGCCCCCTCACGTGATTTTGCTTTTGCGCATGCGCATGCGCAGAAGCAAAATTGTGCCAAAATCTCGCGAGGGGACATGCACGCACGTGAGATTTTGGCGCAATTTTGCTTCCGTGCATGCGCAGAAGCAAAATCGCGCTGAAATCTCTCTCTTGCGTGCGCACGTCCCCTCGCAAGATTTTAGCGCAATTTTGCTTTCGCGCATGTGCAGAAGCAAAATCGCCCAAAAATTCACAGAAAAAGATGGCGACACGCGCAACGGACCAGCAGAGAGGGCTCCGGAGCGGTCTCTTGCAAATTGCGCAATCGGCCGCTCTCTACCAGAGCTGCGCACTGTACAGCTCCGGCAGGAACCCACCTCTGCTCCCAGAGTTCTAACCTCACCAGAGACCTCTATCTTGCAATCTCCTCATGAGAAGCAACTCTCTGGAGGATTTGTGGGTGATCTCAGGTCTTCTCCTTATCCAGATGGCTTTAAGGAGTTGTTCTGCTTGCTGGCTCTTCATTCTTTCCTCTGGTTATCTTCAGTCCACCAATTCTTCCTCCAGAAGTCCACAAAGATGATGTTACGTTGTTGGCTGGGAATCTGGCAGATTTGCAGCGGATGTTAGATAGTACAAATACAACTGAAAACTAATGTACCGAAAACCAAAGTAGTGCTTGACAGGAAAAAAAAAGAGTAACTGCAAGTAATATATAAATAAAGAAAAATTAGGGCATTTAGATGAATTTGTGTAGCTTGGTAAAATAATTAGTAAAAAGAGGAAAATGGATGGAAACATTTTAAGATGCACAAATGCTAATAGAAAGTAAGTAGCATACGTATGCAAGGAATGAATGTTTGTCAAAATAAGTTAAAATGGTTGTGCATCACAGTATGCATTTAGCCACTGTGCCTCATGGAAGTGAAACTGAGATATGTCAGAAGAAATGTAAAGTGAATGCAGTGGGAATAATTTATTTACTGGAGGCATGATAAAAATGAAGAATGTGACACGGTCAGGAAGAAACAGATGCTGAATGGATGTGGACTGATTGAATACTAAAGTGAGTGGTCACTATGAAGGAAGAACACAGTGAGGTGATTTGGTCAAACAGAGAGGATAAATGAGCATCGAATAGCAAAACAAATCTATGAGTTAAGGATGAGTGTGGGGAGAAGAAAAGAAAGACTGAGAAAGTCATGGAATGGATGCAATTCTCAAAAAGAAGTTGATGAGAAGTTTGAGGAACAAATAATGATGCTGAAGAGGGGCATTGATATGGTGGACGCAAGAATGGTTGACTCAAGCATTCTTATGTTCATTAAGAAAGTCAACTATCTACAGCAAGTGCCTAGACATGGTTTACCCTGACCTTCTATCTTAGTGTTTCTCAACCATGGCAACTTTAAGATGTGTGGACTGTGACTCCCAGAATTCCGAAAACAGCAAACATTAGTCTTCCTGCAACTGTTTTTGAAACTAATAAAATACCCAATTTTCAGTCCTTATATTAGAAATATTTGCTAATGCTTCAAAAGACACACATAGAGAGAGAAAGAATTTCATCATCAACCAAACTGTAGAACGATCTAGTCATATAATTGCTTCACAGCCTTGTTGGTAATATGGACATTTATGTCCTCTTGAAAATAGAGGTACCATCTTGAAGTTATATTTTTAGAAAATTTTCTTTTACAGAAAGAAAAAAAACTAGGATGATTATTAACACAACTGTCAAATCAAGTGAACAGGATTTAGGGGCAGTTCTTTAATTGCTGTTTTCAACAAAAGACCTTTCTTTCTACTTTCTCTCTATAATTGTAATTTACACACATTCACAATTCAACGTTAATCATTTAAACACAACGACTGCCAATAATACTGCAGCAAAGCAGTGTATTTGTAAGACAACAAAAGCAGATAATGGAAACTCCTTTTTGATAAAGTGAAAGAAATATTCTTGAAAGCCATGTTGTTCTTAATCCACTTTGGTGGATGCAAGATTCAGAAACTCTGGTAAAGCTTCAAAGAGTTGTGTATTTGACAAACTATATCTATTTTTGCAAACTGGACAATTTTGCAAAAGGTTACATGGGTCTGCTATCCAAAAAAAAATCTAGAAATCATATAAGTCCACATATGAGGTGATGAGGGCATGAATGTCTGTTTGAAAAACCTCCCAGTCCATGAATGGGTGCAACTAGTGCTCAAAAATGAACCTGGCAAATGTCTTTTTGGCCAGTGCTGTCATCTGCTCATCAAGCAGGAGCTGTGAGTCCAGGAAGATGCCCAAATTGGGCACCAAAATGGAAAATGCAACCCCAATATTTCAGGAATTGGAGGTCCCAAATATCAGCAACCATTCAAACTTGCTGAGTCTATTCCTCCTCATCCAGACCCTCATAGCCTCCAGACACCAGGACAAAACTTTGCCAGAATCATCATTGGAACAAGCGGGGTTGAGATGTACAACCGGATATCAGCAACATGCTGATGATTCCTCACTTGAACCAACCTCATGACCTCATGTAAATGTTAAACAGAAGGGATGAGAGCTCTGAGCTCTGAAGGACCTTATAAATTAGGGACTTTGTCTTCAAACTCTCCCATTCTGCTCATACCAATCACAAAGAAAGGATAGCCACCACAACTGCCAGTTTTGTGGCTGTTCTGAGCTTTTCTAACATTTCCACAAAACTTCTTCCTTCCTCCACTAACATCAAGGAGAACCAAAATGAGAGGTACAACCTGTCCCAGGTCCACCAGAAGCCATCCAGTAGTATTTAATTTAATTAATTTAATTTAATAGATTTGTATGCCGCCCAACTCCCGAGGGACTCTGGGCGGCTGACAACATATAAAATGATTGTTACATATAAAAACATATAATTAAAAATTATAAAAATTAAAAAACATCTGACATTCATAACCAAGGGGGGGAGACCCAAATATAATCTGATTGGTCTCACTTTCACCCCGCCTGCCGGAAGAGCCAAGTTTTTATTGCTTTACGGAAGGCCAGCAGGGTGGGGATAGTTCTAATCTCTGGAGGGAGTTGGTTCCAAAGGGAGGGGGCTCCCACAGAGAAGGCTCTCCCCCTCGGCCCTGCCAACCAGCATTGCTTGGTCGATGGGACCCGGAGGAGACCAACTCTGTGGGACCTAACCGGTCGTAGGGAGGTATGCGGCAGGATACGGTCCCGAAGGTAACCTGGCCCTGAGCCATGTAGGGCTTTAAAGGTCAAAACCAACACCTTAAATTGGGTCTGGAGACTAATGGGCAGCCAATGCAGCTGGCAGAGAATAGGTGTTACGTGGGTGTACCTAGGCACACCCACCACAGCTCGCGCAGCTGCATTTTGCATCAATTGTAGTCTCCAGATACTCTTGATCACAATGCTGTATGATCACAATGCTGTCTCACTGCCGTGCACTGGTCCCAAACCCAGCTAAAAAGGATTAATTCCTTTTCTGCAAGGCTTTCTGGAACAGCATCCCACCCACCTTCTCAAAAACTTTCCCTAAAAAGAGAAACTTGGAGGCTGAATGAAAATTAGTCAGGACTGTTGGGACCAGCAATGACGTTTTGAGAAGGGGGTACATCACACCTCTTTCAAGATTGGTGAAACTCTCAAGGAGACATGTACCACCACGTGGATCCCACCACGTCACCTCTCAGGTGACCTGGAATGTGAGCCTCATCCCACCAGCAATGATCTTCATATTATCCATCTTGTCTCCCAGACCCCTCTTGCTTTTTTGCCCTCCCCCTCTTACAGCCTATTCCCAACATTTCCTAGAGTCGCCTTCCTCTCATTTTCTGCCCTCCAAATTTCCCCACAAAAATCACAATCCCAAGTCTGATTCCCTCACCAATAGATCCCAAATTACCAAAGTCCAAGAGAATAGAAGAACTTTCCAAGCCAGGAACCTAGAAACGGATTCAGGAACAGTAATTTACATTTTTTTTAAAAACTTTGCACAGAAAGCAGAAGAGATATTTGGAGTTAGTTGATTATTTTAGGCAATATAGGTGTTAGGACAAAGTTCCATGAGGAAGCTCACCGGTTGATGGATAGAGCTGACCTTAAAATCTTTCCAAATACAGGAACCTCAACCCACAATTGTATGACTTGCTCAATAGATTTCATTTGGGAAATGTCTGGAAAAGGCAGCAACTTAACAAATGGGATCACATATTTCTCCTTCCAACAACTCCTTCCATGTCTAACTATATTACTCTCACAATAACATTTTTAAAATAGAGGTCTGAGAGGGCAGACTGTCTGCAAAAGATTTAGGTAATGCAGAGAATAGGGAGAAAACATCAGATTGGAGAAAGCCGATGTAGAATAAGCAGGAACCATGTAAGTGTGTGGGCGAGGATCTCAAGGGAAGGAGCATTAATGGGGAGGAAATACATAGCTATAACATCACATGTCAAATAGCAGAAAAACAGAAGAAAAAATATATTACTGTCATACTTTCATACACTAGAATTCAAGCATAAGGTTTGTGATGGCTACAAATTCTTTGTGATGAATTGGATAATAGATGAGGAAGACTCAATTTAATGAAAGAAAAATAGTTTGAGCACTGACGGTAAAAACACAACATGGCACTGGAATCTGGGCACGGTGTGAGTATTTAAGGGTAGCGGGATTCTGCATTTTGAAGGGTCTACGCCAGGTGTTATGTTCTGGCTAGGAATTTATTTATTTATTTATTTATTTTGTGAGATTTATATACCGCCTCACAGTGCAAGCACTCTCTAAGCGGTTTACACCAGTAAGCAATGTATATTTTTTATATTGCCCCCAACAATCTGGGTCCTCATTTTACCTACCTCAGAAGGATGGAAGGCTGAGTCAACCTTGAGCCGGTGAGATTTGAACCGCTGACCTGCGGATCAGTGTCAGCTAAAGTGGCCTGCAATACCTGCCTCTAACCGCTGCGCCACCTCGGCTCTTTTTTTTTTTTCATTTCTACGGGAGAAGTGAGAGCAACGAATAACTGGTTTCACCCAGGTCCAGCATTATGGAGGGAAAATGCTGGACCCCCATTGGTTGCTATATTTTGAATTGGTTACAAGTGTTGCTGACAGCCCCTATAAAAAGGCAAAAGCTGCCAGAGGGTTTTTGCTGGTTGTGCTTCTTGTCTCAAATAAAGAGCTGTTGTCAAAGTCGGTCTCCTGTGTTGAATCCGCGATCTAACACCAGGGGTGTCAAACTCAAGGCCTGCGGGCCACATTCGGCCTGCAGGGTGCTTAGATCTGGCCCGCAAGGCCGCCCTGGAAACAGGAAAGGACCGACCTGCTGTGTCTCTGCCAGTGAAAACAGAGCTTGGGGGGGAAGCGCCCCCCTGCTCCATTTCCGCAGGCAGAGGGCTATCAAAACAAACTAAAAACAAAACAAAAGGAGAAATGTTTCCCCTTTTGCATTTGAGCATGCAAGAAGGGGCAGGAAAGGAGAAAGGGAAAGAGGAAAGACAAAGAAAAAGAAGGGAAGATGGGAAGAGAGCAAGGAAGGAAAAATAAGGAGAGAGGGGTAGGAAGAAGAAAGAATGAAGAGGGAAGGAAAAAGAAGAAAAGGAAGGAAGGAAGGAAGGAAGGAAGGAAGGAAGGAAGGAAGGAAGGAAGGAAGGAAGGAAGGAAGGAAGGAAGGAAGGAAGGAAAATAAAGAAAGAGGAAGGAAGGAAGGAAGAAGGAAAGAAAGAAAGAAAGAAAGAAAGAAAGAAAGAAAGAAAGAAAGAAAGAAAGAAAGAAAGAAAGAAAGAAAGAAAGAAAGAAAGAGGAAGGAAGGAAGGAAGGAAGGAAGGAAAGAAAGAAAGAAAGAAAGAAAGAAAGAAAGAAAGAAAGAAAGAAAGAAAGAAAGAAAGAAAGAAAGAAAGAAAGAAAGAAAGAAAGAAAGAAAGAAAGAAAGAAAGAAAGAAAGAAAGAAAGATAATGAGAGTGAGGGAGGGTCTGAAGGAAGTCCTGCCTTGGCCACCAGAGGTGCTCCCGACATGAGTGAAGTTGAGCTGGCCACGCCCACCATGGCTATGCTCCCCCCAGTCCGCCCCCTGAGGTCAAACACAACCCTGATGTGGCCCTCAATGAAATCGGGTTTGACACCCCTGGTCTAGGTCCTAGGTTATAGGACAGTGGTGGCGAACCTTTTTCGGCTCATGTGCCAAAAAGGGGGGGGCGCGCTCGCGCGCGCTCATGTGCCCACACCCATTCCCTTCCCCCCCACGCATGCGCACAACACCCCCCCATGCTGCCCCCTGCGCATGCGCGCCCCCCCCACCCCCGCGCAAAGGCTTACCGGAGCCTGGGACGACGAAACCGGCAAACCGGAAGTGTGAAAAAACGCACTTCCGGTTTGCCGGGATGCTGTTTTTTGCACTCGGGAGGGTTCAGGGAAGCTCCCTGAAGCTCCGGAATGCAAAAAACTACAAAACGGACAAACCGGAAGTGCAGAAAAGTGCACTTCCGGTTTGTCAGTTTTTTAGTTTTTTGCATTCCGGAGCTTCAAGGAGCTTCCCTGAACCCTCCAGAATGCAAAAAACAGCACACCGGCAAACCAGAAGTGCGTTTTTTCGCACTTCCGGTTTGCCGGTGGGCAACCCTCGCGTGCCGGCTTCTATGGCTCCATGTGCCACCTCTGGCACGCGTGCCATAGGTTCGCCACCACGGTTATAGGACATATATAACCCAACAATATTTGGAAATGTGTTTGGTATCCCACTAGAGTAGACTCTACATCAGAAATACATCAGAAAGACCTGTCAGATAAAAGAAATGGACATGTCTTATTCAGATAAGAATGCAGAAGAGAAAAAGATTGCCTCCTCAGAAAGGGATAGATTCCCAGTGGACATGATGCTTATTGAGAAGTAGCTGAAGGACTGAAATACATGCTTTCAAAGGATTGGTTCCTTCCGTTAGGAAGAAGGAGCCAAGGAAAACAGCCTTTAAAAACCTGGTGAGGACAATACAGGTTTTATGGACCTTGATACAATAGACTTTCCTCACCTAGAAGTCATGGGCAAATCCTTATTTACAAAATCCAATTTCTTGATTGGTTTAAAGCCAGCAACATATTCAAAAGATCCAAAACCAAGTCAAGATTCAAGTTGCAACTCTGGTATCTACTGAAATAAACAAAAAGAGGAATTTGACGTATTAAACCTAGCAAAAAGGATTATATTTCCCCAAACTAAATCAAAAGTAACTTTTCTGGTATATCCCAACATCTCCCACTTTTTATAAGTTCATTTTTCCACAGCAACAATTTTCTCTAGCTTTTCATGCCAAGCATCTAGTGATGGAGCTTCTGGGTTTCACTATAAACCATGGTTTGCAAACTACAATAGATGGTTCATTCAACAATCAGACATAAACCACTGAATGATTGAGCACAGTCTATATCAGTGATGGTGAACCTATGGCACGCATGCCACAGGTGGCACACGGAGCCATATCTGAGGGCACGCGAGGCGTTGCCGTATGTCAGCTCCAGTGCGCATGCGCGCGCTGGCCAGCTGATTTTCTGCCTTCTTTTCGGCCGTTTTCTCTCCCCCCAGGCTTCAGGAAAGCCTCCTGAAGCCTGGGGACAGCGAAAAATGGCTCAACAGGCCAACCGGAAGTTTGGCCCGTTGGGCTGTTTTTCACCATCTCCAGGGTACAGGAGGCTTTCCTAAACCCTGGGGATGGCAAAAAATGACCCAACAGACAAACCAGAAATTTGAACTTCAGTTTGGCCCGTTTGGCCATTTTTCGCCATCCTCAGGCTTCAGGGGGCTTTCCTAAACCCTGGGGATGGCGAAAAATGGCCCAACGGGCCTACCGCAAGTCCGGAGGCTTCAGTGAGGCATGTGCACATGGGCAGGGGGGCAGTGCGGGGGGTTGTGTGCATGCATGGGGACAATGTGGGGGGTTGTGCACATGCACATGGGGGGAGGGCATTGCATTATGGGTGTGGGAACGCACGTGCGCGTACCTTTTTGGCGCCCGAGTCAAAAAAGGTTCGCCATCACTGATCTAGGCTATATAAGAGGAACTATGAATATCACCCAACTACTGAAGTCTAGGCAAGTCCTAGTGATTTGCAAGTAAGAGGATTAGGAATGACTGGGCAAATCTTTATAACCTACCTGGTCAATTTTAGGACTTTGAGGTCTTTGAATTCGTCATGAATCAAAGTTGTCCCAATTTTTTTTCCCTAAAGAGGTTGTTGACTGGCATTTTGACTCATCTGTTCAACCTTGTTCAAAGGTTGTTCAAAGGCATTTGGTAGATTTGTGTCATCACACAGATGAGGCAAACTGCACAATTCACATCATTTGCACAATGATGCCAGTGAGGTGCCATCATATGCTTCCTCCTACAGACACCCACACAGAAAGGCAAGGAAGCCAATGCAGTTCTAGGCTGCATTAACAGAGGGATTGAATCAAGATCACGTGACGTGTTAATACTACTCTATAAAGCTTTAGTAAGATCACAGCTAGAATACTGCATCCAGTTTTAGTCACCACAATATAAAAAAGATGTTGAGGCTCTAAAAAGAGTGCAGAGAAGAGCAACAAAGATGATTAGGGGACTGGAGGCTAAAACATATGAAGAACAGTTGCTGGAATTGAGTATGTCTAGTTTAATGATAAGAATGAGTAGGGGTGACATAACAGCTGTATTCCGATATCTAATCGGCTGCCGATAAAGAAGAGGGAGTCAAGCTATTCTCCAAAGCAGCTGAGGGCAGGACAAGAAGCAATGGGTGGAAACTAATCAAGGAGAGAAGCAACCTAGAACTAAGAAGAAATTTCCTGTCAGTGTGAACAATTAACCAGTGGAACAGTTTGCCTCCAGAAGTTGTGGGCGCTCCATCACTGGAGGTTTTTAAGAAGAGATCGGACAATGATTTGTCTGAAATGGTGTAGGGTCTCCTGCTTGAGTAGGGGGTTGGACTAGAAGACCTCCAAGGTAACTTCCAACTCTGTTATTCTGGAGGTACCAAGAAAAGATTGACGCTGACAACTCTGTTGAAAGAGTTAATGGCAAGGTCTGATTTTTTTAATCTAAGACTAAGCTAAATGCCACCGAATAAGTGATTGTGTCAGTCAGTCTTGCTTCGAGGGCACCATTAAACCCAAATACCAGTAGAAAAAGATAAGTGCAGAAGCACCTAGGCAACTGTATGGCTCCAAACAGTGTTTACTTCCTAGGATACAATCCTATTCACTTAATTGATTCTGTAAGGCAGAGCTAAAGGGATGGGGGAAACGGAACTTAATGGGCCTTGTGTGAATCCATGCATTTAAAATGCCAGCATCACCAAAATTTCTGTTTGGTTTTCAATCTGCAGCCGTGATGATTCCCTAAGAAATCAATTAGGAATTAGCCGAAGCTCCTGAATGACTTCCAGAGGGGGTGGAGAGGAAAGAGAAGGGTCTGAGATGAATCAGATACACCTGGAAGGCTAAGATGATTGAGGGGAGGGTTCAAGACACAGTCCAGCTACCAATGAATCATTTACAACAGGATGAGTGACAGGTTAGAGAAATAAGGCTGCTTTGAGGTGAGAGGACGGCTCATCATCTTGTGTTTGTGTGGGCAGTTCTGCTTTGCAATTTTGGAGGTCCGTGGAATTTAGACTCCCCACTTCTTTCTTTTCCTCCTCCTCCTCCTCCTCCTCCTCCTCCTGGCTCCTTTGCTGGCATGGTGCCATGGGGTCCTGGCATCGGCCTTAAGTAGAGCACAGGGTCTGCTCAGCAGCTAATGACCTGCTTTTTATGTTGCCATAAAGATAAATGAGGCAGAGAAAAGAGGGAAGTAGGGGTGAGGGTGTTGGAAGGGCTGCCTCCCTCAATCTGCTGGAGGCAGTGGGCATTTGGCACAGTCGCAATGAGAACAACCGAGGGGTGTGGTGTGAATCAGTCTGAGGTTTGGAGGATTTTCTTCCTTGGAGGTGGGGTGAGTCATGAGAAAAATATTTCTGCTTTTTTGCATGTTCCTCCTGCATTCACAGGCTTTCCCTAGGATACCAATAATTAATAAGCATTCACTCATCCTATTCAACTGTGTCAAGACTTTCATGTAGGTAAGGAAGGTTCTCCAATAGATTTGGAGGGTCCTTGAAGTTAGGTGCCACTCTTAGAAGACTACAGGCCTTACTACTACTACATTCGTATTGGAAGCACCTACCAAGGTACTTCTGGGTTGAAAGGATTAACAGGTGACATCACCATTGCCCAGGGGATGCCTGAGGGCCCCTGGTATTTTCCAACCAAAGTGGTAGCCATTTATCTACTTGCATTTGCATACTTTTGAATTGCTTAGGCTGGCAGGAGCTAGGACAAATTGATAGGAGCTCATTCCATCATGTGGCTCACACTCTTGGGTTTTGAACTGCCAAGCTTTTGACCTCTCAATGGACTTCCAACTCAGCGTCATAACCACATTTTATTTATTTAATTTATTTATTTATTTATTTGTCAAACATGTATAGGATAGTAGTAGTTTGTATAAACATAAGTAAAAAGTAACGATAAAAGAGTAAAAAGTAATGATAAAAGATGAGCCACTGCGGCCCCTAACTCAACACTGAGAGCCAAACTATCAACTACAGCTCTCAACTGGCAAGTTGGCCAATGGATTCAGCCCTCAGCAACTGCTTAGCCTTATCAATCCCTAACCCCAGTGAGAAGAAAGGTCCTCGGAAAATCAACAGGAACCCTCTCAGATATCATTCCCGTAGATTTAAAAAAATCTCAGTATTCTCAAACACTACAGCTCCAAAGAAACAGCACTGATGTGGAAGTATAAAACAACAAATTTGCAAGGAAAGAGGGTGGTACAAATGAGAAAAAGGCAAGAAATTGTTGAGTGCAACCAATCAATTCCCATCAACATCCATAAACAATATTAAGTGACTTCATCTGAGGAACAGGCATTCATAATTTAAAAATATGACAAATGCGTGCATTGTCCTCCACCAACTTGATATTAATAGTGTTTGAGATGTTGTCAATATGTCACAGGCATCTAGGAGACGATTGTCCTATTAATTGTAAGATCAGTGATGCAATATGTTTGCTAATTAGGACAGAAATGAGTGCTGAAAGAAAAACTTTCAGTACTTAGAATCAGGCCCAGGAAGCAGATGCTTCTGAAGCTCTTTCTTCAACCCACAACTCATTTTGTGTGATCAGACGTTTCAGAGATCTCAGCCAACAATCCTCACTTGCCTCTTCTAAGATAAGGGAAGAAGAGAGTTATTTTCAACATTGCACTGTAAACTTTAGGGTACTAACCAACTTTTAATTAACCACGTTGGTCAGATTCTGAGAAATACCTGCACTGATTGTTCTTTCTACAGTAAATCGCCTGAAGCCAAGAAACATAGCCAACAGCTTCACAAATCCCCGTTCGTGAAAAATAACTTTATTCTGAAGCTTTAGGAACACAACAAGACCTTGGGGGCCATGATTCAGCAAGCATGACCACCACTTCAGTTTTGAGGTCTTCCCTCTACTCAGCTGATGCAACGTCAACCCTCAACTCAGCTGATGAGTCCCCAGGGAGTAGGGCGGCATATAAGAACTCTAAAATAAAATAAATAAAATAAATAAATAAACTTCTAATATTGGTGCCCTTGTTAAGCTGATTTTGAGAATGTTCATCATGTCTTTCATCTGAATGAACTTCAAGGCATCTCGCTGCAAGGGTAACAAACAAAGAAAAAAATTCAGTTTCCCTTTGATGGCTAGCACCTTTGCAATCCCAGGATAAGGTGTTGATCATCATCTTTAAAGCCCTACATGGCTTAGGACCAGGCTATCTCCGGGACCGCATCCTACCTCATACTTCCCTTCGACCGGTTAGGTCCCACAGAGTGGGCCTTCTCCAGGTCCCATCAGCCAAACAATGCCGACTGGCGGGGCCTAGGGGGAGGGCCTTCTCTGTAGGGGCCCCTGCTCTCTGGAACCAACTTCCCCCAGAGATCCGAATTATCCCCACCCTGCTGGCCTTCCGAAAAGCCATCAAGACATGGCTCTTCCTGCAGGCGGGGTGATTTTGAGACGACTTTGCATCTGACGTCTCCCCCATGTATGTATGATCAGAGGTGGGATCCTGCCAGTGCGGTTAATAGCTGTTGTTCGGCGCAGAGCCGAAGACACTGCTGCAGTTCACGGAGCGGGAGCTTTCCCCGGGCGCTTTCCCCGCCCGCATGGATGCCGCCAATTGCGTTCTTTTGCCCTCTGCGCATGCGCAAAGTGTTCCGCTTGCGCAGAGGGCAAAAGAATGCAATTGGCGGCATCCATGCGGGCGGGGAAAGCTCCCGGGGAAAGCTCCCGTTCCGCGAACGGCAGCAGCGTCTTCGGCTCTGCGCCGAACAACAGCTATTAACCGCACCGGCAATCAGAGGCAGGAACCCACCTCTGTGTATGATGTTATATGTCTTTTTTTTAAAGTGTTTTAAAGTGTTTTTAACAATTTGTTTGTTGTTCTCTAAAATGTTGTACGCCGCCCTGAGTCCTGAGGGAGTAGGGTGGCATAGAAGAACCTCAAATAAAATAAATAAAAATAAATAAAATCTTTTTAAACAGACTGGGAAAGTAAGGTAGTCTATGAAAGTCAAGAAAGATTTTGTCTTGGAAGGAAACATTGAAGTCTAGTGCTCTTTCATTTTGCAATGACTACTCTGTGTGGAGTTAGAATGTGGACACAGACCGAAACAGTGAGGTTTGAATCTGGAGATGGGTTTATTTATTTCTATTTTTTTGTCATTATATGTAATAAATCTAGCTTAGCAAAAAGTCCTGTCCAAGAACTTCTTGCTAGCTTCTCAGTTCAGGTTGCTCTCCATTAAACAAATGTGGTGGTGGTGGTGGTGGTGGTGGTGGTGGTGGTGGTGGTGGTGGTGGTGGTGATGATGATGATGATGATGATATCACTGAGCCGAGATGGCGCAGTGGTTAGAGTACAGTACTGCAGGCTACTTCAGCTGACTGCTAGCTGCAGTTCAGCAGTTCAAATCTCACCAGGCTCAAGGCTGACTCAGCCTTCCATCCTTCCGAGGTGGGTAAAATGAGGACCCAGATTGTTGGGGGCAAGAGGCTGAACTCTCGTAAAACAGCTTAGAGAGGGCTGTAAAAGCACTATGAAGCGGTATATAAGTCTAAGTGCTATTGCTATTGAGCTGAGTGTGACTCTCGGCGATTCTATGGGCCTGGTCTCTCCACATTTTCCCATCTTGCACTACTTCTTTGAGTTGAGTTCTAAACTTTGGCTGGTGTCAGCTTTGATGGTGTCCAGCCACTCTGTTCTTTGGTGGTCTGGTTTCCTTTTACCACTAACTCATCCAAACATAATTACTTTCTCCAGTGAATTCCTGTGCATGACATGGCCAAAGTAAATGAGAAACAGTTTTTGTGATTTTGCCTTCTAGAGACATGTCTGATGTTATGCACTCCAGGACTAGCTTGCTAGCTACCTTTATTGTCCAAGGGTAAATAAATGTAGCTTGAAGAAGGTATTTCTTGGCTCCATCACTATCACTGGAGGGCTGAGTGCTCTTGTTGCTAGGATAAAGTGACCAGATTTTTTTTTAAAGTGGGACGGGGGGGAGGCGGGCCCGCCTGGGCGCCGCCATTTGTTTTGCCCTCTGTGCATGCGCAGAACGCTGCGCATGCGCAGAGGGCAAAACACAGCAAATGTTGGCGTCCAGGTGGGGGGGAGGCACGAGGCCTTTCCTCGCCTCCCGCCTCCCCTTCGGGAGCCGGCAGCCCTTCGGGAGCCCGCCTCCCCTTCGGGAGGCCTTTCCTCGCCTCCCGCCTCCCCTTCAGGAGCTGCCCTGAGGCCGGGCTGGCAAGCAACGAACGGGAGACGGGGAAAGGAGGCAGCCGGCAGCTTACCTGTCGCAAGCTCCAGGCATCCAAGCCCCGCGGTCTCCCGGTCGCCTGCCCGGCCCCAGGGCAACGGCGGCAGCAAGGCGACGGGGGGAAGGAAGGGGAGGGGGACAAGGAAGGGCTGTTTGCGCCGCCGGAGGGGCCGCTCGTGAGCTCAAACTGGCGACGGCTCCTCGTCCCTCACCCCTCCACCCGCATCCCAACAGCAGCGGCGCCTCTGAGGGCGGGGCTAGGGATGGGGCGGGGGAAGGAGAGGAGGAGCAGCCCCCCTTCCCCCTCTCCCCAGCAGGCAGCCGCCTCGCTGAAATTCCGCCCGACTTGCTTCCGGTACCTCTCTTTTGCTTCCCCTTTTAAGGTGACCAGACGTCCCGCTGTTTCGGCATTCTTTTCAAAAAAGTGGGACTTTTTGAAAAGAATGCGGGACGCGGGACACACGCTTGAAAAGCGTGTCTGTCCCGCCAAAAGCGGGACGTCTGGTCACCTTATGCTAGGACACTGTAAAGATTTTAACGAATCAGGTTGAGTGAGAGGAAATATTTATTAAATTTATATGAAATATCTTGCAAATATTTCCACACGTTTGTTGATAGAGTCTAACACTGCACCTCCATCACTCTTTTCCTGGGGTACAAAATCATGTTTAAAATTATTCTAGGGTCTTTCCTGCAGATCCACGTTCATACACTTTCGTGCTGATTATGAGTTTTGTCACTGGCAAAAACATTGCATCCACATGGAAAAAAAAACTCAGAGTTTTTACTTGCCAGGCCTTGAGGGAACAACTTTTAGATAAATGCATGACAAAGAGGCTAAAACAGATTGCTCCTGAGTATTTGGCATGTTAAATCCTTAAGCATCAATTATTCATAGCAACAGAGCCCCCACAATTTATCACAACTCAAACAGCATCCTCCTTGAAATGCAGTGCAACTAATATATAACACAACAGGAGGAAAGTGTTGTGTGGTCTATAGCTTCTTCATTAAAACAGCAATGGAAAAACAAAATGATTTGTGATGATCACAATATTTCTCACCCTATCTTTTACTGTATTTTAAAATTTACACAATCCTCAAGTGGAAAGCCTTATCACAAGTATCTTCAGAGAGGCAAGGAACATTTATCTCTTAGAGATCTGTGTTTGTTATGTTGTCATTTCACACAAAAAATGAGATGACCAGGCACAGATTTAAACTAAATTAGAATTTCACTGTACTTGTAACTGCTAAGATCTAAAGCTGATTCTTTCTAACTTTTCCTTTATTTCTCTTCTTCTTTATCTGTTTTTGCATGTTTTTCCACTTTTTTTTACCTTTCTTTACTTTAATAAACTTATTAAATTTATATGTCACCCATTTCACTATCACATAATTCTGAGAGGTTTAACTTAATAAAAACAAGGTTATAAAACATTAAAACAATAAACACATCAGAATTAGCAGAAATTGTTTTTTAACTTGCAATACTTTTTTCTTTCAAAATTTATTTTTTTTTAATTTAAAAAATATATATAGGAGAAAACCAGGCAGAGCCTGAGAGTGGAATCAAGAGAGGAATTAGCCTAGAGCAGGGGTAGGCAAAGTTGGCTCTTCTATGACTCGTGGACTTCAACTCCCAGACTTTCTGAGCCAATCATGCTAATCCATGAGTCATAGAAGAGCCAACTTTGCCTACTCCTGGCCTAGAGCCATTACCTTCCCACAAGTGGTCCAAGTCCAACTCTTCTTGAATTCTGTTGATTCTTATCTGATGTTAAATTTAATGCTGACCGTTAGTTGACCAGAGTCCTGTGGATAGGTATGAACAAAAAAATCATATGAATTGGAATTCGTATGGTCCTGATTCTTTGCACCAATATATCAAGATTTATTAAACAATAAAGATGGAAAGAGAAAAGGGAAAAGAAAGAGACAGAAGACAGCCAAAAGGAATGCTATTCTGCTACTATGCTAAATCCTTGTCAGAGTGCGAGAGACAATCCAGGAACAAATACAGTAAACAGAGGTTTGTATTTAAACAGTGGTTTTTATCTACAAATAATAGATACATGCAAGTACTTTAGTCAGACCTCAAACAAACAGCAATTACAGCATGGAAGCACAGAGAGAGAGAACTACACCCCAACAGGGCCTCTCTTATAATACAGACTCTTAAAGTGGTAACAGTCCAATAACCCTGCTGACTCATTGCTACCATTGCATCATCATTACAGCATTACAGTATCACAGCATTACAGCAGCTGGTCAGCTATTAAATCATCATTATCCTATAATCTGTTTGAACCAAGCTATCAACCCCACAATGGTTGATGCAGTGAGGTCATCCTTGCCGAGAAGATAGAATACTGTTTCTGATCTTACAGTGGTCTGGTGTCTTATTTTACTGGAGACCATCATGCCCTGAAGGACTGACCAGCCTATCCATGGTTTTAGGATATCTTAAGAAAGGAAAAACCTTGAACTTTCCACCAGTAGTTATCAAAATGAGGTGATGTACATTGTGGCCATCCTCACTCTCGGGAGTATTTCTAGTGACATTTTATTTATTTATTTATTTATTTATTTATTTATTTATTTATTTATTTATTTATTTATTTATTTATTTATTTATTTATTTATTTATTAGGTTCTTCTATGCCGCCCTACTCCCTAAGGACTCAGGGCGGCGTACAACATTTTAAGAGAAAACTAAACAATAAACCTATTTAAAAACAGTTTTAAAAAGTTAAAAAAGACATCCAACAACATACATACCGGGGGAGATCTCGGATATAAGATTGTCTCAGACCCCTGCCTGCAGGAAGAGCAATGTCTTAATGGCTTTTCGGAAGGCCAGCAGGGTGGGGATAATTCGGATCTCTGAGGGAAGTTGGTTCCAGAGCGCGGGGGCCCCCACAGAGAAGGCCCTCCCCCTAGGCCCCACCAGCCGGCATTGCTTGGTTGACGGGACCTGGAGGAGACCCACTCTGTGGGACCTAACCGGTCGGAGGGAAGTATGAGGCAGAATGCGGTCCTGGAGGTAACCTGGTCCTAAGCCATGTAAGATGATGATCAACACCTTGAATTGTACCTGGAGACCAATGGGCAGCCAATGCAGCTGGCGTATGGGTGTTACGTGGGTGTATCTTGGCACACCCACCACGGTGCCGCAGCTGCATTTTGCACCAACTGAAGTATCCGAATACTCTTCAAGGGTAGCCCCATGTAGAGCGCATTGCAGTAGTACCTTTTAGTACCTTTTCAAGATAAGCTCCTGTAAAAATAAATTAGCATGTGTAAATGTGATCAAACTTGCTCTCTCTTTTTTAGGTGATGTGTCAATGGCCATTCCCATCTGTGGCTATTTTCTCTATCTCCCTCATGCATGGCTAATTACTCATTTAATTCAATCAGACTGTGCTCATGCATGAAGAAATTGAGATGAGACTAAGGTTTTTGTTTAAAAAAAAACCAACCACCTTGTTTAATTTCCAGCCAGATTTTTCCCTTTTGAAACGATGTCTTATTCACTTCCTTTGTTATATTTTAATTGGTCCTAATAAAGCTATTAAATTACTGTGGCTTCTTGGAGTTTTTTCCTGTCATCTTGTGGTCCTATCTCTGCTAACCTTGAAATATATTGATTTTCTGGGCCAAGAAAAACACTACCAAATAAAGGAGCAAATGCCAGGAGGTTTGTAGTTGCTGTAGTTGTAGTTGCTAGAAAATCTGGCACAAAATCTAAATTGATTATCTTATTGATGCCACAGGGCTCAGGTTGAAATTAGAGGTTTTCATTTTTCTATGTAGAACCTCTGTCACTGGTGAGCCAACCAAGAAGTTCATTCTATGGTTTGCCCGCCCTGAACTTCACATGCATGTATAAAGGTAAAGGTAAAAGTTCCCCTCACACATATGTGCTAGTCGTTCCCAACTCTAGGGGGTGATGCTCATCTCCGTTTCAAAGCCGAAGAGCCAGCGCTGTCCGAAGACATCTCCGTGGTCATGTGGCCAACATGACTAAACGCCAAAGGCGCACGGAACATTGTTACCTTCCCACCAAAGGTGATCCCTATTTTTCTACTTGCATTTTTTCCGTGCTTTCAAACTGCTAGGTTGGCAGAAGCTGGGACAAGTAACAGGAGCTCACTCCGTTACACGGCACTACGGATTCGAACCGCTGAACTGCCAACCTTTCGATTGACAAGCTCAGCATCTTAGCCACTGAGCCATCACATCCCTTATTACATGCATTATGCTGACATGTAAATACATTTACTATGTAGTAGAGGTGCTGAAAAATTTGTTACTGCTACCAACAAGAGGCAAACAGCATCACAGATTCCTTGCTTGGTTGATGCGCTTCTATAAAACAGGATAATTATGACTTATTTGTATTCCAAAAATGAAAGAAATATAATTTTCCTTTCAGTTGACTGAAAAAGACTCCATTATTCATGGCAACTCTGCGCATCCCAAATCTATTTAATTAACTAAGCAATTCAAGCTTAAGTTAGTATTTTGGTGTATTGCCAACAGATAGCTTAGGCCTCAGGCTCATCAGGCTTTGAACACTAAAGTGAACATCTTGATTGGGATTTTGAGACCAACTGGAAACCAGTATAGTTGTTTCTGCAAAGGATGAGTGTGCTACTTGTCAAGCTCTTGGCAGCTGCTTGCAACCAAAGAGCCAAGATGTTCACAGAGTCGTCTTTAACCAGATTTGTTGAAATAAAAAAGGTAATGGGTATCTTGGCAGCTGTTTGTTTACTGCAGCCCAGTTCAGAGGAATAGATACAGATACAGACAGGAGTGGTATTCACTTACCTTCCCTACTGGTTCGCAAATGTGAGCGCGTGCGCGCATAGGGGGGCAATTTGATTTTTAATGGGGGCAATTGGAACCTTGTTTAAACCAAGTTAATGGCCTTTTAGGCTTCCTCCGCATGAGTAGGAGTTCATTTTTTTGAATAGTAAGAATTATATATCACCGGGGGGTGGGGGGCATCAGGATTTTAGAGATGCTTAGGTGGGGCATGGCCAAAAAGAGCTTGGGAACCAATGATCTAGGGTGTTAGTTATTCCTGCCAGGTTAATATCATCCGCAAATTTGGTAAGTTTCCCTTCTATTCCTTTCATCTAAGTCATTTATGAAGATATTGAAGAGTACCGGGCCTAAGACAGAACCTTGTGGTACCCCACTACTTACTTCCCTCCATGTAGATGTAGTACCATTAAGCTGAGTACAGTTTGTCAGCCATTTACAAATCCATCTGATGGTGATGCTATCTATCCCACTTTTTTCTAGATTTCTTGATCCACTTGATAACCAGTTAGTTCAAGCCCTGGGGACGTACAGTAGCGACCCATCTTCTTGATAATGGAAGAATGTGCAGAGGTTCTGAGCTTGCAGTACTTGTAAACCACCATCCTTTTTCTCAGACTCTGAAATTCAACAATTCTGATTCTGATTCTGACTCTGATTCAACAATTATGCTACTGAATTCTAAGCCAGGTCTGGGTCCTCTTATAAAGAAAACATTTCACTACCGTATTTTTGGAGTATAAGACGCACCGGAGTATAAGACGCACCTTAGTTTTGGGGGAGGAAAATAGGGGAAAACAATCTGCCTACCGGGTATTCATCTGGCTAGCGTCCTTAGTCTGGTCAGCTTCAGCACATTATTTTATCCCCTGGTTAGGACTTAAAAAAACCTACTTCTGAGAGAGTAACAATGAAAGAGCCTGCAAGCCGGTAAGAGCTGGGAAGATCGTTAGCACCTGGTTAGGGCTAGAAAAAAACTTATTCAGAGCAAGTAGAGCAATGAAAAAAAATTCTGCAAAGACTTAGGGCTGGAAAAACATTCTTTGGAGAGAGTAACAATGAAAAAGCCTGCAAGGTAAGAGCTGGGAAGATCGTTAGCACCTAGTTAGGGCTGGGAAAAAAGCTTTGAAAAAGCTACATTCAGAGTATAAGACGCACCCAAATTTTCAGCCACTTTTAGGGAGGAAAAAGGTGCATCTTATACTCCAAAAATACAGTAATCCAATCCTGAGATCAATACATGCATCATGAACACCAAATATCTCTCTTACAGGAAGAGACACAACCGAAAGTAATATAAACACTGCCCACTGCCACAGGGTCTGTGCCAGATGCAAAAGCATGCCACCTTCACCCTTTAGAACAGGGGTCTCCAACTTTGGCAACTTTAAGCCTGGTGGACTTCAACTACCAGAATTCCACAGCCAGCAAAGCTGGCTGAGGAATTCTGGCAGTTGAAATCCACAAGTCATAAAGTTGCCAAGGTTGGAGACCCCAGTTTTAGAAGATGTTCAATCTCTTCCAGGATTCTAGCAGGATAGCAAGTGTCTCTCAAACTTTGGAGTGCGTTACCTGGGACCAGTAACAACTCTGTAAGAGATCCTGGGAAGGTTGGGGAAATAATGGAAGGAAAATTAGACTTGAGGGTTCAAGGAGCACAAGTGTACTGACTGGTCATCTTATAAACTGAAGCTCAGTCCACATCACCAGAAATCTGGGAAGAAGCATTCAATGAGTCTCCATCTCAATGAACTCACTATAAATGAGGACTGGAAAGTCCCCTTGCAGTTTCTGTATTTACACCAAGAGTAGCATTAAAGATCCCTTTCTAAAGTCTGTGTCCTTCTTACTTCCTTGTTCCTGTGTGGGACTTGATAATACAGGTAGTCCTCGACTTACAACAGTTCATTTAGTGACTGTTCAAAGTTACAACAGCACTGAAAAAAGTGACTTACGAACATTTTTCACATGTATGACCTTTGCAGCATCCCCGTGGTTAGGGGTGGGATTCAGCCGGTTCGGACCGGTTCAGGTGAACCAGATGTTAATTTTACATCTGGTTCGCTGAACCAGTAGTTGCAAGGACTGGCTGACCCCACCCACCCCACCCCACCCTTCCCAGGAGTCTCCACACATCCCATTTTGGATGCCAGGTAAGTGCAGGGCCTGCGCAAAGGCTCTTGGAGGGCAAAAAACTGTACCAGAAGTCCAGAAACGGGCCTATTTCTGGCCTCTGGAGGGCCTCCGAAGCCTGGGGGAGGCTTGAGAAAAGCCTCCAGAGTCTCCGGAGGGTGAAAAATGGGCCTACCGGAAGTTTTCAGCCTCCGGAGCCCAGGGGAGGCAGTTTTTGCCCTCCCGGAGGCTCAAAAAAAGCCTCCAGAGCCTGGGGAGGGCGAAAATGCCCCCCCCCCGCCATGGTGCAGGAGGCCAAGTAGGCCATGCCCCCATGGCCATGCCCACCCAGCAACCGGGCAGAGAACCAGTTGCTAAAAATTTTCAATCCCACCCCTGCCCATGGTCATGTGATTTACATTCGTATGCTTGTCAACTGGTTCATATTTATGACAGCTGCAGTATCCTGTGATCCCCTTTTGCGACCTTCTGACAAGCAAATTCAATGGGGAAACCAGATTCACTTAGTAACCATGTTACTAACTTAACAACTGCAGTGGTTCACTTAACAAATGTGGCAAGAAAAGTCATAAAATTGGGCAAAACTCACTTAACAAATGTCTCACTTAGGAACACACATTGTGGGCTCAATTGTGGTCGTAAGTTGAGGACTACCTGTATGTCTTGTCAGAATTCAGTTTCAGTTCTGTTTCCTAAACCCAGATCCACAAAGGCTCTTAAGCAGGGGTGAAATCCTCCCGGTTCGCCCGGGCCAGTCCTTCGGCGTATAGCCGATGGAACTGGCGGTGGTCGCGGCGCGGAGCTTCTCCTGCCCGCTTTCCCGTGCCGGCTGAACGCCGCCATTCGGGTTATTTTTCCCTCTGTGCATGCGCGCGCATGCACAGAGGGAAAAATAACCCGAATGATTGTGTTCAGCCGGGCCGGGAAAGCGGTGATTGTGTTCAGCCGGGACGGGAAAGCGGGCGGGAGAAGCTCCGCGCCGCGACCGCCGCCAGTTCCATCGGCTATACGCCGAAGGACTGGCCCGGGCGAACTGGGAGGATTTCACCCCTGCTCTTAAGGCAATCACCTTTGCACAGGAATAGCTGAGTATCACCAACATACTCATGGCAAAGAGCTTCAGGTCCATCCAGTTCCCAAATACAGATAAAAATAAGCATCTCTAATGACAAAACTATACTAACCTAATCCAGTATCAATCCAGCTCACTAGCATTTCTAATATATATATATATATATATATATATATATATATATATATATATATATATATATATATATATATATATATATATATATATATATATATATATATATATATATATATATATATATATATATATACCTATAATCTATCAATATAATCATTATTTGCATTTACAACTATAATAAATGTACGTGTATGTTTATTAAATTTACAAACAGAATCAGAGAAAGCGAGTGTACACAAAAAGCAAAGGGTAAATCAGGTTTACAAGCCATGTAAAACTGATGAGGAAAAAAATCGAAATGAAAACGATGTAAAGCTACATATTAAAACATCTTGCCCTGATTTGAAAGATGGAATCAGTTTTCAAACAAATTAATATCAGATTCAGATTATTGTACAGCAATTGGCAGCTTTAACTTAGTACAACTTGATTTATAAATTGCAAATGGAGGAAAAAAAGGGAAAAAAAGAAAAAAAATGCAGTCTGGTCTGAACAATTTAGTTTAGCAAATCAGAAAAAAAACTAAAAGTGATCTAATATTATGAGAAATACATACCGTGCAGATGAAATGAATCTCTCTTAACATTTCAAAAGCAATTTCAAAAGGCTATGACAACTTTCTTGAGTACAAACAATTTGCATCTAAATTCAAAACCCATGGATGTGGTGCAGAGCCAAAGATTTGTTATACAATTACTTATTAAACATTCTTAACCAACTGACTTAACATCCATAATTAAAATGCAAGGCTACATAACAATTTAAAATTCCCTCTTTCATAACCAGAAAAAAAAAATGTCTGCACTCTTTAAGAATAAGGCACATAGAAATACTAAAATCTTGAGCGCTTTCTAGGAACTACATTACTGCTATTATGCAGTTAACAATTCTGCAATTCAACTAAAGATAAAGTGTTCTGGTCAATGAATCCAATTTGCCACCGTGTAATTAATCAAGTTTTCTTAAAGACTCAATGGGCAATATAAATTATTATTCTGAAACAGAAATGCTTATATCTCAGTATTTGCAAATAGCACCGGCAAATTTAAAATCTGAACGGGAAACTGATTAGTCAAGCATCCTGAACTATTTTTCATTCCTGATAGAAAGCTTCACTTCTCCCAGTAGAAAGCTGCAGGAGTCAGTCCCTGCCCCGGGCGGAATGTTGGACTCAATCAGTGTTTTTCAAACTTGGCAACATTCAGAGATGTGGACTTCAAAAAGAATTCTGGAAGCTGAAGTCCACATTTCTTGACGTTGCCAAGTTTGCTGCTTCCAACATTCCAAAGTTCCAAAATTCCATGAATTTATCTGTCACCAATATTCCCATGGTAGCATCTCCACTGTACTGTGATCTACTGGCTTTCCCCTGACTTCACAGACCTGTTCCAGATTCAGAAGCCAAGGGAAACTTTGTAAAAACTGTGTTGAAGAGGATCAGTTCCTCAAGAGCAGGGGTGTCAAACTCAAAGTCCGGGGGCCGGATCCGGTCCACAGGGTGCTTAGATCTGGCCTGCAGAGCTGCCCTGGAAACAGTGAAGAACCGGCCCCTGGTGCCTCTGCCAATGAAAACGGAGCTTGGGAGGGCTGCGGGCGGCACTGGGTTGCAAACCCAGAGGGTTGCAAGAGGCTGTCGCAGCTGAAACGGCGCTCGGGAGCCTGTTTTCGCTGGCAGAGCACTCAGGCCACCAAAGGCAGCCCCCCCCCAACACGAGTGACATCATGCTGGCCACGCCCACTCTGGCCACCTGTCAAACACAACCCTGATGCGGCCCTCAATGAAATCGAGTTTGACACCCCTGCTCAAGAGCCACAGCTCCACCTAATGCCCCAGGCCTCTTGTCAGCCAGAGCTCTGTTTTACAAGAACGGGGCACAGGGGCATGGAATCACAACTTAATGTTTTATTCCACATCTCCAAATCTACCAACCAGAGTTCGGAGGCCATACATTGGCACCGAGAGGCAAACTTCTTGAATGAAAAACCGGATCAAACAGGATCAAGGAGATGAAAGTGCACTCCCAAAAGACAAAACAAAGGAAAACAATCCCCAGATTGCCGACTCCTACTCTCTGATTATAACAATCACACTAACTCTAGGGAGGGAGAGAAATAAGAGTATACAACTGAATTTAAAAGGGTGTGACTTCAAGAGGAGAAATGGTTTAGAAGCAACGTTGTTCATATGTTCCTTCTTTCGCTCTTCATTGTCAAAATCCTAGAAGCCTTAATTTTATAACATTTTACTGGGAAACATAAGAACAAAGATAATCATATAGATTTTGCTCAAGGCAAAGCATGATAAATGGGCCTCTCAGCTGACGACGCTGTGGCAGAATATTATTTCAAAGAAAAGCACCACCGAGATAAAAAATTTGGAAGAAATATAGAGGATGGCAGAAGGGAAGGTTTAATGAACCACAGCACTGAAGTCAATCCAGCCATTATTCCTTGTTTGAAAAGAAGGACCACAAAGATGTGAGAGTCAAAGCTTTCTAATATGTTAAATAAATGTGCCTTTATTTTTTACTCACACATTTTTAGATCTAGGTGATAAATAACTGTATCATATCAAAGAATCCGTGTTGAATTAAACCCATATTGGGTTTAATTAAATTACTTTTCAATGTAATAGACAAAGTTAAAATTTTAATTTAAAGCTTCCTGAAAGATGGGAGGGTGTCGGCAATGTATAGTCAAAAACGTTGATTTGACAGTTGAGATGGTGCCTTTGAAGATCAACCTGTTTTGCCATACAAGTTAAAACGTAACTCATACCTTTGTATCTTGACTTTTTTGACAGTGTCTTGCAGATCCTAGATGATAAATACAGTAGGGACCAGAACTGTAATGTCCCTTTCTCCTAAAGCTGAAACCCTGGCAGGTTCATATCAACATAGACTAGATTGGACTGACCCACTCAATCTTGTAGGGAGAACCTCCTTCTGGTTTAAATCTTCTGAGAAGTGAGGGTAGCTGCAGCTAGAAGATGCTACCTTTGGGGTGCAATGCCAATATCATGTAATAGCCTCTGGGCAGAGTCCAAACTAGGTTACTTCTTGCTGTTCTTTGGGAAAATGTTAAACAGAAGAATTATTTCAGAAGTCCTTTCTTTAAGCTCAAGCTTCTGTGCCGGTTTTCACTTCATTGTTTTTGTTTTTCACTAGCTGTTTGTGTTGCTCTTCTAGTTGGTGGATTTAACAATGTTATTTATTGTCATTTTAACCATTCTTCAGATGTTTCAGTCTTTATTATATACTAGGCACAGATAGAGAGATGATAGATACAGGATGGATGGATGGATGGATGGATGGATGGATGGATGGATGGATGGATGACAGACAGAGGGAGAGAGAGAGAGAGAGAGATCTCAGCCTGATTGAGCATCAGCCCTTGAAATATCCTAGTGCATTTCTTTCAAACTGTGCTTGATGCCTAAGCAGAGAACTTGTGGACATTTAAAAAAAATGAAGCAAAGTACAGCTTGTCCTACCCAAATTTGCTGACTAATAGCCTTGCTCCTGCGACTCTAATCACCACAACTAATACCCCAGCAACTAGGAAGAAATGGCAAATCATCTCTCTGACATTTCTGTTCTTCAAACAACTTATCTATAATTAAGCTTTTATATGCACTGGTTCACTAAGAAAACATCCAGGGAGACCAGACCCTTTCCAACAGAACAGTAATGAACCACAGTTGTTCAGGCTCCACAAAATAGAAAATATTAGCCGTGGTGGCAGGTACTGTAGATGGTGGAGAACAGGGAGGTAGATATCAAACCCATAGCAATAGCAATAGCACATAGACTTATATAGTGCTTCACAGTGCTTTACAGCCCTCTCTAAGTGGTTTACAGAGTCAGCATATTGCCCCCAACAATCTGGGTCCTCATTTTACCCACCTCGGAAGGATGGAAGGCTGAGTCAACCTTGAGCCTGGTGAGATTCAAACTGCCAAATTGCAGGCAGGCAGCAATACTACACTCTAACCACTACACCACCGCGGCTGTTAAAAACTCATCAGCCATGGGAGCTGGAAGGGACAATGTTTTTCCAGACTTAGTCAACTTGGCACTTCAAGAGATGATGGGCATCACGAGCCACAATTCTTAGCTGGTGCTCAGGGTCTGTAGCTGTTGAAACTTTATGTATCTTGGGGGTCTTAGGGAAAGCAAATGCTCCAATCAGTTGTATTTTCATTTAGAAGATGTGATGTCTTTCTGCCCTCTTAAAAAAAGATACAGTACAGTGTGAATCTTGAGCATTCTTAGTTTCCTGAGGGTGATGCTGGGGTCTTCCCTTAATTATTTTGCCTCAAACTTTTACCAGTATTACTTGTACTTGGGTGTGCGAAGATCACTCTCTCCGGAGAAGGCTCTAATGCTGGGAGTGGTAGAAGGAAAGAGAAGATGATGAGCAAGGTAGGTGGTCTCAATTATAATAGCAAGGAATACACCATTGGGGAGACTTAAAAAAACAGGTTAGGGACAGATTGTCATGGAGACAATCTAACTACCTGGTTGCTAAGAATCAGTAATGATTTGATAGCACATAATCAAGGAATAGCAATAGCAATAGCACTTAGAGTTATATACCGCTTCATAGTGCTTTACAGCCCTCTCTAAGCGGTTTACAGAGTTCAGCATATTGCCCCCAACAATCTGGATCCTCATTTTACCCACCTCAGAAGGATGGAAGGCTAAATCAACCTTGAGCCGGTGAGATTTGAACAGCTGAACTGCTGAACTAGCAGTCAGCTGAACTTGCAGTGCTGCTTTTAACCACTGCGCCATCTCGGCTCCTTGGAATGCAGGGGTGGTATTCACTTACCTTCCCTACTGGTTCGCAAATATGAGTGTGCGCATGTGCGCAATCGCTAGACTCGCATGTGCCACCTCCGCACATGCGCACAGCACCCCACACATGCACTTCATGCGTGCGCCTTCCGCGCATGCACCCTGCCTCAAAAATGTGGCTAAATAGGATGGCATTACATCCAGGCGGGTGGGCTGGCCTACCCGCAGTCGCCGCTACCGGTTCGCCCGAACTGGTCTGAACCGGCAGAACGCCATCTCTGAAGGAATGCATAGCTAAGGATAGAAGATCAGGTGAAGGTGCAGCTGACGGTGGCATCTTGTTTCTCCTATCATGGGTATCTTCAGGATATGGGTAAAATAGTCAAGATGGCAGCCACAATGGTATGATCAAAGCTCTGTTTTTTATATGTAGCCCCTTCCTCTTATTTATTTATTTATTTATTTATTTATTTATTTATTTATTTATTTATTTATTTATTTATTTATTTATTTAATTTGTCAAAACGTGTACAAGATAACAGGTATGGTATAAACATAAACAAAAGCAAAGTATGTATAGGTAAATTTAGACAATAGGACAGAAGGACAGGGATGGTAGGCACGATGGTGCGCTTATGTACACCCCTACATGGCTTTTGACCTTTAAAGCCCTACATGGCTCGGGACCAGGTTACCTCCGGGACCGCATCCTACCACATACCTCCCTACGACCAGTTAGGTCCCACAGAGTGGGCCTCCTTCGGGTCCCATCAGTCAAACAATGTCGGTTGGCAGGGCCACGGGGGAGAGCCTTCTCTGTGGGAGTCCCATCTCTCTGGAACCAACTCCCACCAGAGATCCGGACCATCCCCACTCTACTGGCCTTTCGCAAAGCCGTAAAAACATGGCTCTTCTGGCAGGCGGGGTGAAGAGGAAGAAGATCAGATTCCCCCATGAATGAGTGATTTTTAAAATGATGTCATGTTTTAAACCATTATGTTTTTATTTTATTGTTCTTATCACTGTTGTACGCCGCCCTGAGTCCTACGGGATTGGGTGGCTTATAAGAACTTTTAATTAAATTAAATTAAATTACAGACCTCTTAGGAATGGGGTGAGGTCGACTGTAGACAGTCTAAGGTTAAAGTTTTTGGGATTTGGGGAAGAAACCACAGAGTCAGGTAGTGCATTCCAGGCATTGATCACTCTGTTGCTGAAGTCATATTTTCTGCAGTCGAGTTTTGAGCATTGAGTTTGAATCTATTGTGTGCTCGTGTGTTGTTGCGGTTGAAGCTGAAATATTCATTGACAGGTAGGACATTGTGGCAGATGATTTTATGAACTACATTTAGATCAGATCGAAATTACTATTAGAAATTAGTAGTTGATGGTTGCTATGAGAAGATTCACTCACTCCTGTTGAGGAATCAGCTGCTTGGAATACATCAGTTTAGTAACCGAGTCTAAAGACAGAGTGGGTTTTTCTGTAGGAAAACCAAGGGAAGCTCAGAACTGGGAGAAGATTCAAACCCCCCCCCCCTCCCCAGATCTGAGCAAAAGCTGCTAGAGGTCAAAGTGAACAGTGAACTGTATAACAAAAACAGTGAACCCCAAAGTATGCAGAAAGCTCAGTAACCTAAGGACATATGACTAAGAAATAGCTTTGCAAAAAGAAAGCGAGTCCCCTTAGAAACTGTAGAAAACGGAAAGCATTTGATCACGTTTTGTTCTGGCTGAGCAAGGACAGGAAGCCATTTGTGACAGTTTCATAGTTGCAAGTAGTCTTCGGGTTTTGTTGGACAGGAAATAAATAAATATATATATATAGATGGGAAAGAGCAGGTAGTGAGTAAAGCCCTTCTTGGAGACTGTGCAGTTCAACCTGATTGGCTTGGACATAGATGTTCCATGTTGTAAAGATCATGTAAGGAAGCCAGGTGAAGGCACAGTCAACTGCAAGTCCCTTCAGGAAAAAAAATGCAGAATAGAATATAGAATAACAGAGTTGGAAGGGACCTAGGAGGTCTTCTAATTCTTCAGCATGACCTTAGCATAGCTCATAAAATTATCCGCTACAACGTCCTTCCTGTCAACGACTACTTCAGCTTCAACCACAACAATACACAAGCACACAACAGATACAAACTCAAAGTGAACCGCTCCAAACTTGACTGTAGAAAATACGACTTTAGCAACAGAGTGGTCAATGCCTGGAACTCACTACCTGACTCTGTGGTTTCGTCACCAAACCCCCAAAACTTTACCCTTAGACTGTCCACTGTTGACCTCACCCGATTCCTAAGAGGTCAGTAAAGGGCGTGCATAAGTGCACCAGCGTGCCTACCGTCCCTGTCCTAATGTTCCCTCTTATCAGTACCCATCTTATGTATATAAACAATGTTATATCTATGTATATTACCAACATGTACTTGACAAAAATAAATAAATAAAATAAATAAATAACTGCCTGTCAAGCAGGAGACCCTATACCATTCCAGACAAATGACTCCCCAATCTCTTCTTAAAAACCTCCAACGATGGAGCACCCACAACTTCTGGGGGCAAGTCATTCCACTGATTGTTTTGTCAGAAATGTCTCCTCCATTCTCCTTAATTGGTTAGAGGGCAACTCCATACAGAAATAGCTGCCCACTACCCTAATTCAACTGGTGAAACTTCTACCCAGCAGAACCCCATTTTATCAAGATGAATGCTTCAGTTTATTGATGTCATGTGGCCCAAATCTTAAAACAATCCAGTCTTTCATAGTCTCACAGAGCCGGGAAAAGTATATGCTATCAGCATACTGAGGGTACTTAATCTACCCTTAATCTGTGTAGGAAGCTGGTTTACATTCAGCCACACAATTAGGTCATCTAATTTGGTATTACAGACACTGACCAACACATTTTAAACAACATGGGGGAATGAGGCTGAGCTTTGCAGGCTTCTTGTAATACAAATGCGAAGAGACATCCACTGAGAATGCTACTAGCTTTCCATTATTCATGTGAATGGTGTGGAATTCTCAGCTTGGAGAAGTAGTGAACTGTCAGCAGCAGCAGCAGAGGTGGGTTCCTCCTGGTTCACACCGGTTCTATAGGTAGTAAACCGGTAGTGATGTCTTGGAGCCGGTTCTATCGGTCCATCTTTTGGGGGGGGAGTTGGGGGGGGGAATGGAATTTTTTGCTGGTTTTTGCTTCTGTGCATGCGCAGAAGCCGTGTTTTCGGCACTGCGCATGCGCCGCCATCTTGTTTTTGGCTCTTTTTTTTGCTTTTTTTTTTTGCTTGTTTTTGGTTCTGTGCATGCACAGAAGCCGAGTTTTCGGCACTGCGCATGCGCACACGGCCACGTGGTGCAGCCACGTGGTGCACAATGTGCACATAGCCACGCGGCATGGGAGGAAGCGAACCGGCGGCGAGGTAAGTTAGAACCCACCCCTGACCAGCAGGTACGTCAGGATGACAAAAGGCCAGAAGAGAACGCTTTCGAGGTAGACTTCAGTCCTGGTGCATTTTGGGAAACACTTGATGAGGGCTATTAAGGTTCAGATACTCCATTCTAGGTCTAGATCTAGATATTAAATATCTTTAATATTTACCCTTCCACTACTTTGGCTCACCCCATGATCTGGAAAATGACTTTTTTTCCCTACAACACCCAGTCTAATCTAGGGTCCTTGGCATAGAGTCAGTTTGGTCTAGTGGTGAAGCCACCAGGCTAGAAAGTTTAAGGTTCATCTTAGCCATGAAAGCCGGCTGGGTGACTTTGGGCCAATCACTGGGAGACTGTGAGTTCTAGTTCCACCTTAGCCATGAAGGCCAACTGGGTGACTTTGAGCCAATCACCAGGAGACTGGGAGTTATAGTTCCACCTTTGGCATGAAAGCCAGCTGGGTGACTTTGGGCCCATTCCTCTATCTCACAGAGTTGTTGTTATTGTTGTTGTTGTGGAGAAAATAGGAAGTGTTCCCTAATCTTTTCAGCTTTGCAGGCAGAGGCAACGGTGCCATATGAGTGGCAGGCACATGCCCCTGTTGCTTGCAAAAACGGAGCATGTGCGTATGCGTTCACCCACTGCTTGAATGAGTGGAGATGTGTGCGCATGCACACATGCTCACCCGCCCCTTCTGCGGCCCGGTTCTGAAAGCCTCAAGACTCGATAGTGGGCCACATCCCGGGGGTTGGGGACCCCTCATCTATTGGGTGTTGCCACACCTTGGGTTATTTGTAAAAACAATAAAGGTGGAATACAAATAAATAAATAAGATCCCTTACTTTTCTATAAAAACACTGAGAAGGTAGACCTTTTCAAATACATCTAGTATGCCGCACGTCTTGTCACATAATAAATAATGCCTTTTACATTGTTTTGCTTCAAAATTTTAATTGTTCCTCTTCCTTCATATTTATTCCTTTTTGACATCACTTGAATTCAAAAGGATTTCACAAACAACCGTTGCCTGGAATTTATTTCCGGCTACTTACCATAATCGCCTGTTTTGAAAAGGACCTATTATTTGTGGCAGAATTGGTTACGCCTTTTGCAGGCGCTCCGCAAAAGCCATTCATTCCTCTTCCCTCCAGTCTGCTTTAATTACCAACAAGGGCCGGGATGCAAATTGTGCCTTCTGATCTGCTAATTTAAACCTCGCCCACTCAAATGAGCAACAATGGTCTGGAAGAAATTATATTTAAACTGATAAAAATTAACCAGGGGAGGAAAGCTGCATCTTCTTGATCGGCTACTCAAGATCAAAGAACGGCTGGCTCAATTGGGAGGTCATTAAAGGACAACTGAAAACACAATAGCTATCCATGTCAGAGAAAAAGAAGTAATTGGCTGTTTCAACGGAATTGCTGTTGAAGTGGGAAGCAGCCCCTGACCTGGAGCTCAGTTGATGCTCCAATCTCTATGCCTGATTGACTGCTTATTGGTTTGGCAAGTTTCGAATGGCTGCTCACTTCCTAATTGATCCCACTGGGACCACGGCTGCATTTAATCCTAAGCAATTATTGAATATTTCATTGTGGCATTCACTTGCCATTTCTGGGTTGACGGTGTGCCGAATGGCAGAGTTTAAGCAAGTCCGAGGAAGAGATCACAGACGGGGAACCTTAGTCATGCTAACAAAGTCATATGCCAAGTTAGAGGAGAAGCTGGAAGCCGTGAGCCACCTTGCATGGCCAAAGCCTTCAGCACAGGAGATTCCTGGCTATCACCTTTGAACTGCAGATGTATATTGCAAATGACTTTTGAAATTCTAGTCCAGTGATGGAACCTTTTTTTCCTCGGATGCCAAAAGCACACACATGCCCACACGCATAATTCAATGCCCCCCATGTGCCCCACCTCCTATGCATGCAGAGGCTTCCCTGGAGCCTGGGAAGGGTGAAAATGGCCTCCCCTGCCCCCTGGAGGCCCACTGGAGGCCGGAAAATGCTCATTTCCCAACTTCCTGTGGGCCTGGTAGGCCTGTTTTTCATCCTCCCTGGGATCCAGTGGGTTCCCTGGAGCCCGGGGAAGGCGAAAATGGCCTCCCTGTCCCCTGGAGGCCTTCCGGAGGCTGGAAACACTCTCTCAGAGCCTCTGCGTGAGCCGAAAATCAGCTGGCCGGAGCACACATGCGCGCTGGATCTGAGCTAGGGCAACGGCTTGCATGCCAGCAGATATGGTTCCATGTGCCACCTGTGGCACGCATGCCATAGGTTCACCATCACGGTTCTAATCCTTTCAAAATGTTAGCCCATGTGAGTTTGCAGTTCATGGAACAAATCCAACAGATCTTACGTAGGCAGATAGCATGAGTCCAATTATTTTATGGCTCCGTGCCAGTTTATTTGAAAATATTTAGAGGCATATTTCAGTGTTATAGTATCGCACTGTTATTAACTGGGCTTGGGTAGTGCTTCAAACTGGAAGGAAGACAAATGGTTCATTTCCTAGGATTACATCCCGCCCCCCAGCCGCAGTGTGATCCTGGGAAATGGCACCGTTGGTATAAAGAGTTGTAGACAGGTACAACAGGCAAACTTACACACCCATGTGCTTCAAAATATGCCTTTGAATCTGAAGCACTGCTTGCCCTGTCCTTTGATCAGCTAACTGCTTTTTTTTTTTAAGCACTTTTGGCTTGCTGAGTTCTTAGGCTCATCTTCAGAGTTGATCACCGGGACAGGCAATCTATCTGGTGCCCCAAAGATGTTCTGAACTCATTCCTGTTCATCCCAACCAGCATGGCAAAAGCAAAAAGATGTAAAGACTGTAGTGCAAATCATTTCAAAGGCACCCATTTGTTTAAACATTAGACACTGCATGTATAGAACGACAGGTAGCATGCATGCAAGGATGGGTAGCATGCAAGGAAAAAGTCATTACACACACACATACACACACACACACACACACACACACACACACACACACACACACACACACAGCACAGCCCTGGCCAAGAATGACGGAGTCGCTTCTCCACTGAAAAGGTGAGGAAAATTGCCATGTTCTCCAGAGCTCTATGTACTCCCACCAAGAAGGTTTCTTGCAGCATGAAAGGGTCTGGAGATGGCACCGAACCAAACATGCTTTGCCGCGTTCCTCCAATGCAAACACAGGAATATCTTTCCCTGTGACTAACACTCACCCAGATGCTATTCTGTTAATTATTTCCCACTTATTCAGGCAAAGGAGAAGCCCGAGGCAACACAAGTTTTCTCTCCCTTTGGAAGAGAGGATACCAGCGGCATCGTCTTTGTAGCACTTGCTTTTCCCCAGTGACGCAAACAAAGCAGAGCAGCAGCAAATAACATCCACAAGAGGATGGAGCCAGTATCAGATGGTCTCCAAAGCAGCCATGTAGATCCCTGTAGCCTTGCAGATGACACATTCATTCCAATTAAGAACTCTAATCCCTGGATTCTTTGCTCTATCCACTCTATCCATGTCAGTTCTTCCTCTGTCCTTCAAATTCTGATGGATGCCTTCTACCCAATCTTACAGACATTCTGATCCCTCAGGACTGCTAGAATTCCTCTCCTTACACTCTTGATCGTCTACATTGGTAAGAGAAAGGTTTAAACCAGGGGTGGCCAAACTATGGTTCTTTGAGGACCTGTGGACTTTGAAAGAGCCAAGGTGGCGCAGTGGTTAAAGTGCAGCACTGCAGTTCAGCAGTTCAGCTGTTCAAATCTCACCTGGCTCAAGGTTGACTCAGCCTTCCATCCTTCTGAGGTTGGTAAAATGAGGACCCAGATTGTTGGGGGCAATATGCTGAACTCTGTAAACTGCTTAGAGAGGGCTGTAAAGCACTATGAAGCAGTATATACCGTATTTTTCGGAGTATAGGACGCACCGGAGTATAGGACGCACCTAGATTTTAGAGGAGGAAAACAAGGAAAAAAGTATTCTGAACCAAATGGTGTAGTAATATATTATTTAATAAAATACCAGTGTAGCAGAATACTTTTTACAACCATGTATACTTTTTACAACCATGTACACTTTTTACAAACTTCAAACTTGACAGCTTTAAGACTTGTGGACTTCAACTCCCAGAATTCCTTCTCCAGTCATGCTAGCTCAGGAATGGGAGTTGAAGTCCACAAGTCTTAAAGCTGTCAAGTTTGAAGTTTCTAAAAAGTGTACATGGTTGTAAAAAGTCTTGCCAAGTTTGAAGACCCTTGCACCCCTAACCCAGGGGTCTTCAAACTTGACAGCTTTAAGACTTGTGGACTTCAACTCCAATTCCTGAGCTAGCATGACTGGAGGAGGAATTCTGGGAGTTGAAGTCCACAAGTTTGAAGACCCTTGCACCCCCTTGGCAAGTTTAAGACTTGTGGACTTCAACTCCCAGAATTCCTCCTCCAGTCATGCTAGCTAGAGTTGAAGTCCACAAGTCCTCCCGGTCTCGCAGCCAGTTCCCTCCTGAAGCTCAAGGGCTGCAACTTGAGCTGAGCAGATCTGCGGCGAAAGCGGCGGCTCCTGGTTTTCCCGGCCACGCTAGAGAAGAGCAGCTGAGGAAGCAGGCGAAGCGCGGCGACAGGCAGGTGTTTTGGAAGCGCTGAGGGCAGCCCTCTCGCTTAGCCGGCAGCAGCGGGCGCAGCGAGTTCCGTCCCCACGCGCGTCCCCGGCGCTTGCTGTGGCGACGCTGTTTTCTCCGAGACCTTTGTCTCGGAGAAGGAGCAGTAGACAAAGGTCTCCTTCTGCCCATTCTTTCAGCGTCTCATGCGCTCCCTCAGCCATCCTCCCCTGCTTGGACTCACTGTAGGGTAGGAAGGCAGCACATGCGCAGTGCCAGAAGCTCAGCTTCTGGGCATGCGTTGTCACCAGCAGGTTGCTACCGGTGCTATAGAGTGGACCGCACCGGTAGGAACCCACCACTGGCACACACACACACAACAGTGTATGGAATCAGCAGTCTTTCCACACTCTATTTTTTTGCCTCCATGGGAAGCGTTTGACATAGAATGGTCATTCACCCCTAGTCCCCTTGTTCAGTTGTAAAATTTCTGCTCCTGGGAACAGTTATCTGAAGACAAAGGAAGCTACAGGAATTATGAACATCTAAGTTGGCACCAACAACTGCCTAGTTACCCAGGAGTCTGCTTCTCATGGCAGAAGAGGGGAAAGAAACAGGAGCTCCTATGAAGTATCTCCATCTACCCATCTAACAATTGACCTCAAGATGCATCTAATCTCCATTGGAGAACCATAAAAGAGGAACTGAAATATGTAGGTTGAGAAATAGGCAACTTGAGGACTTCCTAAAACATCGGAGTTCCTCCAAATATTGATTGTTTCCTAGTATGATTTGATACTAGAATGCTTATTTGTATCCTATGACTATCATTAAGTGTTGTTATTAAGTGTTATGATTCTTGATGAATGTATTTTATTCTCGTTATGTTCACTGAGAGCATATGCACCAAAGACAAATTCCTTGTGTGTCCAATCACACTTGGCCAATAAAGAATTCTATTCTATTCTATTCTATTCTATTCTATTCTATTCTATTCTATTCTATTCTATTCTATTCTATTCTATTCCATTCCATTCCATTCCATTCCATTCCATTCCATTCCATTCCATTCCATTCCATTCCATTCCATTCCACTCCATTCCATTCCATTCCATTCCATTCTATTCGTCAGAAGAGATGTGTAGGCAAATTGTAAAATAATTCTCTAATTTTTTAAAAATAAAGAGTCAAATTAGAGCCGAGGTAGCGAAGCAGTTAGAGGCAGTACTGCAGGTCACTTTAGCTGACTGTGATCCGCAGGTCAGCGGTTCAAATCTCACTGGCTCAAGGTTGACTCAGCCTTCCATCCTTCCGAGGTGGGTAAAATGAGGACCCAGATTGTTGGGGGGCAATATAAATATACATTGCTTACTGGTGTAAACCGCTTAGAGAGTGCTTGCACTGTGAGGCGGTATATAAATCTCACTAACTAACTAACTAACTAACTAAATAACTAACTAACTAACTAACTAACTAACTAACTAACTAACTAACTAACTAACTAACCAACTAACTAACTAACTAACTAACTAACTAGCTAAATAAATAAATAAATAAATAAATAAATAAATAAATAAATAAATAAATAAATAAATAAATAAATAAATAAATAAATAAATAAATAAATAAATAAATGTAGATTTTTCTTTTTCAAGGAAAGGTCCTGATAAATAGGGACCATCACTTCAGGATAAGGAAACAGTGAGAAGAACAAAATTGGAAGAATAATTCCTATCTCACTTCAAATTGAATTGGCAAGTCTAACTGGGCGGTAAAACAGTTCACTGTCATTGAAAAGTGGGAAAAAAGAAGCATACAAACCCCAGAACATTTAATGAAATGAATCTTGTTTCTTAAAACAATGGCATCACGTTGAACTGAATTTTAGCTATTTCGATCAGCTATCATTATGAATCTAAAATTGTCTCTATTGGGTTTCCTTCATCGATCTCACTTTCACTTCATAGGGGGGGGGGAATGGGGGGAGTAGAGCATGGAAAGGAGTTACATAATCAAGATGAGCTTCAAATTACCTCATTATCCAGCTGATTGCACAGAGAAAAAGAGACCTAAACTGTTGCCACCTTCTGTCAAATTGGTGACATAAAGAACAGAAAACAAATATAAATGCAACCGATCCATTTGTTCTGGAAAACTCTCTGCTGAAAGTCTCTATCCCAGTTCTATTACCAGAGGCAGACAGAATTGATGAGAGACTGTGAAATACAATTTATTGGTTAATTTATCAGGGCTTGTTTGCTTTCTAGCAGAAATGTCCATCAGAGCAAATGTTACCTAGTAGTTTTGATTTAAATTGTGTTTCTGGTGTGATTCATAATGTGTAAAAATGGAAGCTGGAACAGAGGTTGTTGTGATGATATCTGAGGCACAGGGGAGATTTAAAAAGCTGTATTTTGGTGCTCTTTCACTTAGATATTAGAACATTGTAATGCAGATATTGTAACAGACCAACCATCCTTTCCCAATCTAACCATTATCTAACCATTTTGGAAAATAATCTGAATGCATCTGAATGTTATCTTTTGTGCACCATACTAATTGATGGACAGATATGCCATTTTGTAATTTTTTTTTTTTTTTTTTTTGCTACCTTCCAGTTCATTTCTATTGCAAAATACCCTTCAAATTGGTCTCTGCATCGCCATATAGGACTGGAAAAAGTTATATTATCATAAAGAATTGGGGGCACTTTTGCTTGGAAACACCTATAACCTCTTACCTGTATCTATTTAACCAACCAGTCTTCCCTTCCACTTCCCCCCTACTCCCATTTAAATTCTACACCATTATCGTCTCTCCATACATAGCAATAGCACTTAGACTTATATACCACTTCACAGTGCTTTACAGCCCTCTCTAAGCTGTTTACAAAGTCAGCATATTGCAACCCAACAATCTGGGTCCTCATTTCACCAACCATGGAAGGATGGAAGACTGAGTCAACCTTGAGCCTGGTGAGATTTGAACTGCCAAATTGCAGGCAGCCGGCAGGCAGCAGAACTAGCCTGCAGTACTGCAATCTAACCACTGGGCCACCATGGCTCATGGCACATCCCATGAAGTGATGCAGCTACAGATGATGAAGCGAAATACAGCTTCTTTAAGCTTCTGCGCTGATGGAAAATGCACCACCAGACTCCTTTCTGGGTTTTTGTTATCCAATCCTATAGCTCTGCGTATCTGAGCCTGTCAACATTAGGACAAGGGAAGAGATGGTCCTTTGAAAAGGTAGACCCCAAAACATGAAACAGAAGTGTGAGTGACCCACCAGAAATGGGAGACAGGGTGACACAAGCCATACTCCCACCACTCCAAACTCTTGTCACTGACACATACTCCAAGCATGGGTTGAATGCCATTTCAGGAAAGTCTGTGACGGAAATGGAGGAGGAAGCCAAATTTTGGGGTTAGGAAGAGGATGGAGCTGAAATATGGAACGGTGTTTGAATTGAAAGTGACCAGGAAATAAATAGCAATAGACTACTTCCAATTTTCACAGGCTGCACTCCCAAGGATCATCTGTCTTTCTAGAAGAAAAAATTACAGCTAGTCATTTTCCTTCTTCAAAAGGATGGGGTGCTGGAGATGATTCAGGGTCAATATCTATTTATCTACATACCTGTCTGGCCCCTGAATGACACATTTTATTAGCCTATTCTCCTAATGATGCCACATGATGGATTGCATTATTTCCCCCTGGTTTATTCCTCCTGCTGTAGGAAGGATAGCAGCTTGCACGATAGTTTAAATCTAGACTATATATAAAAGCTTGGTGGGTAGAGGATCTAAACAGAAATTAGAGATGGCTGAAAACATCTACAAGAAAAAAAGTGGGCCAAATAAAAGATTCAGCCATTTCCTTCTTAAATCCGTTTCTGAAGCAGGGTTGTTTTTATTCCACATTACTGTGATTGATCTGGTAATGGACTGTATAAACACGTAATAAATACTTAAATGCAATAAAAATACTTAATTTTTCTTTTTTTTAAAAAAATTGCCCATTCTATTTTACTGTCAGGGATATTTTGACTTCACATTTGTTATGGCTTAAATTTATTGAGCCATGAAGAGTAGATTGTGATCTTAACATTTCAGAGGTTGTTAAAATAAAGCTAGACAAGTTGAATCTCAATGCCTTGGTTTCAGATTATTAGGCAACAAGGTTTTGCGATATATATTGTGTTTTTAATTCCTCCACATGACTGACCTTGTCTTCATTTATAAACTAAACAATGTAAAATCCTAGTCAGCATTTGGCTGGGAAATCACCAGGAAATCCCAGGACTGGTGGGGCTGTTTAGTTCAAAAACATTCCAGAAGATGTCAGTGCCAAACATTTGTGGTTTAAAGGGAAAAATAACAACCCATGTTTCTATGACAGTCACCAGAATTCTAGCTCAGTTTGAATGAGCTAATTCAGGATCACAATGACATGTTTGATCAAGAGCTCTGCGGTTGAGAATTGTTCCTTAAGGGGCACATGGCATAGGCTTTGTAATTGTTAACCAACACAGTTACTTTGTATTTTAATTTGACTTATTTCCTCTCTTTTAAAATAGTGTTAAGGCTCATTACAGACTGGAATGTAGGAAAACTTTGTATCCTATTGCTGTATGGATTGATCGATAGCTTCTAACATTCCTAAACTGATAAGATAAACCATAGAGGGGAGGCTCCTGATAAAAAAAAAGTTTATTAGTGCTAATTGGCATCTGGTTTGTCTCTTCGTGAACTCCCAACAACCTTTTCCTCATTAACATCTTAAAATGTCCGCCCCTTCTGATGTCAGATCTCATTTAAATGGACGTACATGTAACTGATTGACTATGCAAAGAGGAAGTTACTTTTGTCCTGTCCATTCACCTTTCCTCTTGCATTTTCTTTGATGTCTTAACTATAAAAGGGAGTGTAAGATGGATAATTATAACTATAAAAGGGTGTGTAAGATGGCTATTTCATAGGGAGATCCCACTCTGATCAATTGTTTTTAAATGATCTTCCAGCTCAGTTGCTTATTGGGAAAGGTAAACTGAGACACAACTTAGGGTCAGATTTGGCTATCATCCTTCCCTTGCTTTTCCCTTTCATCTCTCTGCCTTCTTTCCTACTTTCTCTCTAGTCAGGAGCAAGATTCCCAATTTGGAACGTGTTCACAGGCTGCCTCTTCCTCTCTAATTATAATCAAGGATTACAAAAATCCTACACAACAACTTCAAATTCTGAATGGCTTAATCCATGAGAAAGGATATTAGGCAGTGGAGAAGAGAATCACCAATACTGCCTATGAATTCCTTCCTCCCTCCCAAATGGCTGAGCCAGGCAGAATCTGCAGTAGTGACCAGTGTCCATTCTAAAAGGTCTACTCTTACAGTTGAGTGCAAAACCACTCAACCAACAAAACCATTTTCAGCCAACAAAAATCCATTTCCATAAACCTTGGCATAGAGCAGTATTTAGTTTTGGTCACCAGCTGACTGGAACGGTTCTTTTTCATTGTCAGTTCCATCATATAAAGGATATCCCTGATTTTGTGGCAAATTTGGGGTGAGTTATTCTGTACTATGTCTTGGGGCAACTTTGCATGTCAGCTTGTCAGGATTTCTGTGTTTCTCTTGACCAAGCCTGGCTAGGTTTGCATTAGATGTAGGGATAAAATGTGGTTGACTAAATTCTAGCTCTGTATATCAGATGAACTCAGGGATTCGAGTCAATTCACTGCCCTACAGTTGAAGAAACCATGAATCAGTGTATTGTATTTACACAGCATCTTCTAAGCATCCATCAATAGAGACTACGGGGAAGATTATAAATAAACTTGGCAGTCTTCAATGTACTAGCCCCAAAACATGTACATTCCACGCTTCATGAATTTATTTCCTGAAATGTGGGTAGGGTTGGCTGCGGATTAGAGGAGAGAATTCCCATATCATGCTTAGGTTATGGTTTCCTTTATTTATTTAATCATATTTTGCGGTTGCCTGACTACTTGGCAACACAGGTGGCTTACAAATTAAAGAAACCATACATTTGAATAAAAAGGACATGGTCAATCAAGAGCAAGCATCCTATTTTAAACTGAAACTGAAACAAAAAAAACCCTATATAAAAAGGGGCCGCTAGACCAAAACACCTGGCAGAACAGCCAGTTCTCTAATAATTCATGAAACAGCATAAAAGGTTGAGATCATTACAGAGGGCAGGAATTACAACAGAGTAGACTTATTTCCTGAGTCCCACAAGATGTTTACTTGACAGTACCCAGAGCTCACCCACTCTGTTTGACTACATCAGTGTTTCTCAACCTTGGCAGTTTGAAGATGTGTGGACTTCAACTCCCAGAATTCCCCAGCCAGCGTTGCTGGCTGTGGAATTCTGGGAGTTGAAGTCCACACATCTTCAAACTGCCAAGGTTGAGAAACACTGGACTACATGCTGTAATGGCTTTGAAGGTAGACAGTCCCCTTGGATTGCACCCAAAAGCCAGCTGGTTATCAGTGCACCTCATAAAGCACTGGAATCTCACATGAATAATGTGCTGCCCCATTGCCCCATTCTGAACTAGCTGTACCTTGCAGATGGTCTTCAAGGGCAGTCCTGTGTAGAGTGCATTACAAAACTCCATGTGTGAAGTGACAAAGGTGGCTTTCTGAAGTCCTAGGTCCATGTGTGCAACTAGATGTAAAGGTCCTCCTGGCCACAGCTGCATCCTGTTCTTCTCGCAGGAGAGGACAATCCAAGAGGACCCCCCAGATTACAAGTAATCTTCCCCTCTCAAATAGGGAAGTATAATTCTGTTGAGATTCAACAATGAAATATTTCTGGATCTAGGAGGCAACAGCTACTCAGTTTTGCCAGGATTGCTCCCTAATCTGTTCTTACCTATCTAGACCAGGGGTGAAATTCAGCAGGTTCTGACAGGTTCTGGAGAACCAGTAGTGGAAATTTTGAGTAGTTCAGAGAACTGGCAAATATCACCTCTGGCTGGCCCCAGAGTGGGGTGGGAATGGAGATTTTGCAATATCCTTCCCCTGCCATGCCCACCAAGCCACGACCACAGAACCAGTAAGGAAATATTTTGAATTTCACCCCTGATCTAGACTCACACAGCCTCCCATGGTTGAAATATACAGCCAGGTATCTCCTGAATCATCATGATACTGACCCCAAACTGGGAGATGACCTCACTGGTGGTTTCCTGTAAACGATATACAGAAGGGAAAAGAGTGCTGATCCATGCAGCACCCCAAAATTAAAATGATGTGGGCATACTCTCTCTCCATCTGTCTGGGTTCTCATCTCATGTGAAGCCTTGGTTAATTAACCAATTCAGAATCCGTTTGGTTCTCACAACATGCTAGGACAGACCCAAATCAATTAGATAACGACTTATATACATGTGTCCTTCACATACAACATAAGGGAATCTTTTAAATTATTTGCAAAGGAGTTTTTGAATAGAATGGAATTGAATGGGATACACGTTCAACTTTCCCTGGCTTAAATAGAACCATATCAGGGGTGGGTTCCTAATTTTTTTACTACCACTCTGTGGGCGTGGCTTATTTTGTGGGTGTGGCTTGCCAGCCATGTGACTGGGTGGGCATGGCTTCTCGGACTGCTAAAGGGAGGGGAACTGAGATAGGTCCTGCTGCCCATTCCCCCTCCCCTCAGCAGCTCAAGAAGCCTCGAATGTGCAAAAATGCCTAGGATCATCACCACGGGTTCGTGGCTTCTCGGACTGCTGAAGGGAGGGGAATGGAGATAGCTCCTGCCGCCCGTTCTTTCAGCGTCTCACACGCTCCCTCAGCCATCCTCCCCTGCTTGGACTCACTGTGGGGTTTGAAGGCAGCGCATGTGCAGTGCCGGAACCTCGGCTTCTGGGCATGCGCAGAAGAAATTTTTTAAAAAAAATTAAAAAAAATTTAAAAAAAATGGCGGCGCCCAGGCACCAGCAACCGACCGCACCGGTACTGTGATGTCACCAGCGGGCCGTTACCAGTGCTATAGAGTGGATCGCACCTGTAGAAACCCACCACTGAACCATATCAAGACAAAGAACTACATAACCAGGATGCTTACCATGAAAGGTATGGGTGATACAATTCAGCCTGTTTTATGAGTAGGGAGATGCCAATGATGGCCATGAATGTAGCAGATCTTTCAGAGGCCAACTGTTCCAGTTCCCAACTTCAGAACCATCCACTATTTAAAAATTAGCCTCAGCCTTGATGATGAAATTCAACTATTTTGCCAAAATTCAACAGCAGAGTTTCAGTGAGTCAGGTAATTATGAGAAACCTACCTGCACAATCAGAGTTAAAGCCTTCTAGAATCTGCTCTTTGTAAATGTGGGGATTTCAACTCCCATCAACCTTGCTCATTTGTAACCAACTACTATCTGGAGATGGTGTAGTTCACCACTTCTGGGAAGCACAGCATCAAGAAATCATATGTAAATATTAAGTCAGTAGTTGCAGAAGCCCAACAAACCTAACCTTTAGCTCACAACAGAGCTAAACAGAGGCTTAAATGAGCAATGTTGATTCAGACATGTCTGATATTCTAACTACGAAGGCTACACATTTTATTTCCAGGAAATTTCAGACAGGTAGAAGACACCATACACATTTCTGGATTTCCTTTTTTAAAAAAAATTATGCATCCTCAGATAGAAGGAAATTGCTATGCAAAACAGAAAACAGAATTGCTCTCTTTTACATCTTACCAAGAGTAAAAATTCATGCTAAATTGTGCATGATCTGCCTGGCTTACCAAATTGTAGAAAGAGCCTTAGACTTATTTACAAAATTGTCTTAGCGAACCACTTTTTTTTTCGTGCATATTCATTAGCCCTCCCTAAATGTACTATGGCAAATGAATAATTCATTTTGTTGGCTTGTAAACTTTACTGCATATTTCTTGTGCAAAGTAGTTGGTGTTTTCTTATGGCTTGCATTAATTTTCTGTCCAACTGTTCCTTTTCTGATGTTCCAAACGAGATCCTATTCTCCCTTTGTCCTCCAGAGGACGCAATTTGACAAAAACCTGCTCTGAGCCTTTTCTAAATCCCATAGTAGTTCAAAGCTAATTTTGCCAGAGGGAAGCAAGAAAAAAAAATGTTTAGGTTTGGCAGAAGCTGCACCACTATTTCAGAGGAATGCTAGAACCTCTTCTTTGGTCCACCCCCCAGGACTGAGATAATTTCCCAAATTTGCTGCTGGAAATTGCAGATTAAAATAAAAGCAGAAATTTACATTCTTGGGTGCCCTATAGCTTTGACGATCTGCTTTACTCAACTCCTTTCAGCTAGCAATTCAAAGACCTCTTGCCTTTGATGTTTCATAATCTTTTCCATGCCTTTTAAGACTTCTTCTCAGGAGTCTAGATTCAAAGAGATAAATTAAGATGTGTAGACACTGCATTCATTCCATGGTTGTAAATAGCATCATCAGCATGTTCCTCTAGACTGGGGCACCATTTGGTCCAAAATTTAGATCATAGAATAACAGGGACCTTGGAGGTCTACTGGTCCAACCTCCTGTGCAAGCAAAAGACCCTATACCATCTAGACCAGTGTTTCCCAACCTTGGCAACTTGAAGATGTCTGAACTTCAACTCCCAGAATTCCCCAGCCAGCTTTGCTGGCTGGGGAATTCTGGGAGTTGAAGTCCAGACATCTTCAAGTTGCCAAGGTTGGGAAACACTGATCTAGATAAACAGTGGTCCGGTCTCTTCTTGAAACCCTCCAGTGATGGAGCACCCACAACTTCCAGAGGCAAGCTGTTTCACTGAGTCTTGTAAAGAGTTCTGAAACATCAGCTCATTTACTAACATCCAAGCTGAACATGAGAGAGCAAATAAACACAATTCTTTTAGCTTGTAAACAACTGTTATTTTCCCCAAGAGCCACACAAACACACCACCTATCACACCACCACGTTGCTTCCTCCAACATCACCATGTTACTAACACCAGATTTCAGCCTCTAACATATCATTTTAGCCTCCATTTTAAAATTATAAGAAACATCCAAAAGGTGTGTAGAAAATTAACTTTACTTCATTAATTTTAATGATATTTATTTTATTTTTATTTATTAAATGTCCTAGCAGCCCATCTCACTAAAATAGCAACTCTGGGTAGCTTACAATATAATAAAAATTAAAAAGTGCTAAAAAAAAAAGATTAAACATTAAGAACCAAGATGATGCCCCCATCTCTCAACAGTGTACCTGTTGACTAGTGTACAGTACAAGATTAAAATAGCATTTAACCTTAACATTTCTTTTAATCTCTATAGGTCAGTGATGGCGAACCTTTTTTGGTTCGCGTGCCGAAAAGGGGGGGTGCGTGGGATCACGTGTGTGCGTGCCCACACCCATAATTCCATGCACCCCCGCGCATGCGTGTATAACCCCCCCACTCCCAGCATGCAATGGCACGCCTATTTTTTGCTCTCTCCAGGCTTCTAGGAGCCTGGGGAGGGCGAAAACGGCCTTCCCCACCCCCTCTGGAGGCTGGAAACAGCCTGTTTCCTGACTCCCAGTGGGCCCAGAAGGCCCAAAAATCAGCCGGCCAGTGCACACATGCACGCCGGACCTGAGCTCGCGTGCCCATCAATATGGCTCCGCGTGCCACTTGTGGCACCCGTGCCATAGGTTCGCCATCACGGCTATAGGTTATCTCTGTATCTTTCTTTGAAGAGTGCTATTATACCGAAATTGCATTAAAATATACTAAAGCATAACCACTATGGTAACATTATATCTAATAATGGGCAAAGTCAATATACCAGTAATACTGTAACAAAATTTTAAAAATACAAAACAAATGCCTTAAACATAAAGCAAGGTGTCCTGGTTTTTTTCTCGAAATCTTTATCGCCACCTGTGTTGTGGTCCGCCAGCAGCCTGCAGAGCTGGCAGCAGAGTCAGACAGCGAGGAGGCTGGGGAGGAACCTGGGCCAGGCCTGGAGTCTGGAGAAGGCTCGGTGCCAGAGGCAGGGATCCAGCCAGGGCCATTGGGGAGATCTGTCCTGCCTCCAGAACCTCCAGAGGCCGACATGAGCGAGGCAGAGGAGCAGGGGGAGCCTGCTCTCAATGCGCGCATGCGCAGAGCTGCCAGAAGGCAAGAACAGTTCCAGAGGAGAAGGACTACTCGGGAGTAAGGCTTGGGGATAATTGGCCCCTCCCATAGGCTATATAAGTGGAGAACACGAAAGGGTTCATTGCAGGAAGCAACTCAGTTCATTTCTAGATCTTGTCATTGCAACTTGGATTCAGATTTGTTTCTGTTTGAACTTGCCAAGTTTTTCCTGCAAATTGGTCCTTGGCAGTTTGCCAAAGAAGAGCAAGGTTCCTGTGCGTTATCTGCTTTTCCCTGAAAGACTTTAGTCGGACTTGTTTTCTTTTGTTTGGACTTATTACGACTGATAATGAACATAATTAGCAGCCATTACAAATAAAAAAGAGGTTTGTGAGACACCCTTTGTGCCGCCATATTTAATCAGGAAGCTTAGGTCAGAACAACCTGTTTATCTAGAACAGGGGTGTCAAACTCAATTTCATTGAGGGCCACATCAGGGTTGTGTTTGATCTTGGGGGCCTGGGGGGCGCATGGACAGGGGGCGTGGCCAGCTCAATGTCACTCATCAAGGCTCCATTTCCTCCGTTTTCCCTGGCAGAGGGCTGCAGGAGGCCGTTGTGGCCCAAAACGGAGCCTGGCCTTCCTGAGCTCCATTTTCGCTGGCAGAAGCACCACGGGGCGGTCCTTCACTGTTTCCAGAGTGGCCCCACGGGCCAGATCTAAGCACACCATGGGCCAGATCCGGCCCCCGGGCCTTGTGTTTGACATCCCTGATCTAGAAGATTCTTCAGCCACAGTTAATCATGCCTGTAAAGCTTACACCTTCAGTCCTTTTGTTTGAAAACAATTGTTTTGTAATCAAAGAATGTACCAGTAATCTAAAAATAGAGTATTGCTTCAGTCATAAAAAGACGATTATTCAAGTTTACTGGAGTAATATTTTTCACCATCCTGATCCAATAATAGGATTGAAAATGTAATCGACTCTTTTCCACTCAGTTAACTCCTTTCAAAGAAGGCAGGGATTTTCTCTCTCTGCAAATGAACTTTCCACTAATGATCCATGTTAGGAGAAGACTTGACAATCCATGACAGAACATGACTATATTCATATACACACATGCACAAAGAGAGTGGAGACATGGTTGAATAAATTCAAATCATTTCATGAACAGAAAAATATTTTTAACTACAAAGCAACAGAAAGTAAAGAAAGGTGAATTGTTTAGTGGTACACGTTTGTATTAAGTGGCTTCCCTCCCAGTGGTATATCTAGATTTTTCTTTATAAATGGGGAAAATTTAAATGAAATCCTTGACCTCTCATAGAGTTTTATTTACGTGAACAGGGCACAAATCCCTTAAATTTGACTTTCTTGAGTATGGAGGATGAGAACATTGACAGGATGCAAAGAACTGGTTGCCAAAAAGTCAAGAAATCTCCAGAGAGGTTTAAGATTTTTTTATCTCCATGATATCATTTATCTCCATGATACCAAAATCATTTCTTTCAGACTGGCAGAAGTACAGATTTGAGAGGACTACAAACTGGATTGGAGACCAACTGGAGAACTTCAGATGTTTCAAAAGATCTTCTTTGTCCTTCAGAATGACAAGCCAGCCAGTGAATATGACACATTAGAGCAGTGTTTCCCAACCTTGGCAACTTGAAGATGTCTGGACTTCAACTCCCAGAATTCCCCAGCCAGCGAATGCTGGCTGGGGAATTCTGGGAGTTGAAGTCCAGACATCTTCAAGTTGCCAAGGTTGGGAAACACTGCATTAGAGATTTATCAGATCATTTGCTAGCCCATTGAATTCTCTGGTGAACTCTTTTCTTTCCGTCATTGAAAAAGAGAAAATATTTTCTCTATTGTTTCAGGCAGGTATTTAAGAAGACATTTAGGAAGAAAAAGGTCCCCACAAAGCCACATAGAAGGAGTTGTTTGATGGAAGTTGTTGAAGGAATTGTTTGAAGGAGTTAAGGAGTTGTTTGATCTCTGCCCCAAAACAAATTAGGAAGTTCTGATTCAGCAACACCGCTGCTATGAACCAAGATATAATTAAATCAAGGAGTGGCAGAAACCAGTTTAACAAGCAATGCAGAACATCAAGGCAACCTCAAAGGCTGCACCAATTGCTCCTTCAAAAGATCTTACTAGTCCACCCACGACAGGCTAGTACAATTCTTATGAAGTTTGTCACATCCTGATCTTTCAAAAGAAAGAAGAATTACAGAAGAAAACTTTAGTGTGGTCCATTTTATAAATAATGTTGATTTGAATACTGCACAGCCATGGCTGAAATGAAGGGTGCAGATTCCAAATGCCCTTTCTGGAAGGTTCCAGAAATTCCTTGAGATCTTTCTTAAGGGGAAGTTTAACTAAAGCATAGCATGCTTTGTTACCTGCATGGAGCATTTTTGGAGAGCAATACCCAAATCTGCCAAAGGGAAGTTGTTCCAGAGAAGTTGTTGGTGTAGAGTAGACCAATGTCATCTGTGGCACTGAGATTCCTTGCCACTTTTTTTTTTTTACAGATTAGGACTATCTGCATTAAAACATTTCAATTAAGACCATGATGGTGGATTTCACAGTTTGCTATGCTGAAAAAGACCTGGCTCTATAGTTCATAAATGCAAAGTGCAAAAAATACATCTCACATCCATAGAAGGTTTCTCTCAAGCAGGCAGGGCTTTCAAAGGTCTAGATATTTTTGCATTTCATGGAGAGCAAAGGCCTATCCAGGTGAGTTGATTCTCCTCTCTCATCAGCTTGTAGAGACCCTCCATCCTCTCTACCATATATATGGGTTGCTTTTTAATTTCTCAACCATTTGGAATCAACTGCCATTGGCTTCTAGTCTACTGTGAATTTATGTTCCATTTCTTGCAAGCTGTCGGACTCCCTCTAACCAACCCTCGGCATTAAAACACAAACCTCCTTCATGTGGCTTCACTGCTCTCCTATGTTAGGTCTTGGCAGATGTTTTGCAGAAATGGCTCAGCTAAATAAGAATCTTTATTGCAAAATAAAACAGTGCCACATCAAACAGTTCATCACCTACTGCCACTTCAAATCTGCAAATTCCTCATATGGCCATGATGGCTCAGACCCGTAACTTTTCTTTCCTGTTCTTCTTTTGAAGGCCCTCTGAGTGGCTCTTGATGGCTTGAAGCAGAGCAGTTTTTTGAATGTTTACTGCAAACTCTGGTCCAAGGACTGCTGGTTCTCAGCTGATCATGAATTTCTGAGCACATTCTCATGGAAAAGTCATCACCTCATTTCCTGTGTTCTAAAAGGAAATATTAATAGTATCCTTCTTATGTTTCCTTTACCTATCTCCTTTTCTACTTATGACTATAGCTTTGTTGCTTGTATCTTTACAATTTATATTGTTTTATTTAGTTTCCTATTACGATTTATGTTGATTCTATCACTAAGTGTTGTATCTTATGATTTATGATGAATGTATTTTTATGATGACTATGATCATGATTTATCACTTATAGCTTTTATGTACAATAAGAGTGTCAGGCAGTGATTTTATATTGACTGTTACATGTATATGCAGGGAGCTGCATCCCTATCTAATGTAATGGTTTATTCCTGAGCACGTGATTAATATGTTCCTAGTACGCATGTGTACATTCCTTTCTTTGATCAGTCCTTCTGTTCCAGCTTCTGTGGAAGCAAGACGTGTTTTTATAGCAAAGATGTGATTAATGAGATTTATTGTTTTTGTACCGAAATAAATATTTCTATTTAGAACTTTAAACTGCGGTTTCATTTCTGATGTCAGAGTTCCAGGAAAAGATCTATTTTCGCCTCTAATGAGAGTTATTCTCATCTTCACAAAGAGCTTATGCACAGAAGACAAATTCCTTGTGTGTCCAATCACACTTGGCCAATAAAGTGTTCTATTCCTATTCCTATTCCTATTATTATTCCTATTCCTATTCCTATTCCTATTCCTATTCCTATTCCTATTCCTATTCCTATTCCTATTCCTATTCCTATTCCTATTCCTATTCTGAAACGTAACAGAAGAATGGATAGATGACTTGGCCAATAAAGAATTCAATTCAATTCAATTCAATTCAACTCTAGTCTAGTCTAGTCTAGTCTAGTCTAGTCTAGTCTAGTCTGAAACGTAACAGAAGAATGGATAGATGATAGACAGATAGATAGACAGATGATACATGATAGATAGATGGAGATGACAGATAGACATGACAGATGGAGGTAATAGATGATAGATATGATATAGAAACAGATATAAACATAGACAGACTGGCATTTCCCTACATAAACTTACCCTGGTTTTCTTCTACAACACAAATAATTTTTATTCCAGAATCCTAGGGAAATGAGTAGACTAATTTCTGCCTGGATCCAGAACAGTCATAATAGAAACCACATCCATTTTCCCCCTCTCTATCATATCTGGACTTATCCCAATGTAACAGGTAAAATTTAATCTTAATAATTACAAAACAATTAAAAAAAACAATGGAAACAGAGGAGACAGTTTGGAAGCAAATGTGGGTGGAGAGCACAGCTTGAGCATTAATGATGTAGCCTGATTGTATAGAGAGTTCAATTTAATCATCTGAGCACAATAGGGGTGTGTTTATACTCTTTGTCATGTGCCTTTTTATTGCTGTAGTTTATTGCATGTTTTATTGTATATTGTATTATTCTTTTTATGTCATGCAAATAAGAGACATGCCTTATTAAATTGTCATTACAGTCCAAAGACAAATGAAAAGGGGATCTCTGCCAGAAGTCGCAACCAGGGAATCCAAAGCAAAGGCAGCAAATCTGAATGTCACTGTATGTGATCTGGAGTGAGCCAACAGCCATTCTATGGAGAAATCATGAGGTCACCAATGAAAATGACAGATTCATCCCAGGGGCGACATTCAAATATTTCCCCTACCGGTTCTGTGGGCGTGGCTTGGTAGGTGTGGCTTGGTAGGGGGGTCATGTGACTGAGTGGGCGTGGCCAACTTGACATCACTCATGGCAAGGTGACCACCCCACCAAGCCACGCCCACAGAACCGACAGAAAAGTTTGGCCAAGTCTTCTAGTGTTCAACCTGGCTGCTTCTTGCCTTCTTCTCACATTTGCTCTGTGTGTATGAGCCCGAGAAGGAGGAGAGAAGGAGTGAGTGAGAGGGGAGGGGAGGGGCCAGTCAATGGTGCAATTTACTGGTTCTCTGAACTGCGCATAATCGCTGCCACCGGTTCTATAGAACCTGTCCGAACCTGCTGAATTTTACTCCTGATTCATCCTGTATTCAGGTATCTCTGCATCCAGAGATAGGGGTTGACAACAAAAAAGATTTTTTTTTTTGAAAGCTCAGAAGTCCAACTCGAGAACTCAAAGTAACATTCAAAATAAAATACCCCACCAAGAAGGTAAAAGAAGTTGGAAGCAGCAGTTTCAGATTTGATCTTCAATAGAAGAGAAATAGCTCAGGGTGAACTGTAGGGTCTCTGAGCTTGGTTGTTCTCTTGCAGACATTTCATGACCCTACTAAATAACATCATCAGTAAGTAGTGTGAAGGAGCCCACACGATCTTCTGCTCAATAAGCCTTCCAGACTCAGCAATGAGTGTATAAGCAACTCTTTACATGTGTGGTCTCTGGCCATCTGGCCGAGGTGGCGCAGTGGTTAAAGTACAGCACTGCAGTTCAGCAGTTCAGCTGTTCAAATCTCACCGGCTCAAGGTTGACTCAGCCTTCCATCCTTCTGAGGTGGGTAAAATGAGGACCCAGATTGTTGGGGGCAATATGCTGACTCTGTAAACTGCTTAGAGAGGGCTGTAAAACACTATGAAGCGATATATAAGTCTAAGTGCTATTGCTATTGCTATCTTTCTTGTCTTTGAAAAAGCTTTCCAGCTGACGAGTTGAGCTTTGTCCTGGCCAAGCAAGACAGAAAGGTGGAGAACTTTGTTTGGTCAGGCCTGGTAAGGGAAATCCAGCAGAAGCTTTCTGTGCAGGCTTCTCTTTGTCATCCTGTGGCATAGGATGGCTCCCTCGACCTTCTTCTCCAGCCCACACTTCCTTTATCAGAGCATCCTTGAGGGTCCACAAGCCCAAGTCTGCAGGAACTCATGCTTTTGCTGTTGTGGTTTATGCAAAAGGAAGCTGTGTTTTTCCTTCAGCACAGTCTTCCATATCAACTGCTCGTTTTAAAACCAACAATGATTTAAAACATTTTTAGAAGCTGCTGTCAGAATGCTAAAGTCTTTAATAGAGCTTATCTATGTTGCCTATTCCTATTGATAGCTAAAGCTCTCAAAAATCTTCTTACTGTTGTGAGAACTTGTTATACCAGTTCACTTAAATTTGGCTCTTTCCTCAACATCACAACCTCAAGATAATCAAAGGAAATTGTAGATCTTTTCTCTCCTCTGACTTTATAATCAAACAGTAAAAGGCAAAAATTTACCAGAGGTAGAAACTTTTTGCAAATGATCGCAAGATGGTTTTTTAAAGATGAGATTTAACTACAACCATTTTATTGTTTCTCATTCTCTCCAAGCTTAATTTTTTCACTCTTGAGGAACACAACCCAAGTTCCTTGCAAGTAGCAAGCCAAAAATTATTTGGCAAATGTTGACTTTTGAAAAAGGAAAAGGAAAAGGAAAAGGAAAAGAAAGGGGAAGGGGAAGGGGAAGGGAAAGGGAAAGGAAAGGAAAAGGGAAGGAAAGGAAAGGAAAAGGAAAAAAGGAAAGGAAAGGAAAGGGAAAAAAGGAAAGGAAAGGAAGGAAAGGAAAGGAAAGGAAAGGAAAGGGAAAAAAGGAAAGGAAAGGAAAGGAAAAGGAAAAAAGGAAAGGAAAGGAAAGGGGAAAAAGGAAAGGAAAGGAAAGGGGAAAAAGGAAAGGGAAGGAAGGAAAGGAAAGGAAAGGAAAGGAAAGGAAAGGAAGGGGGGAAAAGGAAAGGAAAGGAAAGGAAAGGGAAAAAAGGAAAGGAAAGGAAAGGAAAAGGAAAAAAGGAAAGGAAAGGAAAGGGAAAAAAGGAAAGGAAAGGAAGGAAAGGAAAGGAAAGGAAAGGGGGGAAAGGAAAGGAAAGGAAAGGGAAAAAAGGAAAGGAAAGGAAGGAAAGGGAAGGGAAGGGAAGGAAAGGAAAGGAAAGGAAAGGAAAGGAAAGGAAAGGAAAGGAAAGGGAAAAAAGGAAAGGAAAGGAAAGGAAAGGAAAGGGAAAAAAGGAAAGGAAAGGAAAGGAAAGGAAAGGGAAAAAAGGAAAGGAAAGGAAAGGAAAGGGAAAAAAGGAAAGGAAAGGAAAGGGGAAGGGGAAGGGGAAGGGGAAGGGGAAGGGGAAGGGGAAGGAAAGGAAAAGGGAAGGGAAGGAAAGGAAAAGGAAAAAAGGAAAGGAAAGGAAAGGGAAAAAAGGAAAGGAAAGGAAGGAAAGGAAAGGGAAAAAAGGAAAGGAAAGGAAAGGAAAGGGGAAGGGGAAGGGGAAGGAAAAGGGAAGGGAAGGAAAGGAAAGGAAAAGGAAAAAAGGAAAGGAAAGGAAAGGGAAAAAAGGAAAGGAAAGGAAAGGAAAGGGAAAAAAGGAAAGGAAAAGAAAGGGGAAGGGGAAGGGGAAGGAAAGGAAAAGGGAAGGGAAGGAAAGGAAAAGGAAAAAAGGAAAGGAAAGGAAAGGGAAAAAAGGAAAGGAAAGGAAGGAAAGGAAAGGAAAGGAAAGGGGGAAAAGGAAAGGAAAGGAAAGGAAAGGGAAAAAAGGAAAGGAAAGGAAAGGGAAAAAAGGAAAGGAAAGGGAAGGGAAGGGAAGGAAAGGAAAGGAAAGGGAAAAAAGGAAAGGAAAGGAAGGAAAGGAAAGGAAAGGAAAGGAAAGGGGGAAAAGGAAAGGAAAGGAAAGGAAAGGGAAAAAAGGAAAGGAAAGGAAAGGGAAGGAAAGGAAAGGAAAGGAAAGGGAAAAAAGGAAAGGAAAGGAAAGGGAAAAAAGGAAAGGAAAGGAAAGGAAAGGAAAGGAAAGGAAAGGAAAGGAAAAGGAAAAAAGGAAAGGAAAGGAAAGGGAAAAAAGGAAAGGAAAGGAAAGGAAAGGGAAGGGAAGGAAAGGAAAGGAAAGGGAAAAAAGGAAAGGAAAGGAAGGAAAGGAAAGGAAAGGAAAGGGGGAAAAGGAAAGGAAAGGAAAGGAAAGGGAAAAAAGGAAAGGAAAGGAAAGGAAAGGGAAAAAAGGAAAGGAAAGGAAAGGGAAGGGAAGGGAAGGAAAGGAAAGGGAAAAAAGGAAAGGAAAGGAAAGGAAAGGAAAGGAAAGGAAAGGAAAGGAAAGGAAAGGAAAGGAAAGGAAAGGAAAGACTGAAAGCATAACAACCAAACTACTTTTTAAAAAATCCTTCATCAGGGGGACTACAAAGCAGAGATGTAAGCAATATGCAATATTTTTTTATTTAAAATTATTCATATATATAACCCAAAAGCCAACATCTAACACAAAACAATACTTAACACCTCAGAAGAAATGTTTTAAAACATTTTGTTGATAGTCGTTGTATTGCTTTGATATATTGAAAATAAATTAGGTGAAGAAATCTTAAAATAACCACAACAGATCCAATGACCTGGAATAGAGTAAGTCCTTGAAAACCATCGGCCCTTGGAGATGAAGATTCCACAGATTAGATGTAGGTTTAAAAATATCCTATTGGCTTGTCTTTTGGGTTATTTTTTGGTTTTGTATTCTCAAAGAAATAATACAGACCCACAACAAGTTCTCAGTGATACCTTGGTATTTTTGTTAACTTAATTAACAATGCTGTTTTGGGGGTACGTATACAACTTCTGCATTGTCGTGCAGTTAAAAAATTAAATCAAAGAGATAAAAATAAATGTTGCTTCTATTTATCTATGTATACTGGCTAAAATCAGTTTGATTAGAAGCTTTTTTTGAGAAAGAGAAAATGTTTTAACTTTTAGCTGATGGAAAAGTTGGGACATTGGGATGGAAGGAAAAGAGAGAGAGAATATAGCATTTGTAATGCAACACACAATGAACTGCACAAACAATATCTCTGCCATCCTTTGCCTTGCTGAAAACACCCTTTTACATCAAATAATTTTTTTATTATACTTATCAACCAGCATAGAAAAGGTGGAATACAGTCATTAAAAAAATCATAAAAGATACATCAAGGATAAAATAAAAATCTAGATATACCCTGTTTCCCCCAAAATAAGACATCCCCTGATAATAAGCCCAATCCAGCTTTTGAAATAAGGCTAAGCGCTTATTTCAGGGTTCAAAAAAATATAAGACAGGGTCTTATTTTCGGGGAAACACGGGTATGAATTAAAAACTAAAAGTATATACATAAAAACAGAGACTCTAAAGAATCTAAAAGAAGGGATGGAGATTGAAAAGGGTGTAGCGGAGCGTAAGAAATGACATCCTTGTTATAAATCCAAAATGGCCGTTTTTAGGACTTGCTTTTGATGGAACACTGAAGACACAAATTTGTCCTTCAGAGTCTTTGTGTCTTTACGTTCTAAACGTGGCAACGTGCCACATCCTTCCCGGTATATTTCTAAGCAGTCCCCAGACCTCTTTCTAGCCCTTTGAACTGAATATTCATTCCCATGCTTTGCCATGTTTCTGTAATATATGTACTTGTGAATGCATGCATAAGAGATTAGAACTTAAAACTTCAAATCTTAGAATTGGAAGCATTCTCCTGAAGACCAACCCATTGAAGAAAGCAAACTTAAGCACCTGTCACAGAGTTCTCCACCCTCCATATGTGAATTTGCCCAGCTGTGCCAAAGACACAGAAGTACTGTATACTCCTTCATGCGTTTGAGTGCGTCTGTTCTCAACTTTTCCGTCTGAATAAAACAATGCTTACAGCTCTTCAATCACATTCTTAAGTTGCTACTTCCGTATACCTTTCTGCATCGGACATATTTGCAGAAGGTGGGATCAGCAGCAGCCCTTCATCCAGAATGAAGCAGAACCCCAAAACAGAGAGACCAAGCTACCTTCAAGAGAAGGGCGGTAATCACGATAGACAGAATGGATGATTTCATAGGGCATGGTTATTCGTAGACTGCACTGTACCAAATGCACACCATTTCCTCAACCAGACTGCCCAATATTCAGCAAAGGTGCACTGGCACATTTGCTAATATCAGAGGCCCAGTATCTGCTGTCAAAACCTCTGTTAATGAGAGAGCTTTAGCAGACCTGAAGCTTTATCCCCTCGAGACTGTTAATTTTTAATCGCAGTTGAAAGGGACCCACGGGGACCCAAAACCCTTCCAGAGTGACTCATACACAGACTCAGGTCCTGGAATGACCTTTCATTCATGCAGAGATGCTCTCTTTGTGGCCGATTTTGTGCTGCAGCAAAGGACAAGGCAAGAAAACGGGAAACAGAGGTTCTCTACCACTGTCCGTGCAAATACTCTATTTGCAAGCGAAGGGGATGAGAAAATGAGGGCCATTAAACATGGTTTGGCAAGGTTACTGCTCAGAGTTTCCAACTTGGTGCCTTCCTCCCACTGTTGCCCAGCTCCAGATCAGTGGTGGGTTTCAAATTTTTAACTATCGGTTCTGTGGGCATGGCTTGGTGGGCGTGGCAGGGGAAGGATACTGTAAAATCTCCATTTCCACCCCACTCCAGGGGAAGGTTACTGCAAAATCCCCATTTCCTCCCGATCAGCTGGGACTCGGGAGGCAGAGAATAGATGGGGGCAGGGCCAGTTAGAAGTGGTATTTACCGCTTCTCCGAACTACTCAAAATTTCCACTACCGGTTCTCCAGAACTGGTCAGAACCTACCGAAACCCACCTCTGCTCCAGATGCATTCAGACTGAGCACTCAGGTCATATAGGTGGGTAGAGTGTTTATTTATTTTATTCTTTATTAATTAATTAATTAATTAATCAAATTTCTATGCCGCCCAACTCCCTAGTAAATTAAATTTACATACTTCCCATCACATTCTGCAAAGTGACTCTGGGGGGCATAGACATTTAATAAATTCTAATTTATTCTTCTAAGTTATACAGGTGGTCTTCAACTTACAACAGTTTACTTAGTGACCATTCGAAGTTACAACAGCACCAAGAAAAGTGACTTATGACAGTTTTTCCCAGTTATGACTGTTGCAGCATCCCCATGGTCACCTGATCAAAATTCGGACGCTTGGCAACAGGCATCTATTTATGACAGTTGCAGTGTCCCAGGGTTATGTGAACACCTTTTGCGACCGTCTGACAAGCGAAGTCAATGAGGAAGCCAGATTCACTTAACAACTGTGCTACTAACTTAACAACTGCAATGATTCATTTTGAGAACTGCGGCAAGGAAGGTCTTAAAATGGGGCAAAATTCACTTAACAACTGTCTCGCTTAGCAACAGAAATTTTGGGCTCAGTTGTGATTGTAAGTCGAGGACTACCTGTAATGGCTTGAGTCCCAACAGACCTGAAGGATGCCCAGTTGAGAAATGCTGCGCTCACCTGATGCTTAGGGGCAAATTTTGGGGCCGCTTCCAATACGGTAGGAACTGGAAAAAGGGAGTATATAAACCAGAGGATGTGCAAAGTTAAACTTTACTGACTGGTACTCCTCTCTGAGGTCTACACATGGTCCTAAAATTTCTATTTGCTAGGACAGTGATGGTGAACCTTTTTGGGACCAAGTGCCCAAACTGGAACGTGCATGCATGTGCATGCATATGCGCGTGCCGGAGCATTGGAAACCCAAAGACCAGCTAGCTGGTGCACACATGCCTGTTTTGGGGCCGTTTTCCAGCTATTTTCCGGCTGTTTTTCAGGCTGTTTTCAGCCTGTTTTTCCGGGCCATTTCAGGGCCATTTTTTGAGCCAAAAAATTTCCTGAAAACGGCCCAAAAAACTTCCTGAAAACGGCCCGGAAAATGCCTAAAAACAGCCCAAAATGGCCTGAAAACAGCCCGAAAAAAGGCTTGAAAACAGCCCAGAAAAGGCCCAAAAACCAGCCTGAAAATGGCCCGAAAAATGGCTTGAAAACGGCCCAGAAAAGGCACGGAAACGGCCCGAAAAATGGCCTGGTTTTTGGCCATTTTCCAGCACTCCAGTGTCCACAAAAACCAACTGGCCGACATGCATGTGCGCGCCAGAAAACAGAAGAGCAGCTGGCTACAGTGTGCGTGCCCACAGAGAGGGCTCTTTATGCCACCTCTGGCACGTGTGCCATAGGTTCGCCATCACGGTTCTAGGAATTCAAGCTTTTAGCAAAAAGACCAGACAGGAACAGGGAGGGGTGAATGCATTGAGCATCCCCCTCCTCCTGCTTTTCTCTCTTATCAATACACACAAACACAAACCATCTTGCAACCATGAACATGGCTTCCTTCCAATTACAGGTAGTCCTCAACTTACAAGAGTTTGTTCAGTGACTGAAGTTAAAACGGCACTGAAAAAAAAAGTGACATTTTCACACTTATTACCACTGCAGCCTCCCCACAGTAATGCGATCAAAATTCATATATTTGGCAACTGACTCATATTTAGGACGATTACAGTGTCCTGGGGTCATGTCATCACCTACTGCAAACTTTTGACAGGCAAAGTTAATGGAGAAGTCAGATTCATTTAACAACCGTGTTGATGAACAGAAATGATTCACTTAACAACTGTGGCAAGAAAGAACATAAAATGGGGCAAAACTCAATTAGCAACTGTCTCGCTTAGCAACGGAAATGCTGGCCTCCCATGTGATCATAATTTGATGATTTCCTGTGTGCTGCAAACAGTTTTCCCCTTAATTATATAATCTATTGTCCTCTATGAACTGTAGGAAGTCCTCTACTTACAACCACAATTGAGCCCCAAAGTAAATTTTTAAGTGAACCTGGCTTCCCCATTGACTTTGCTTGCCAGAAGATTGCAAAAGGTGATGCCATGACCCCGGGACAGTGTAATCGTCATAAATATGAGTCAGTTGCCAAGCATCAGAATTTTGATCACATGACCATAGGTATGCTGCAACGGTCGTAAATGTGAAAAATGATCATAAGTCACTTTTTTCCAGTGCCGTTGTAAGTTTGAACAGTCACTAAACCAGCGGTCACCAACTGGTGGTCCGTGGACCACTGGTGGTCTGCAAGAAAATTTTGGTGGTCTGCAGAAAAATTATTTGCATTTTTTATATTGCACTAAATCAGGGGTCCTCAAACTACGGCCCCTGGGCTGGATACGTGCAATGAAAGTTTGTGTTGCTACAGAGAGTCTCCCCCTTTGGGGCCTTTTTATGAGGGTCGGAGGGGGGCAGAAATTCCGACTTGGGGTCTGCTTCGGCCTCTTGGTGTGGGGCTTTGGGCAAAGGCTGGAGGGAAGTGCTGCTGGTGGCGAAGAGCCAGAGGACCTTGTTCCAGTGGGACTGCATCATGGCCTGGAACTGGCTGACCATCTCAACCTGCTGAGCCTCCAGGCGTCGGTACCTGACCTTGCACTCCCGCAGGTCTTCCCTCTGCTTGGAAAGCCTATGCTCCTAGTCCTCAGTGAGGTTGCTTCTGCTGAGCCTCCTTCTCAGTCAGATCCAATTTGAACTGAGCTATTTTGCCAACTCTTTCTCGTGGTGGCTGCTTAGCTCCAACAACTGCTTCCTATTGGGGCCCTAAGGAGACCGGGCGGGCAGGCGAGGAGTGGCTGGGAGGGGAGGGACGAATAAAGGCTGGCGAGGTGCCCCTTGATGTGAGTGACATTGAGTTGGCCACGCCCACCCAGCCACATGACCACCTAGCCACGCCCACTCAGCCAGTCATTAGACAGATCATATTAGTGGTCCGCGGGATTTGAAATTATGAATTTAGTGGTCCCTGAGGTCTGAAAAGGTTGGGGACCCCTGCACTAAACAACCTCTCAACCACTTGGCTGCTTCTTCAATGACCCTATGAAAAATCAGAGGGGCTTTCTGACGAAATTGTCTTGAATGGTCATAAGTCAAGGACTACCTGTCTCTCCCTGCCGCTGTACAGTTGCTGAAGAGGGCATGGTGCCCCAGCCTTGCCCTGGTGAAGCACTCAAACCCTTCCCCACCCTCACCAAAGAAATACCTCCATTAATTCGCCTTCCTTGGGGTTGCAGAAGCGTCTTTGCTTCCCATCCTGAGGAGGTTCTTCTGCCCCACTGTGATGTCTTCTGCTTCCCAAAAGTCTTCTTGTGAGACCAGCTGAACCTCAAAACTTTCACGTCTGTCTATGCCCCATCATAGAAGAAGCAAAGGGGGCAACCGGCTTCAGCAAGGTCCATACGGTGCTTTTGACGGGGGTCTCCATTTTGAATTCCAGTCACCTGGCCAAAAAACGCCCACAAATCCCTCAGCCAGGTACAAGATGGCCATGGCCTTCAACTTGGCTCCTTAGAAGAGGAGCAAGAGCTTCAACTCTCGAACCTAGGGCCATTCCCACAACCCAAGGCATCATCCGGGACAAAATGGAGCAGGAGCCTCTTTTAGATTTATTATTAGAGTTGGAAGGGACCTTGTAGGTCATCTAGTCCAACCCCCTGCTCAAGCAGGAGTTCCTACACCATTTGAGACAGATGGCAGTCCAGTCTCTCCTTGAAGGTCGCAAGTGTTGGGGCTCTCACAACCTCCGCTGGCAAGCTGTTCCACTGGTTGATCGCTGTCACCGTCAGAAAGTTTCTCCTCACTTCCAGGTTGAATCTCTCCTTGGTCAGCTTCCATCCATTATTCCTTGTCTGGCTTTCTGGTGCCATAGAGAACAGCTTGACCCCCTCCTCTCTGTGGCAGCCCCTCAAGTATTGGAACACTGCTATCATGTCACCCCTGGTCCTTCTCTTCGCCAGACTGGCCAAGCTCAGTTCCTGCAACCACTCTTTGTATGTTTTATTTTCCAGACCCTTTATCATCCTGGTTGCTCTCTTCTGCACTTTCTCTAGGGTTTCAATGTCTTTTCTGTAGTGTGGTGACCAAAACTGGATGCAGTACTCTAGGTGTGGTCTGACCAAGGCTTTATAGAGTGGTACTAGTACCTCTCTGGTCCTTGATTGTATCCTTTTCTGAGGTAAAATGCTAATTAGGGTCAGGAGGAACCACCTGGGAGACCACTCGTTAAGCTTTCTAAGGTGCTGATAGGCCGGTTGGAATGGCACCTTGGCAACTGCTCCCGCCCCTCAGGAACAGGTGAGCTCATTAATGCAGAGGATGAAGGCTGTGGGGGAGCCTGACAAGTTGAAGGCCATAAAACGGAGGTCTTCAAACTTGGCAGCTGGCTGGAGAATTCTGGGAGTTGAAGTCCACAAGTCTTAAAATTGCCAAGTTTGGGGACCCCTACCATAAAAGCTCTTTTGGAGGTTTGATTTTCCAATTTTTTTCCCTGCTGGAGTCTTTCTTAAAGGCACTTAAGGGGGAACTGGAGTTTACTTGGTTTAAAATTACGTATTTTTAAAATGTTATTTTTTTAAAAAAAATCAAATTTGTTATTTTTTTTCTCTACTTTATTACTGGTTTTTGTTTGTCTGTTTGTGGCTGGTGTCTGCTTTTTTTCTTTTCTGCATTTTAACTTTGGAGATAAATAATGTAGTTAAAAATGTACATATATTTGTTTTTATTTGTTTAATAAATAACTTTTACAAATAACTCAAGGCGGTTAGGCATTAATATATCCAGCACACCTTCCTCCTCCCATTTTCTCCACAACCACCACCCTATGAGGTGGGTTGGGCTGAGAGAAAGACTGAGTGGTCCAAAGTTACCCAGGTAGCTTTCATGCCTCAGGCGAGACTAGAACTCAAATCTCCTGCTTTCTAGCCTGATACAATTTCTCCTCAGGCTCAGAAGTCAGGTTCTTTTACTTGCTCATGTTTTGACACAGCTTTGGAAAAGGACTTTTTCAGCATTGCTTTTACAGAATCAAAAGTCATTTGAGAGAGAGAGAGAGAGAGAGAAAAGAGAGAAAGAAAAAGAGGAGAGGAAGAGAGAAAGAGGGAGGGAGCTGGAATGTTGGGTAGGTTTACAGATTAACAGAGTTGGAAGGGACCTTACAGGTCATCTAGTCCAACCCCCTGCCCAAGCAGGAGACCCTACATCTGCCTCTACCTAGGATTGAACTCACAACCTCCTGATTGTGAGGCAAGAGCTCTACCTCTAGGCCACAGCAGCATAATGCAGATACAAATTAAGACTCATTAAACAACAAAATACACAACTCCCCTACCCTACCATCTTACTTCTTCTAGCTCAACCAAAGTGGCTGTCATTGCCTTTGTCTTAATATTGAGAAGAAAAGCAGATCTTTTCCATTTTGCATTTGACATTCTTCATTAATCTTTAAGTTCATTCGTTAGAACGTGGGCCTCTTCTGCCGAGAACTTGTTGGCATCTTCACCTATGTTTGGCAAGTAATAAGGGTCTCTTCTTTTCCAGGAAGATCCTCAGAAGGGAAAACTGCAACTTGTTTACTTGGAAATTTAAGGCCCATCTTTAAGGTACTTTCAACAGGCATCCTTTTTTTATAGTAGTATCAAGGGTGAAATACTATCGGTTTGGCCCGGTACGGGCGTACCAGTAGCGGCAGCAGCGTGAGGCTCTGCCTACCTGCCCGGAAGTCGCCATTTTTTTTAACCCTTTGCGCATGCGCAGCTTTCTGCGCATGCCCAGAGGATAAAGAAGTGCATGCGCGCTTCTGAACTGGTAGGGAAGGTAAGTAGATTTCACCGCTGAGTAGTATCCATGTTTATACCCCCATCTAGGTTGATCTATAGCAGCCATGGGTCTTTTACTCTGCACCAGGAAAGGGGTGTGTGTGAAATTGTCCCAGTCCTCCAATTAAAGAACTGGAATGCACTGGCAATTCATAGCAGCCCTTTTTATGCATTTAACATGGGTAGTTAAAAGCATAAAAGAATACCATTGCTAAGAGCTTGCTGCCTGGCCAATACTTATCAATCACTGCATCATGGCTAAGTAACATGTGCCCAAGCATGTCCAACTCTGCTACATATTCCAATATGCACCTTCACGTTGGCCTACTAAAGTGTCTCGGGTATGAGAAAACTGTGTTAGGCAAAAACAGATCGTAACAAAGTTCCTCCAGAAAGAAACTGTCGACCACCTGAAAAGGTAATATTTACCTTGATCTCAAGGTGTGTCAGCTCTCCCCAGTAATGCCCATGGAGAGGAATGTTTGAAGCTCTGGCCCCTCTTTGACCATCAAGCTCATCTAATAGGCAAGGCTGTTCTCCATTCATCATGATAAGGACCATGGAAATCCCATGTTAGGCTCCCCTTTGCTCAGCAAGACAGATTCTATCACTCCAAACTATTAAAAAAAAACACCTGTCCACTTTATTCTCACTCTCGGGGTCATCTAAGGCAGGGGTCTCCAACCTTGACAACTTTAAGACTTGTGGACTTCAACTCCCAGAATTCCTCAGCCAGCAAAGCTGGCTGAGGAACTCTGGGAGTTGAAGTCCACAAGTCTTAAAGTTGCCAAGTTTGAAGACCCCTGCTCTAGAGTTTAGCCTAAGAGAAGAAACCACCATACTGAAGCATGGCACTTATTTCCCACATGAAGACTAAGGAAAATTCAGATGGCAGCCATGCCACTTTCTCTTTCAGGTTGAAATGTGGCAGGTATAAATCTCCAGTATCAAGAAACTTCGCTCACTACGTGTGGGTTTATGTATTGAAAGTAGCAATTTTTATTCGAGTTAAAATTATTTACAAAAACCAAAAGACATACTTCATGAAACTGGTACAAACTATTATTCCTGCCGTTGGCTTTTTGCTCCAAAGATCACAGCTGAGAAATACTGTATAAAATAAAAATAGGATTGGATTCAGAAAAAGTACTCTACGGTTCTAGTTTCCAATTGCGCTTATTTACACATATATTTACAGTGGAGAAAAAAAAAGAGTTTTATTTTAAAACTTTTCAATTTGAAGGTTGGCCTCAAGTACCCATCGAAATGCAGAGTTTGATGAGGGTTTTAAACAAGAAAATACACTGCAGCTACACAGGGGGCATTTCCCCTGACCCTTATTCCTCCCCCCCCCCCCAAGACCATCTGCATCCATTCAGTGCTTGTCAATTAAAAACTGTCAACACATGACTTTAATCAATTCCCATTCAGGTCATTACCAGTGTAACAGAGAAGGGTGGGTCCTGATTCCCCCAGAATTGCATTTAATCGTCCTTCGCCATGGCGCGCACACAAAAAGCCTAACTTAAAAGCTACATGAAATCAAACTCAAACTGGAAGCCGTTTGCTCTACAAACTAAAAATGCCAAAAAGTATATATCCAGAAAAATCCTGCATCGCAAAAATAATTTACAAGTTCAGCTTTATTCGGTTGTTCTCCCTTGTCCTTCACCCAAGGGCAAACACACAGCCTCAGCTGTCTTTTCTAAGTTACACTGGTACGTTTTTTGGGGACGGAGGGGTGTGTGTGTGCCTGGTTTTCTTAGAAGTGGTGAGAACATTATTTTTTTTTAAAAAAAAGAAGAGGATAAGCTTTTGTTTCTAATCACTTACTTCCATACTGAATTCCCAACAATCTGCATTATCAAAAATAGGAAGACATAGAAGGCAGCCACTGTGTGTAAAAAAATGTACAGCTTGCACTGATACAAAAGCACATTTGTAATTTTATACACGGAGATAACAAGATCTAAAAAGCAGGTTAGATTTTCTGTTATTTCTCCCTTCCCTCATTATACATAGAACTTAATATTTTTTTTATGGCTTCAAGTTTTACAAATTCAAAGTAAGATGATGCAACTACCTAACACAGGTAATGTGAAAAGTGTTGGGGACACACGTGCCCCCGAGAAACTTTTGTGAAGATTCAAGACCAGCTTAATAAAAGTCATGAGCAATTCCGTCGGGACGATGAGTGCAAGAAAGTCTCTAATGTTCAAAAAACACAACGGAATGAAACAAAAAAAAAGTATTTTGCAGGGATCTTTGTTCCACAAAAGTCTCAACACAATCCTTTGCTGTGGACTAGACTCTACACTGAACAAAATTTTTGCTATATTCAGCTATTTTAAGGCTTTGTATTGTATGTGTTTTTACCTGCTCAAAACTCAAAACTATAGAAAGATTACCTTAACTGGAAAGATTTGTCCGCCGGATGGTTTAGCTCCATGTTTCTTTGAAACAAACTGACAGCATTTAAGAAGTTTTTGCTTATTCCGAAGTGTAAACTACCCTGGATTGAACATGGTTTCACACTAACCTTTAGCAGGGCATGTTTTACTGCATTTTTAAAAAAATATATAGACACCGTCCGGGAGGGGATCTTTTTTCTTTCTGCATGCCTCTCTGAGAGCTCTGACGTGATACGGTCCATCAGTTTACAGTACTTAGGCCACAACAATTGCAAAAACTGAGAAGTAGCTTCCAACAACCCAATTTTCAATCAAAGCAGTATAAAAAATAAACTATCCGAGCCTCAACCTCTTTGGATTCCAACACATTTTTAAATATAGACAGTAGTTAAGATCGCAAAAAGTATTTAAAAAAATCTTTCTATGTCTTTTTTTTTAATCGTTTTGGAATAATCTCTTTCAAAAACAAGAGCAAATTAAACTCAAATCAGAGCTAAACGCTGCTGCCCAGAGCATTTTTATTTGAAATTTTTTTTTTCTCGATACCTCAGTAGCTAAAGCTGCCTTCGCCCCTGGCTGGCATGAAAAGAAGAACAGTGGCTCAACAGTAAACAGCAGTTGCCTTACCCGCAGTACGGTTTTGTTTTGTTTTTCCCCTTTGAAGGTTGCCACAAAAAAGCCAGACAAAGAGGGTGGATAAAATTTTGCCAAAGACATGGAAATACTGCGTTGAGTTAACTAGAAAACATTGTGAGTTCTCTCGGTCCCCAGATCGTTTCCCTCTCTCCTTTTTGATAAGTTTGCAGATTGAAGTTGGTAGCGGGCCTTCGGAAAATGCCAGATGTGGTGGGGGAGACCAGGTAGCCTTAAAAATCCAGAGAAAATGAGACTTGAGGAATGCTCTTGACGCACCCCCCCGAGCACGTCGGTCGCCACCTCCTCTGCTTTTTCTAAAAGAAAAAGCCCCCTCCTCCGAGTGCTTGTGGCCCGACGGGGGTAACTAGCAGTGTTCCAAGTAATCAATCACTCGGGAGATCGACTTCTGGCCTGTGGTTCCAACTGCGCACTGGGTGAGCAAGGAGACAAAAACAGGGATAAGTGTTAAGATTGCGTTCTTCCTTTTAAGAGGGAACGTTTCGCTTTTCTGCCGACCACCTGCGCCAGTCTGGCCAAGGCCTGGTAGTGTTCTGGAAGTAATGCTTCTTGCTCCTTACTTTCCAGAAAAGCACTCTTAGGTGTCGTTTGAAAGAAACTCACCATGTTCCAGATCTCTCCAGAACATCCTATTCCCCTAACCGGTAGAGCAGGGGTGTCAAACTCAAGGGCCGCGGGCCGGATCCAGCCCGCAGGGTGCTTAGATCTGGCCCGCGGGGCTGCCCTGAAAGCAGTAAAGGACCGGCCTGCGGTCTGCCTTTCAAAAAAGGAGGGCTGTGTGCAGCCGTCCTGGGCTACGTTTTCGGCTGGGACGGCCTCCTGCAACCCTCTGCCAGCGAAAACGGAGCCTGGGAGGGCCTCCATTTTCGCTAGCAGAGGGCTGCAGGATGTTGAGCTGGCCACACCTCCCCTGCCCCCCCCCCCCGGTCAAACACAACCCTGATGCGGCCCCAATGAAATCGAGTTTGACACCCCTGCGGTAGAGGCCACACATCCTTGTTTACAGCAGCACAAATGTGGAACAAGATCAAGCAGACTGGCAGTTTCCCATTTTCAAGAAGAAGAAAAAAATCCTAGTAGTTTAATACGATTTGCTATTCATGTAGCATTCTTTATATAAAATTCTTGCCACAAGGATCCAGTTATTGCTTAGGAAAAGCACCGGGGTGTAAATGACCACCATTCACAGCCATGAACGGGCAGAATGCTCTCTGGCTATGCCTAATACCCAAAGCTGATGTTTAATACAGGTAGTCCTCAACGTTATGACCACAATTGAGCCCCAAAATTTCTACTGCTAAGCAAGACATTTGTTAAGTGAATTTTGCCCCATTTTACAACCTTTCTTGCCACCGTTGTTAAGTGAATCGCTGCAGTTGTTAAATTAGTAACATGGTCGTTAAGTGAATCTGGCTTCCCCATTGACATTGCTTGCCAGAAAGTCGCAAATGGTGATGACATGACCCTGGGACACTGCAACCGTCATAAATGTGAGTCAGTTGCTAAGCATCTGGATTTTGATCACGAGACCATGGGGATGTCGCAACAATTGCATGAAAAATGGTCATAATTCACTTTTTTCAGTTCCATTGTAACTTTGAGTGGACGCTAAATGAACTTTTAAAAGTGACTGCCTGTATGTGGTTTGTTGGTGAACCTCTAGCCGAGATCAGGTAGAAATCTGCCCGGCCTTATGCTGCAAAAACCACAAAAACAATGCCAACAAGCCTACTGAAGCTAGTCAGGCAATAAATAATCAGAATCGCCGAAGATCTACTTACAGTGAGGTTCATGAAACTAAGAAACTTTTTGAGCATTTCGGTCATGATTGAGAAGTCCCCGTCGGGTAAGTATGTCCTTACAGTAGTCACATTGATCTAAAAAAAAAAAATGCGTCAGGACATGTCCAAACTTGCAGGAAAAAATGTTTTGCAAAACGTGACACTGGAAGAAATACCGTATTTTTTGGAGTATAAGACACACCTTTTTCCTCCCTAAAAGTGGCTGAAAATTTGGGTGCGTCTTATACTCTGAATGTAGCTTTTTCGGAGCTTTTTTTCCAGCCCTAACTAGGTGCTAATGATCTTCCCAGCTCTTACTGGCTTGCAGGCTCTTTCATTGTTACTCTCTCTGAAGAAGGTTTTTTAAAGTCCTAACCAGGGGATAAAATAATGTGTTGAAGCTGACCAGACTAAGGACGTTAGCCAGATGAATACCTGGTAGGTAGATTTTTTTTCCCATATTTTCCTCCCCCAAAACTAAGATGCGTCTTATACTCCGGTGCGTCTTATACTCCGAAAAATACGGTAAGCGTTCACGCGTTGATCCATGCCTCCTCAACGCAGGACCAATGTCCAAATATCAATCTGCATATCTTTAATAACTGGATACCATAAAGCAGTGTTTCCCAACCTTGGCAACTTGAAGATGTCTGGACTTCAACTCCCAGAATTCCCCAGCCAGCATTCGCTGGCTGGGGAATTCTGGGAGTTGAAGTCCAGACATCTTCAAGTTGCCAAGGTTGGGAAACACTACCATAAAGCTTCCCAGCCACTCGCTGCTATTCCCCCCCCCCTTCATATACAGATCGCCTGCCACCAGTCTTAGCATTTCAATAAAGGTTGGAAGCTGTCGCCGCTCTTGAGAAAAAGAAGCTGGCCGCTCTGCATTCCACCTCCACTGTTTCCGTGGGCAGCGAAAAGAATAAAATAAATAAGGATATGTAAGAGCTATGAAGCCTTTCCCCAAAGCGTAGCCATTTTAACGTTTTCTCTGGCTACGAATGATCCCAATGACTAAGCATCGTTCCAGTCGACACTGCGCTCGTCAGAGAAAAGCAGTGTTCAAACAGCAGTGCATTTGTTGTGTCAGACTAAAGAACCCAGACGTAATATCAGGTATTTTATTCCCCCATCTGCTTGGGATGGGATTCCCAGCCTTGCCAGCAGACGTAGCCACGGACAAGATTGGCGGGAGGGGAGGTCAGCCACAGTCCCCAGTCCTAAACAATGACAGAAATTTGGCAGCACACCAGACAACTGGAAGTGGGGAAATGTAGGTCCACATGTCAAAGTTCATTTCCTTAAGATGTTTTAATTGTGGAATCCCCCTGCCCAAACACATTTAGCCCTGCTCAGTGGCAACGATGACATTAAGGGGCCATGGGCAGCTGCAGATTTTTCAGAAGTGCAGTCCGTGTGCTGAACCAAAACAAAAAACAAAAAAACCCACCCGCCCTTGAGTTAACAAGGTTGATCTTGGTTTGAACACACTAGGAGGAGAAATTAGCTTGGGGATCTTCCAGCAGCCAGAGCAAACAATGCAGAACACGAGACAGCCTCAAAGTGTGTTTTGCAAACACTTTAGAAGTGCTATTAGACTATAAACACAGGAACAACCAGCCTTGGAGAAAAGCAAACTTCGGGTAGCTTTTCTCTACCTACTGAATCCCAGCCCTGTACACAACCCACTTCCCTGCTTCAAGCAAATCCACTCTTTCTAGCCATCTAAGGGTTATCATGCAGTGGTGAATTTCCTTACTGGACTCTCCTGGCAGAGGCAACCTAGCAGCAGTGCTGTGTAAGAGGCCACAATGCAGTCTTCCATGTGCTTTCCAGCATGTTGAAGGGCTGTAAATAAACAAGAAGGTTTTATACCAATATGCTCATTTTTGCATTCTACACAACTTCCCTGATTTTTCCCACCACGGAGAAATACTGAGCCAATCCCAAAGAGTAACAAAGCAGCAGTTTCTCCCCGATCAGCTCGACTCTGGACTCACTTGGCTGAACTCCTGATTTACCGGAACGCAATCCTGACCCAAAGGACAATCATTAATCCATTCTTTCCTCAATAAATACATTATAAGGTTCAACAGACACATTCGGCACTCAAAAAAAAAAACCCACACCAATCAAATTAGTTGCAGTTAGGTGTGAGAGGACATCAGGGAAGATATTGCAAAAATTGATATGAAGGAGTGAGAGAAGGAAAAGAAATAGAATTTAAAAGAAACCAGGATACGGGATACAAACAGCCAAGATTAAACTTCCTTTTATCAAGCAGAGGAGAGCTCTGTCAGCAAAAAACCCCAAGGGGTCTGGTATTTCCTCTTCCAGCTAACAAAATTAGCATTACTAACAAAGGCTTTTATACCTCTGAATAAAATTTATTAGTCAGAAAAGGGGCCACCAAACTCTTTCCAACAGTGTCAGAAACAAGGATTTCCAGGAAAGAGACAGCAAAGGGCTGACGCTTTAAGCAAAGAGATTTTTTTTAAAAAATGAAAAAATAGCCAGGGCAGTCAAGAATCGCACACTATCCTGGCTTCTTTAAGTGCCTATTTCATGGGCTGCCCTCTTGTCCAGCCACTGCCACCCACCTTTATTAAGATCCAGTTCTTCTTCTTCTTCTTCCTTCTTCTCTTTCTCCTCAGCGTTTTCTGGCTTTTCCATGGAGACCCACTGAATCTCCCCACTGGTCTCCTGCCACTCCCCACTCTGGTCATGCTGTGCGGTGGGAACCTCTTTAATCAGCTCGTCGGTCTGGCTCTCGGCCAGTTGTGCTGCTCTCTCTCTCTCCAGGAACAACTGAGAGACAAAAACCAACCATGGTTGAGTCGGAAAGTCAACCACACTACATTAACTCACCAGCACTGCCCAGCATCTCAGCCGCCCTCTTCACTGCAGCTCCCCTTTTTACTCAGCATTTCATAATATACTTGTTGTGGCCTGTTGGCCGCTGGCCCCTCCACCACCCTAATCAGAGGAGGAGGAGGCATTCAAGGCAACCTGAGAGCTCCAAAGGGGAACAGAGAATGGAAAACTGCCAGATAGAGACAGAGGCGGAGCCTGGGCCGTCCGTCAGCCCTCAGATAGAGAGTCAACAACCCCCAGGTCTGGAGGTGGCTGATGAGGAAGAGGAGGAACAGCTGGGTCCAGTGTCTGATGCGCAGATGCGCAGAAGGCAGAGGAGAGGAGAGCAGTGGAAATCTATGAGCCAGTCCTTGGGACGGAAGACGCCACCACTGCTAGCAAAGCCCCCCCCCCCCAGGTCTGGGGATAAAAGGCAGGGGGTAGAGATGAATAGATGTGGCAGACAACTATTCATCTCCCTGCCGGACAGACTTGTTAGCCTGCGGTGAAAGAGAAAAATTTTGCCAGGGCTGCTGGCGCTCCTAATAAAGGAATCATTGCTTCAACTTCAGAGGGTTTGTCGTGTTTGGGGAGGCGGGTCAAAACAATACTATAATTCATGCATCCTGTTTATTTATTAATTTATTTATTTTATTTAAATAGATTTGTATGCCGCCCAACAATATAAAATCATAACAATTAAAAACTACAAAAGTTAAAAAACATCTAGCATTCATAACCAGGGGGGGAGACCCAAATATAATCTGATTGTTACCAGCTTTGGGATTCAGCAGGATGGTAACTTCAATTCTAGTGTAGAAAGTCTATGCAAAAACAATACTCTGATGTTACTGAAACTTAGCATCCAACAGTTGATCATCAATGTGTCGGACGGTGGTAAGCAAAGTGCTGTTGTGTCAAGCCAGGCCAAGACTTTGGGGCAGGTGGTGGATTCAGAGCTGCTTAGAGTAGGGTTAGGGAAGAGGCCTTAAGCTACTTATCCTGTCCAAATTTGCTTCGTCTGAAAGGCAGGGCAACCAAATCACTCCAGGCTTCCCTTCTGTTGATTCTGGGCCAATTTGCAAAGATTCAGCAGACCCTCTAAAACAGGTGTGTCCAATTTTGGCAACTTTAAAGGCCTGTGGACTTCAATTCCCAGAATTCCCCAGCCAGCTGGGGAATTCTGGGAGTTGAAGTCCACAAGTCTTGAAGTTGCCAACCTTCAACACCCTTGCTCTAGAACCTTTTCAAATGAAGCCGAAATCTGAGGTTTTGCACACTTCTGTGACTGCGTCAAGGAAATGGGAGCGAAGCAGGGATGACTTTCCTTACACACCTGTTTTCTGTTTGGAAGATTGTCAAACGGAGCTTGACTTCCATGCCAGCTACTTCACCACAAGGGTAGCTGGACGACATCTTTAAGGCTTTCCAATGGTCACCAGTAAGTATTGTAATATGTGGCTGATATTAGAAATAATATTTCTGAGAAAAATTGCCAAGGAGAAGTGACAAGAGGGAAGTTTTGATTTCTGCCCCAATAACCTTAACCGGGCAGCTATTTTCCCTCCTACTGTTTGCAGCCAGGAAAAACATTCTTCCTGCGTGAGAAGAGACAGGTTCAACCAGCTCCCGTACAACAATAGCTCACAACCCAACCTAGAGTACATAAAAGAAACTGCCGTATTTTTCGGACTATCAGACACAGTGGAGTATAAGACGCACCAAGATTCCGAATAGGTAAACAAGAAAAAATAACATTTCTGCCATCCCTGGCTCCCAGGAGCACTCTGCAGGCCTCCCAAACCCTCTGCGTGTCCCGTTTTTTTTCGCAAAAATGGGGTGCGCAAAGGGTTTGGGAGGCCTGCAGTGTGCTCCTCAGGGCTGGGGAGGGCAAAAACACGATGCATGGTAGGTTTGGGAGGTCAAAAACGGGGCGTGCAGAGGTTTTGGGAGGCTTGCAGAGTGCTGCTGGGGGCTGGGGAGGACAAAAATGCCGTTTTTGCAGAAAACGGGCTCGTTTTTGCCTCCCAAACCCCCCACGCGTCATGTTTTTGCCCTCCCCAGCCCCCAGGAGCACTCTGCAGGTCTCCCAAACCCTCAGCACATCCCGGTTGTGCGAAAAACAGGCCTGTTTTTGGTGAAAACAGGACGTGCGGGGTGGGGTTTAGGGAGGCCAAAAATGGATGTATTCAGTGTATAACATTTCCACCCTCTTTTTTGGGGGGGGGGAATAGTGTGTCTTATACTCCGAAAAGTACGGTATTTGGACCGCAGAGCAATGGTTTTCAAGGACTGGCTACATTCCCTCTTCTGTGCAATTTGAGGTGATGATAATTTCAGGCAAGGGGTTAAACGCTGAATTGTGTCCTGCTATGGATGCCTGGTTCCTGTAGTTTAACTCTTCAGAAAGCTGGGCCTCAATCCCCGATCAGGTGTGGCGTGCCCTTATCAGCCCTTTTCTGTCATCATAGGGGCAGCTATAGAACTGGTTGAAATAAATGAAAAGAAATTGTCGTGTTCTGCTGAGATTGCACTTTGGCTTCCCCGGCAAGTCTACAATTGATGGACTACGCCAGCAAAGCAGGTTATGCGTGTTCTTCACCTTCAGGCTTGAATCGGCTGACAGCCTTCCTGCCTCGCGCCAGTGCAGTTTTGCTGAGATCGGCAAAATGAAGTGGGAGCAGCAGCAGCAGCAGCCCACGATCCCAAAATGGAGATTCCCACGGGAGACTCTACTCCTCCCAGAAGGCAGAGACACCAGGAGGGGATCATCCCAGCTTTTATTTCTGGGCATGAGCCATCCTCCAGCTCTCCACAGTTCTTACTTTAAAGAACAACTTATGTGGCCCATGTGAGTCTTAAGGCAGGCTTGTCCCAAAGGTGCTTTTTCAAGAGGCACCTGGGCTTTGTTTTTCATTGAAGACGTTTCGCTTCTCATCCAAGAAACTTCTTCAGCTCTGAAGAAGAAGAGCTGAGGAAGCTTCTTGGATGAGAAGCGAAACGTCTTCAAAGAAAAACCAGAAAGTCCAGTTGTCTCTTGAAAAAGCACCTTTGGGACAACTATAACCTGGATGACTGAGACTCTCCAGGGACATTAAGACAGGCTTATCAATAAAGGTAGCGTAAAGGCTGACATTTTACTTTGGAGTAGATTTATCATTATTATTATTATTATTTATTATTTATTTATTTATTTTAGTGTTCCTATATGCTGCCCTACTCCCTGGGGACTCAGGGCGGCGTACAACATTTAAAGAACAACTAACAATATAAAAAAATTAATAACAATTTAAAATGAATTTTAAAAAAACATACAAAATCATACATATATGGGGAAGACCTAAAATGTAAATTTGTCTCAGAACCCCACCTGCAGGAAGAGCCATGTCTTAATAAAGGCCAGCAAGGTAGGGATAATTCGTATCTCTGGGGGTAGTTGGTTCCAGAGAACAGGGGCCCCCACAGAGAAGGCCCTCCCCCTAGGCCCCGCCAGCCGGCATTGTTTGGTATTATTATTTTTAATGAAAAGAAACTTTGTGTTGGGCCTGAGATAGGGGGATATGCCCATAGACTTAGCAAAATCTACACGCAAGAGGTGGCTGAATGTCAGCTCCTGGTGAAGATATGAAATTTATTTATTTTTTTACTTATTTGCTATAGCTTGCATCCCACTCACTCCAAAATGGCTCTGGGCATCTCAGATTGCACAACAGAAAACATTCAATGAGAATCGGAACCTAACCAGTAGCCCCTAATTGCACCAACCAATGGGGGTTGGTCAATCATCAATGTCCCCAAATGCTTTACCGCTTTCCCATGTAGCTCTACATGCCTTCTATTTATCCCCCGGGAACCCCTGCAGATGGACTTCAGGCACCACAGATCAGTGCACTGATTCCAGGCAAGTGAGAGACAGAAAGGGTGATGAAGGAGAAGCATTAACCCTGCCTGCCTCCTCTGTGGATGGGCAGTTTTCAATAACTGTCAGATTATTCATGAACTGGGAGAGCCAATGGTAACAAGGTCAGCCAATGAATAGGCATAGCAACTAAGTCAGCCAATGGGAGCTAAATACATCTGAGTCTGTGCAGAGAATCGAAACTGAAGCTAGAAGGCTGGGCGTGGCTCAGCCCACTCTGTACACTCTGAACTTCTGAAATGAAACTAACTGTTCTCTCCTGCCTGTAATTGCTATTACGTTGAAGAAGAACTCTGCTACTGGTATTGTAAATACTCATCTGTTATTCTTGTATATAAAGAAGTTTCTTATTTAAAATCAATCCTGCTGCATCAGTCTGCCTGGGTGTGCTTTCTGGATTTAATTTTCTGCCACAAACTCTGACAATAACCCCCCTGAATTATCACCAAGCTGCACATCTTTTGGATGCAAAAAGATGGATTCACCTGTACTAGAGCCTGAACAGCTGCCATTTGTCCAGATATGCTTAAGCTCTCATCCGACTCTCCCACGCAGAAGGAATCGAAGGAACACGATGTTTCCATATTCACAAGGCAATGTCTGTTTCTTGCGCTGTATTCAACCAGATTGATCAAAAGACCCAAACCCTTAAGATTAAAAGAAAAAAAAGAGGGAAGCAGAATTACAAAAGTGCCGTGTTATTCCTAACTTAGACATTGATTGTTCAAATGGACCATAGCGATAGCACTTAGACTCATATACCGCTTCATAGTGCTTTACAGCCCTCCCTAATCGGTTTACAGAGTTCAGCATATTGCCCCCAACAATCTGGGTCCTCATTTTACCCACCTCGGAAGGATGGAAGGCGGAGTCAACCTTGAGCCTGGTGAGATTTGAACAGCTGAACTGCTGAACTAGCAATCAGCTGAAGGTCGCAGTGCTGCTTTTAACCACTGCACCACCTTGGCTCTTACTGACCAGACAGTTGTAAGGACTTTTCTGGCAGGTAGATGTACATCTCGGTAATCTTGCCTATTGAATTCACATTATAAATTTATAAATGTATAGATCACTGAAAATGGTCCTTCTGCTTTGCAAATGATTGGCTCACAAGCCTCCAAGCAGTTTGAAAGTTAAACCAGAAGCTTTTCCTGCACTGAGGCAAAAAGCCAGCAAAGGCTATGAAAATCTCTCAATGCAGGATGGGACCAAATTGGCCTCAGCGGAATGTTAAAAAGAAAAAAAGTTGCCTTTAGGGTCTATCAAGCACACAACCACACAAACATTTTATTTATTTGTTTTCCAAATACACATGGGTGGAGATGAGGTTTTTTCACTTACCAGAACCCGAATATCAAATCTCTGTTCTTGAGGTAGGAATTTTGGAACCTGAAGCACACAGTTCAGAGCAGTGCCAATGAGGCCCTCTTGCTCCCCGGTCTTGGTGCTGCCCCACTCTGCAAAACATTAAAAGTGGGGAGAAACTGATGAGTCTGTTTTATAACCAGAAACATTCCTAAGTTGTTATCCGAGTCCCTCTTTTCATGTATAGGTAGCTGTTGTAGGGAAAATGCGAGGAGGGAGTATTATGTATGTTTGCCTCCTTGAATTACTAATAGTAAGAGAACTTAGACTTATATACCGCTTCGTACTTCTTTTACAGACCTCTCTTAAGTGGTTTACAGAGTCAGCCTATTGCCCCCAACAATCTGGGTCCTCGTTTTTACCGACCTCGGAAGGCTAGAAGGCTGAGTCAACCTTGAGCCCTTCAGAATCGAACTCCTGGAGTGAGCAGTGAGTTATTCTGCAGTATCGCATTCTAACCACTGTGCCACCATGGCTCTTTTACTAATGAAGTTGGGGCAAAAATCTAACAAATAGATGTCACCCATTGTCCATTTGGTCCCTACAGATGAAGACTTTGCTCTCACAAAACATCAGTTCTTCCTTCAGTCCACTGTCCCAAGACTACAAACTAGATTTTATTTTTGTGACAAAAAACGTTGCCTCTACTAAATGGCCGAAGCTGAATGTAAGACACGGATAAGGTCCAGAAGGGTTAGAAGGACCTTCAAGAGGCTAACAGGATTCAACTGAGAGACCACCTCACATTCAACCCAGATGGGCCTTTGTCTATTTTTTTTTCTTCCTCTGATGCCTGAATGGCACTCACCTGTTGATCCCCAAAGAATCTACTTTCATGGGTTACTTTACATAACTTCACCCAGCAAAGCTTCCCCCACAAATACTACTGCCATTCAAGCGATGTGCTAAGGACATTTTCTCTAGAGAGAACCAACTGTCCTCGCCACCAGTTGCCTCTTTCTATGCTTCCTTACCCAAATGAGTTACTTACCATTATCGTTTGTCAAATTGAGTAAGACACCAATGATGGCTCTCATACAGTCTTCTACTGCCTTACCCACGTGGTTCGTTACATTCTGGTAAGGCAGTGGCTTACTGTCTGCAAGACAGATGGTGTCTTCTGCTCGGTTGTATCTCTGGATTAGCTCCTCACAATGCTGTAATGCTCTGAAAGATTAAGAAGTCGAGAAGGGCACAACCCAAATTATCCCTGCATCACATTCCTTAAAATAAATGTTTCCACCAACAAGTTCTGATTGGAAATTGAATGTCATCTATCATGTCGCCCCAATACAGTGAGCCACAGCAGGGACTGCTACACAATCTTAGAACCCACATTATTAGCACAGCTGCCAACATTACCTTTGAAAAAGCCGCTGCTGTATGTATATAACCGTATATAGCTGTTATTGGATTGATCTGCAGAACAAGCAGTGAGACACATGAAAGAAAAATCTGGAATCTTAGCTCCTTCATGGGCCCAGTGCTTGCTCCAGGTCCAGCACAGTATGGAGCACCATTTAAGAAGTGCGTAAGCTTTTCTCTCTAACCACAAAGACTAGGAATCTAGTCTCTCTTTTTTTGCAGAGGTTTCGCTACTGAAACTAGTTTGAGATTCAGTGCACAGCACTGATGATGTTACCTAGTTTGGGTCATGAAACATCTTCAAGAATACAATCAAGTTCAAAGAGCATCAAGGGCCCCACAGTTCAACCCTGAGCTGTAAATATTCTCCTTTTTTGGTATATGAATCAGTTTAAACATCTATGGTGCAAATAGGAGAAATTGCAGCTAAATAGGAGAAATGTGCAAATTATTTCCAACAAATTCTTGTCAGAATTCATAAATTACATTTAACAATTTATGAGACGAATGAGGAGGTTTCCCTCTTTTGTTACTTCTTGATAGCTCTTATTAAATCCTACACACCACTTTCCAATACATAGAATCAAAGGTTTACTGGAAAAGGGGATTCTCTAAATATTAAAAATGTTGTGGGAATGTTTGTCCCAAACATTGTGAAAATTATTATCAAAATAATTAGTGTCAATAAATACAAACATAACAGCACACTATCACCAAAAACCCAGCTCACTTTTCACTTTTTCTCTGTAAATTCAGAGAAAAAGCCAGCACAGAAAACCTTCAAGGCATAAAACGTTCAAAGTTTAAATATGCACTGAGCCATGTTGATGAGTCTTTTAAATAATTGTTATACCATTAAAATAAATATGATTTAGAACTTACTTAGCTGAAGAGACGATGAGCTGTGAATCCTTATATGCTATTAAATAACTTTGATTCTCTGGATTGTGAACTGTTACCTGGAGAAAAAAAAAACATAAAGCGTCAAAAGACTAACTCCTTCAGTCTTTCTTAAATGAGCAATGCTTGTATTTTGGCAACATTTAGCAGCTTAACTTGTAAACAGAAAGTGACCACGCTCTAATCCAGTGTTTGAATTACACAATAACAAATGGTGAAGATTAATATTTTTTTAATGTACTGGAAATTTAGGATTACAAAAAGATGGCGGCATCGAGGGAGGCAGAAAAATGGGTTCTGCCTCTTGAGGCCACAGAGGTCCTTTAAGTCCGGGGTCTCCAACCTTGGCAACTTTACGACTTGTGGACTTCAACTCCCAGAATTCCTCAGCCAGCTTTGCTGGCTGAGGAATTCTGGGAGTTGAAGTCCACAAGTCGTAAAGTTGCCAAGGTTGGAGACCCCGGCTTTAAGTAAGTGCTTCCCAACCTTGCCAACTTTAAAATGGATGGACTCCAACTCCCAGAATTCCCCGGCCAGAATGCTGCAAGTGAACAAGGTTGAGAAGTACTTGCTTTAAGTGAAAGAGCGAGGACCTGGTTTAAGGCTCTTTCAGACTATGTCTGTACCTGCATGGGGATCACTAAATAGGCCAGCCTTCCACTAGCAATTACAAAACCGACGTGAGCCAGAATCACTTCAAGCCGCCATCATTCTTGTCAATCATCTCCATTTAATGACACTCCATAATCACTTGCGGGGTGGAGTCTGGACAACTTGAACTGGAGCCGAGTGTTTACTGGCTGGATGCCCTTCCCGTCGCCAATGCGGAGTTATATTCAGCAGATATATTCTCATCGTGCCCAGAGAGAGAAATATCTGCCTCTACCTAGGATCGAACTCACAGCCTCCTGATTGTGAGGCGAGAGCTCCACCTCTAGGCCACCGCCCCACTCACCATCATTCTGGTCAATGTTACTTATTATTTATTATTTTTCAGCAGACCCACTCAAACACTTTCCACCTTCCCCACTCAAAAAAAACAACACCCTGAAACCAAAGCTGTCATAGAAACAACTTCAGAAAGCAGAACCAAATCTCTTTCCTCAAGCCGCAGCAAAGCAAAAAAGGCAAACCCCAGCCAATAATGAGGCATCATGTATACCACTTTCTCCTTATTGTGGTTCAACATCCATTTTCTTCAGGATATTTCATACTTACACTTTCCAAGACCCGTAAACATCTTTCTGCTCCCCAGAGTGAAGCAACCAATCTCTCTTCATTCTCATCGCTGCTTAAATGATCAACACACTCTTTAACTGAGAAACAAAAGACGGGTATGATTATTAAGCAGGTAATACAGTTGTATTATGGCGTAAGACAGGGGTCCCCAAACTTGGCAACTTTAAGACTTGTGGACTTCAATTCCTAGAATTCTCCAGCCAGCTATGCTGGCTGGAGAATTCTGGGAGTTGAAGTCCACAAGTCTTAAAGTTGCCAAGTTTGAAGACCTCTGGCGTAAGATATTATCAACAGATTGTTATATGTTCCAGTTATAAAACTTAAGTACCTTTTAAGACAGAATTAATACCTTTATCTACAATATGGTCAAGACCACCCAGAAGTCGCAGCTCTTCTTTAAACCAGTCGCCTGCCCGCTTTGAAGTGAGAGAGAGAAGGGTCTCCATTGCCAAATGACCGGTCTAGAAAACACACAAGTGAAATCTGTATATAAATACAGCCAAAACGCAAAATCCTCTCACAAAATAGAACCACTGGCAAACTTATATGTGTTTCATGGCAGAGTCCCTCCATGTGCAATCAATGAGCCGCGGTGGCGCAGTGGTTAGAGTGCAGTACTGCAGGCTACTTTTGCAGATCACCAGCTGTCAGCAGTTTGCCAGTTCGAATCTCACCAGGCTCAAGGTTGACTCAGCCTTCCATCCTTCCAAGGTGGGTAAAATGAGGACCCAGATTGCTGGGGGGCAAAATGCTGACTCTGTAAACCGCTTAGAGAGGGCTGCAAAGCACTATGAAGCGGTATATATGGTGTGTCGGAGTATAAGACACACCTTTTTCCTCCCTAAAAGTGGCTGAAAATTTGGGTGTGTCTTATACTCTGAATGTAGCTTTTTTGAAGCTTTTTTTCCAGCCCTAATGATGCGCTAACAATCTTCCTGGCTTGCAGGATTTTTTTTATTGCTACTCCCTCCTAAGAAAATTTTTTCCAGCCCTAAGTCTTTGCAGGCTTGTTTTCATTGCTACTCGTTCTGAATAAGGTTTTTTTCAGCCCTAACCAGGGGATAAAATAATGTGCTGAAGCTGACCAGACTAAGGACGCTAGCCAGATGAATACCTGGTAGGCAGATTCCCCCCCCCCATTTTCCTCCCCCAAAACTAAAGTGTGTCTTATACTCCGGTGCGTCTTATACTCCGAAAAATACGTTAAGTCTAAGTGCTACTGCTATGTTGGCCAAAAATACACCGTATATAACTCTAACTGCTGTTTCTCTGCATTTTCATATGATTTTTAAAAAGGTGAAATCAGTGCTCACCGTTATGTTTTCGAGATCCAGGTGTTTATTATGAACAGTTTCACAGAGTCTTCGGATTTTTTCCTTGATTTTGTTCATGTCTTTTTCATTAAACAACTTGGAGGAGGAATCCTGCTCGAGCTCCAAAAGCCGGATCATTAAATCTAAGCTGGCTCTGTCTAGATCCATGTTCAAGCGGTCTCTGCTCAAGATATACATTAAAGCTGCTGTACAAAGCGACAAGTTCTTCGGCAAAAGAAAAAGAAAAGAACAGGAAAAAGGAGTAAACCTTTGAGTAGGGGAATGTGAGACTAGGTTTGTTGTTTCAAGAAGAGCCAAATACGGTTAGCAGGGTCATGAATTCACAACTCAAAATGAAAGCTAGCTAGGTTTTCCTGACTAGGGGATTTTATTATTGTTCTATTTTACTTAAAATACATTTCACTGAGAATACAGCTCTATTCACTTGAAATAAGTAACTTCTCCTTATGTTTAGCAACAGTAGCGAGGGCAATTTCATGTACATATTTGCATGTATGTGCGCATGTGTCTATTATTGCATATATTTGGTACAAACACTTCTCTACAAAGATTGAGAGATAACAATCCCAAAAATCTATACCAGAGATATTTTTATGCTCAATTTAATGCTGAGAGATTACATCTGAAGCATGCAGCGGCATACTCAAAAAGTATTCCTCCCCTTCAAAAATTCAAATCAGGCTGTTCAACAGCGCCGTGCCCAACCTTTCTGCTTCGCATGGTCCTGAATTCAAAACACCTCGTTCTGACAAACTGGACGTTTCGATCGTTTGGACCTTTGAAATACTTCCAATATGATCAAAAGCACCCTGCTTCCCATACCAATCAGCTATTTCGTACTCAAAGCCAGGGTTCTGGACCGGAGACCAGGCACCAATCCTTTGTGCACCGGGAGGGTTCCCATATTGCTAACAGGCTGATTCTTTCAAGAGAAAAGCCACCCATGATATAAACAGTTTCAAAACTGTTACTGTGGAATGCGACTGTGCTGTCCTTGGTAAAGACAAAACCTGGCACTTCCTTGTGGAGGAAATATTCTGATTTCCTGCTTTACTAAATATATATATATATATATATGTATTTTAGAGATTCGAAAGGCCCCCATCCTACTGGTATTCCGAAGGACACGTTAGCATGAATGATAAGGTGACTCTTTTTTGTTGTTGCTGTTCCTACTTGGGTTTGTTTTCTCTGCCACCTTTATTATTTATTTATTTATTTATTTATTTATTTATTTATTTATTTATTTATTTATCTATCTATCTATCTATCTATCATCTATCTATCTATCTAAATGACAAGATTACTCTAATAGAATTAAGAAATGCCATCGGTAAACAAAAGAACAATAAATCACCAGGTCCGGACGGTATCCCATTCGAAATATACAAAAATCTACAAAGCTCATTAGAACTAGTAATGTTAGACTTATTTAATGAAACAATGGAAAAAGGGGAACTACCCGAGTCCTGGAAAGAAGCATATTTAACTCTGATACCCAAGGAAGATTTGAGCAAACAAAACATTAAAAATTATAGACCGATTTCATTACTAAATACGGATTACAAGATACTCGCATCAATAATGGCTGAACGATTCAAAAAAATTTTAAATCGGATTATCCATTCAGATCAAAACGGTTTTTTACCCCACAGACAGATAAGGAACAATACCAGAATAATACTCAATATACTAGAATACTACGATATACACATAGATAAACAACTAGCGCTTATCTTTATCGACGCCCAAAAAGCGTTCGACAACCTTTACTGGCAATTTTTTATTATGCAACTAGAAAAAATGAAATTTGGCGAAAAATTTATAGGGTTGATCAGAGCTATATATAGTACCCAAACAGCAAAAATAATAGTAAATAACGATATCACAGAGAAAATAGATATTAAAAAAGGAGTACGTCAAGGATGCCCGTTAGCCCCATTAATTTTCATATTAGCATTAGAAAGCCTACTGAGGAAAGTAAGAAGCATGCAAGAGATAAAAGGTCTAAAAATCAGGAAGGAGGAACTCAAACTTCAAGCCTTCGCTGACGATATGACATTTATAATTGAAGAACCTCTAGACACCGGCCCGACTCTAATCAAAGAAATTGAAAAATTTGGAAAGGCGGCAGGCCTAAAAATTAATAAGGAAAAAACAAAAATAATAACTAAAAACATGACACCAAAACAAAATACCAAATTAGAAAATTTATTAGGCATGAAAATAGTTAAAAGAGTTAAATATCTTGGGATATGGCTCACCGCAAGATGTAGTTCATTAAAGGAGGATAATTATATAAAACTAATACAGAAAATTAGTAAGGACCTTGACGGATGGTCAAAACTTCAATTATCATTTATGGGTAAAATCGCAACAATCAAAATGAACATCTTACCCAAGATCTTATTCCTATTCCAGGTAATTCCAATAAAGTTGAACAAAACAGTTTTTTCAAATTTAAATAAAATGATACACAAATTCATATGGGCCAAAAGAAAAGCGAGGATCAAACTGAAACTTCTTCAAGACCATAGGAGGAGAGGAGGTTTTGGTCTCCCTAACTGGGAGCTATACCACCAATCTGCTACACTCAATTGGATGAGGGAATGGATTACACTCAAAAACAGAAGGATATTAACTCTAGAGGGTTTCGATTTGCAGATAGGTTGGCACGCCTTCTTATGGGGGGACACCTATAAAACACATACATATTTCCGCCGACATTATATAAGAAAGAATCTATTAGACACATGGTTAACAATAAGGAAGGACCATTATAGAAGTGTTCCAAAATGGATATCACCAACTGAAGCAATTATATACCCGAACCTTTTAGACGTAAATAAGATTATAACATATCAACAACTCCTAGATGAACACAATGAGATGTTCTCAAAACAAGAACTTAAAGAAAAAGGAATAGACCTTGATTGGTGGCACTATTTACAGGTCAAATCAAAATACAATAAAGATAAAATAAAATACGGATTTCAAAAAAAATGTGACTTAGATAGAATATTAATGGGCAAGGACCAAAAAATGATTTCCAAATTATATAATTTCCTACTCCAATATAACTTATTCGAAGAGGTGGTAAAAGGCTCAATGATTGCGTGGGCACAAAACTTTGGTTATTCAATTAATTTAAACGAATGGGAAAAAATTTGGTCTATAAACTATAAACTAACACTGGCGATACCATACAAAGAAAACATATACAAAATGTTTTACCGGTGGCAACTTCCCCCAGCACGATTGGCAAAAATGTTCCCGAAACTTTCCCCAAAGTGCTGGAAGTGTAAGGAAGGTATAGGAACATACTACCATCTATGGTGGACCTGCCCCAAAACGAAAAACTTTTGGATTAAGATCAAAAACTGCCTTGAACAAATAATCTCAAAAACGATCCCCCTAAAGCCGGAGCTTTTCCTATTAGGTATCTTCAGGGAAAAAATGACGAATGAAGACAGATATATAATTCTACACATTACAACAGCCGCAAGAATTATATATGCGCAGACTTGGAAAACCGAAAAAATCCCAACTACGCTAAATCTCATTAATAAAGTATTTGAATGCGCAGAACTTAGTAGGATGTCACTGGAAATGCAAGACAAAGATGACTCTGAATTCTATAAAACTTGGGACAGGTGGTATAACTGGCTTAACCAAAATAAATATCAAAAATTGCTATAATTATGTGTCATGATCCTAGACACACTATGAGTCATGATCTTAGACAGTATAAATAATAACAAATGTCTACTTTTTCGCAAAGACCGGAACAAAATATCGGAATGTATACAATTTTACAAGATTATAAAATATTAATCAAGCTGAACAAAAGAACCATTGTTGAAAAAGGGAAAATTGTTTTATTGTAATGATAATAGATTGAACACAATATAACAAGAGAAAAGAATAAGGAAAATATTGGAAGATATAAGAAAGATAATGATGTAAATAATAACTATAAAGATTAAACATGTTTTTGTATCACTAGGCTGTAAAAGGATAGCGTCGACGAGATGGTTGACATGTATGTTCAATGTTCAATGTTTTCTATACTCAAAGATATTTCTTACTTATTCTTACATATGTTTATACATGTTTTTATGTTTGTTTGGATGTTTGTTTGTCTTTTTTACATAATTAATAAAGATTATTTTATAAAAGATATACATTAAAGCTGCTGTACAAAGCGACAAGTTCTTCGGCAAAACAAAAAGAAAAGAACAGGAAAAAGGAGTAAACCTTTGAGTAGGGGAATGTGAGACTAGGTTTGTTGTTTCAAGACGGTTTTAGAAGAGCCAAATACGGTTAGCAGGGTCATGAATTCACAACTCAAAATGAAAGCTAGCTAGGTTTTCCTGACTAGGGGATTTTATTATTGTTCTATTTTACTTAAAATACATTTCACTGAGAATACAGCTCTATTCACTTGAAATAAGTAACTTCTCCTTATGTTTAGCAACAGTAGCGAGGGCAATTTCATGTACATATTTGCATGTATGTGCGCATGTGTCTATTATTGCATATATTTGGTACAAACACTTCTCTACAAAGATTGAGAGATAACAATCCCAAAAATCTATACCAGAGATATTTTTATGCTCAATTTAATGCTGAGAGATTACATCTGAAGCATGCAGCGGCATACTCAAAAAGTATTCCTCCCCTTCAAAAATTCAAATCAGGCTGTTCAACAGCGCCGTGCCCAACCTTTCTGCTTCGCATGGTCCTGAATTCAAAACACCTCGTTCTGACAAACTGGACGTTTCGATCGTTTGGACCTTTGAAATACTTCCAATATGATCAAAAGCACCCTGCTTCCCATACCAATCAGCTATTTCGTACTCAAAGCCAGGGTTCTGGACCGGAGACCAGGCACCAATCCTTTGTGCACCGGGAGGGTTCCCATATTGCTAACAGGCTGATTCTTTCAAGAGAAAAGCCACCCATGATATAAACAGTTTCAAAACTGTTACTGTGGAATGCGACTGTGCTGTCCTTGGTAAAGACAAAACCTGGCACTTCCTTGTGGAGGAAATATTCTGATTTCCTGCTTTACTAAATATATATATATATATATATGTATTTTAGAGATTCGAAAGGCCCCCATCCTACTGGTATTCCGAAGGACACGTTAGCATGAATGATAAGGTGACTCTTTTTTGTTGTTGCTGTTCCTACTTGGGTTTGTTTTCTCTGCCACCTTTATTATTTATTTATTTATTTATTTATTTATTTATTTATTTATTTATTTATTTATTTATCTATCTATCTATCTATCATCTATCTATCTATCTCAAGAGCTGAAGTGGTGCAGTGGTTAAATGCTGCGACTGCAGGCTGACTGCTAGTTCAGCAGTTCAGCTGTTCAAATCTCACTAGGCTCAAGGTTGACTCAGCCTTCCATCCTTCCGAGATGGGTAAAATGAGGACCCAGATTGTTGGGGGCAATATGCTGAACTCTGTAAACCGCTTAGAGAGGGCTGTAAAGCACTATGAAGCGGTATATAAGTAAAGTGCTATATAAGTAAAGTGCTATTGCTATCTATCTATCTATCTATCTATCTATCTATCTATCTATCTATCTATCTATCTATCTATCTATCATCTATCTATCTATCTATCTATCTATCTATCTATCTATCTATCTATCTATCTATCTATCTATCTATCTATCTATCTATCTATCTGGCAGTTTTTCTATGCCGCCCTACTCCCTCAGGACTCAGGGCAGCGTACAACATTTTATGAAAACTCCAAACAAATCATTAAAAAGGCAATTTTAAAAAACAATTTATTTCTTTCATTGTGTTCTTTTTGTGTTTGTGTATGTTGCTTTTTTCTTAAATGTTTTTAACGATTCTTCAACTGTCCAGAGTTGCCAGTTGGGCAGCATATAAATTTAACACATCATCATCATCATCATCATCATCATCATCATCATCATCATCATTATTATTATTATTATTATTATTATTATTATTATTATTATTATATCATGTGTTAAACACAGGAAAGCCCGCAAACGGTATCTTCACAATTATTTTAAGAGTGGCGACATCAGCAGCAGAAATGGACAGACAGTAAAATAAAACTGTATTTTTAGTTTATGGTTCCTGATCTTTTAATACATGCAAAAAAACATTTTCCTTAGAACAATGGTCAACTGAAAACACAGTTTTGAACTACAGCGAAGGACGTGAGGCAGACGTACCTGGTGGTGCTGAGAGTCATCCAGTGTTTTGAAGACCATCGCAACCATTCCATGTGCTCTCAAATGCATTCGGAAACTGGGCATGGCGCACTTGGTCGCCAGACTGATAACACTAAAATGAATGAATGAATGAAGCAAGATTTAATGAGAATTGAGCAAATAGAAAAATAGATAGATGCCAGATCAAAGAGAGCTGTTTATGCAAAAAAGAAAGCAGCAATATACTGTTGACCCATCAGAAAAACAATCTAAAAATATCTTTATTAGAGTCTGCAAGACAGGATGCTATGAAACTACTTAAATGAATCCTTATGAAGGAGTCTGCAAAACTGGTTGCACAGTCAATAGTAACATTTTGGTCCTAATAAATATACTAGCTTAATCAAATGAGACCACACTCTGTAAATTACTTTTTTTTTTGTTTCTCTTTAATCATAGTTAACATGCCCTCAAATGACTTTGGAGGAGAAACGTAGGAAACCATCATGACACAGTAATGTTTATCTCTGTTTATAGCTAAAAACAGATTAATTCTGCCTAAGTTACATACTGACAGGTTCAATACTGAGTCAAATCGTATGCATTCTGTGCTTTAAAAAAAAATCAGTAAAATTAGCTGCATTACAAATTGAGGTTAAAATTACTCAGAAATGATGCAGTCATTTAAGGAAGGTAAAATGACTGAGCAAATACACTAATCCTTTACAAAACATGAGATGTTTCTTTTCAATCTCATATTTCATACAAATGTGTTTTTTTCGACAGAAAACCTATCAGAAACAGAACTACAGCTCTCGCTTTCAAGCAAGAAAAATGAAGTCATTTCATTTTGAAAGAACTGCTTGCTTTTTTTCTGCTAAACATCAGGACGAAAAGCATTCTTCCAAGCACACACATTAATATTGCTGGCTGGATTTCATCTTTGGAATAAGAAAATATATGCCTCAAATATTGTTAAAACAGTGTTCAAAATCACTGAGTGTTATGAAAGGTTAATGTGCATATTGCTTAGTCCAGTGTTTCCCAACCTTGGCAACTTGAAGATATCTGGACTTCAACTCCCAGAATTCCCCAGCCAGCGAATGCTGGCTGGGGAATTCTGGGAGTTGAAGTCCAGATATCTTCAAGTTGCCAAGGTTGGGAAACACTGGCTTAGTCTTTGGGTTTTCTCAGTTGGTTTCAAAGTATCTTGGATTTGACATTCTAATGCTCTTTAAAATGTTTTATCACTAAAATACACATTGCAAGAAAAGGAAACACATAGTTTTTCTTCTACAATTTGCCCATAAAGTGTAAAAGGTAACCAACTGCACTAGAATGGTGTAAAAGGGGGGGGGGGGGACTCATTTTTTCTGCAAGGAAGACCCATCAAGGACTTCTCCCGGTAATTTCAACTGTGCTACCCTTGAGATTAGCAGAATCTTTTAGTAAAAGGCATCTTATAGGAAGCAGTGTGACGAGAATTGCAAATCTTGACACCCAACTCCATCCTTATCACACATTCCTACGGCCAGGATTAGCTACAGATACCCAACTGCCCTCTTTTAGTAAGCTAGAAGTGAAGCCCTGAGTCCTTCGGGAGTTGGGCGGCATATAAGAATAACAAAATAAATAAATAAATAAACCAGGCATGAGACAACAAACACAAATGGATAGCTATTTTCTTGGGTCACATGTCCCGTTGTTCCTAAAAATATGTTGGGGCTCCAAACTTGCCATTTTCAGCTATCATGGTCTTTGGCAATACCAAATTCTGGGAATTGTGGTTCCAGTTTACCTGGATGTGGCCAGACTGGAAAACACCATCCAAGCCAGAGGTCTTCAAACTTGGCAACTTTTAAGACTTGCGGACTTCAACTCCCAGAATTCTCCAGCCAGCTATGCTTAAAGTTGCCAAGTTTGGGGATCCCTGATCCAAGCTGTAGCCAGCTTGTTTAACAAAGCTTGGAAGCCGTTAGCCTGCTATTCTCCCTGGCTAATTCTCCCACGCTCAATTCTTACAGTCCATCAATTTCCCTTCTTCTTCTTCTATCCCCCGATGGCGAGTGGAGCTGAGAGGCTCCCAAATAGACATCAGCAAGATCACAACACTCTCCAAAGGGGGCTGTGTGCTCAATGAGCCAATCAAATCAGGGGCTGTAAAGCAGCAGGGGAATCCTGACAATCACACACAGGCTAATTGCACAGGCATCGTGACTAGTTAAAAAGAATACAAGGAAGACAGAAGACCCCTCTGGAAATGGTCATCGCTGCTTCTTTAATGCAAGGGAGAATGTCAGCTTCAGTGAAGCAAGTTCCTTACGCAATAAGCACACACCAACCGAACTCACCTATCATGCTTGCGTTAACCACGGTTGATTTAACAAGCCCCAGTGTCTAGCTTCACCCATCCAACTAAGCCAACGGCAATCAACTAGACCACGATGGTTTAGCAAGATTTGTCCACTGAGCCGCATCCTAACATGGTATCAGCTTACTCTCTGAATGAACTGAAGCATGGGAGATTTTCAGAGGCATCACTTCGTGTCAAGTCACTCATAAAACTCCACCTGATCATGAGGATAAGGTTACCCTGGAATTAGATAGCTCTTGAGAGCTGGAAAGCAGAGAGGAAACGGAATAAAAAGAACAGCCTTTCTCTCCGCTCCAGTGTCCACTGCTGTTGGAAACCGTGCTTCTTCTAGTGACTTGCAATAGAGATGAGTGACACTCTACGTAACATAATTGTTACTGACTTTCAGCCCAATTAGGGAGATTCTATGGCTTGGGACGAAAAGAAGACACAACTGGGGCCTTTCTTGACATTTATAAGATCATGACTCACAACTCTGGAGGGTCGCCCCAGAGTGGCTCATTCAAAACAGCAGGGACAGCAAGCCACACCAGACAGTAGAAATACAAGGGAGGAATTGCTATATGAAGTAGGTCAGAAAGATCTGTTGCCTCTCCTGGTCTCCATGCAAAGTGGTGACTTGACTCTGTCTAAGAGGAGAGTCAGCTACGCCTCTACACGTTTGATGTAGCATCGGTAAGACCACGGCACCATTGTAAAACTTCTCATAGTCTCAAAGTTGCCAGTTTCAATTAACAAACGGCTTCCTTCCTATTCTCACTTCCTGATGCCACCGTACCACCAGGCAACCCACCCTCTGGAACCAGCTCCCTCCAGATTTAAGAACCATTCATGACCTGGCCACCTTCCGCCGTGCCCTCAAGACGTACTATTTTTATCAAGCCGGGCTGGCGTGAAAAAGTTTTTGGGGTTTTAAGATTTTACCAAATTTTACCAAATTTTAATTATATTGTCTTAAATCAGGGCCACATCTAATATTTTCTTTTAAATGTATATATATTTTAATGTTTAATGTTATATTTTAATGTTTGTATTTTTACTTGGCTGTTCACCGCCCTGAGTCCCCGGAGAAGGGCGGTATATAAATTTAACTATAAATAAATAAATAAATCATCTACGAAGGTTATGGAAGAAACTATCCAAAGAACAATATCTTACCTAAGGCAACGGGTGTTTAGGGGCTGATTGCTCTTCAGTCCACTTAATAAATACTCAATATCATCCGTGAACTCTTGGTTTTCTCCAAATTCTACCACATCATTGAAGTGTTTCACGTGTTGTACGACAGTGTATAACTGGGAAACAAGCAAACAATATGTGATCGGAAATGAAATGGCTGGTTGAATTTGCTCATTTTAAAAAGAGGTTTCTCGACTGGATATGCCTCAGATGTTTACCTTAAAAAAAGTGTATTATGGAAAAACAGGATGTGAGTTGTTCCACTTACTTCTTTGTCTTCTTTCCTACATTTCAAGGCAGTTACTATCTCCTGATAGGGCTGAGTTGGTAGAGTCACAGTTTTTATCACTTTGGGAGGTGGTGCTGGAGCTTTGAATACCCCATCGTCTTTAGGAACTGCCTCTTTTGAAGACCTTGCCTGTTAATTGAAAACATGGGTGTTCAAGTACAAGATGGGAAATGTTTCTTCCTTCCACAAGACTTCAGAAGATGTAAGACCAACCCCTTCGAAGAGGCCAACGCAACATAAACGAGATGATGCTATGTTTTAAAACTGTTTATTCTGAAAGGTTCTAGTGAGCAACTGAAACAAATGTACATTCCTTCCCATCCAAAGTAATGAAGTCATTTACCAAATTTTTTGGAGTATAAGACGCACCTCCCACCCCCGCATAAAAGTGGGTGAAAATTTAGGTGTGTCTTTTAGACCGAATATGGACGTTTTGGCCTCCTGAACCCTCTGCGCATCGTGTTTTCGCCCTCCCTAGCCCCCAGAAGCACTCTGCAGTGCTCCGCACAGCCCGTTTTTGGCAAAAACGGGCCCATTATTGGGCTCCAAAGCCCTCAATGCGTCTCATTTTCACCCCCATGTCCCCAGAAGCACTCTGTAGGCCAAAAACGGGCACATTTTTAGCAAAAACAGGCTGTGCGGAACACCACAGAGTGCTTCTGGGGGCTGGAGAGGGCGAAAACACGATGCGTGGAGGCCAAAAACTATTTTTTTGTTGTTTTCCTCCTGTAAATTTAGGTGCGTCTTATAGTCCGAAAAATATGGTATGTCTCAAATTCACCATTCTATATATCTCAACTCAGAAGAAAGTCCCAGCCCAATGGTTCCAAACTGTCTAAGAAACCTACCAATCTTTCAAAAAGAAATTATATTCTTTTTGCACTTTAATTCTTATTTTTGGCCTTCAGCTTCTCTTAAATTGGGGGGGGGGGTGTAAAATTAATGTTTTATTCCAGTATTATTCCACAATTTATTTATGCTTTAATACAATATTAGCAATTTTATGCTAAGCTGAGGAATTCTCAGAGTTGAAGTCCACGCGTCTTAAAATTGCCGAGGTTTAAATCCTGCTTTAAGAGATATTCCAATATTAATCCTGAATAAATATTTTCTTCAGTTTGACAATTTATTGAAGAATTTTATATGGGAGGAGAGACCACTAAGGATTTCATTGGTTCAGATTTATATTTTGAGGATGTTGGTTTTATTTAGCAGATTTTCAAAAATATTACTGGGCTTACCTTTGGCCATATTTCTGTAGAATGAAAATTTAATAGAAAATAATCTATTCTCAGCTTCATTGGAAGGTTTTTATTTATCTCTAATAGGGTCTTAGAAAATCCTCTGGTCAATGTATAATAAAAAGGTGATTCATTTTGGGACAAACACATTTAAGCTCTGTTGGGTTGCAGATTGGATTTTGATATCACAGGTCATAAATATTTTACACTATGGAAGAATTCTTTAAAAATTGGCAGCAGAACATTGTATTGGAAACTGTGAGAGGAGTCAGGAATAGTTAGTTTAAATCAATTATTTGGATGGATAGGCACTGAGCAGCATTTTTTCTTGCTGATAGGTATTACAAAAGGGGTGTATACAGATTTGCTTCACAGAGTTATGATTTTAAAATTTGTGACTGGCACAAATTGCTCCAGGTGGAAAACCTATTAAAAAATATCAAAAAGGAGATATACTTGAAATACATGTTATAACTGGAAGGAAAGAGTTTAGCTACCCTTTTTATTCTAAGAGACCAAGTAATGTTATGTTAAAAAAACAATCTGAAAAACAATATTTTACATTTTCTGTGGGGAAGGGACTTTTTTTATGAGTAACCAATATTAATTTACCACAGAGAAGAGATCTATTCCTTTGTTTCCTACAGGAATTCCTTTGACTTCACTTTTTTTTTTAAATCATGCCCTTGCCCAAATTTTCTGCAATTTAGGTAGAGGGTAGCATTCAACATGGATTACGACCCACTTTTTCCTTTGGTTTTGGCTAACCTTTTCTTGCTGTTCTATTGAGTTTTGTTCCTATGCAATCCAGCCAACCAAGGACATTTTGAGTGGGTTTGTTTCATTCCAAACTTGAATCAAAGCACATTTTCTGCTTTGTGTGCCTTCCTATCTGATCCAAAAATGCTCTTCCTCAGAATGACTGGAATATTTATAAAACTTGACATGGCAATAGGATAAACAAAGTTGCATGATGCTTAATCCCCTTCCCTTTTATGGAGCAAGAATATTTGAAATTTATTTAAATATGTCACGGTGTGATTATTGCCTGTTACATGTATATGCAGGGAGATGCATCCCTATTCAATATAATGGTTTATTCCTGAGCACGTGATTGATATGTTCTTGTACGCATGTGTGCATTCCTTTCTCCGCTCTACCCTTCTTGCTATGTCTTCCATTGAGAGAAGACGCACATTTATATTAGAGATGCAAACAAATGAGGATTTATTGTTTTTGTACCGAAATAAATATCTTTACTTAGACTTTTAACTGCGGTTTCATTTCTAATGTCTGATGTCCGGGAAAAGATCAAACATCTCCTCTGAGATTAATTCTCACATCTGTCAAAATACATAGTTCATGTGAAGGGCAGTTCATGCTGGCTGGGGAATTCTGGGAATTGAAGTCCACCATTTTCAAGTTGCAAGATTGGGAAACACTGATTTAAATCAAATCACATAACCAAGGCAGATACAAAAACATATAAAGGAATGTTTAGGTCCAACTATACAGTAAGATACAAAACAGGAGAAGCTAATAAGCAAAGGTCAACTGACATTTTGTACAACCTAGAAAAATCATTCAAGAGAAAAAAACTTCGAACCTAAGATATTATGGTTTCTAATGAAATTCCAAGGCCATTATCCCTCTCTTTCCTCCCAAAATATTTATGGCACAAGTCTGACCATTTTTAAGTGAGTCTCCAATGTTGTGGTGTCAGAAATTCTGTTCCAGAACTTAACTGCTAGAATCGGCAACTGTGGTTCAGAATATTTCTTTCTACTGGTGAATGTAGGAGGAGCCGAGGTGGCGCAGCGGTTAGAGTGGGGTACTGCAAGCCATTTTAGCTGACTGTGATCCGCAGGTCAGCGGTTCAAATCTCACCGGCTCAAGGTTGACTCAGCCTTCCATCCTTCTGAGGTAGGTAAAATGAGGACCCAGATTGTTGGGGGCAATGTAAATATACATTGCTTACTGGTGTAAACCGCTTAGAGAGTGCTTGCACTGTGAGGCGGTATATAAATGTCACTAATAAATAATAAATAAATAAATAATGTGTGTGAGCTCAACCTTTTTCAAGGTTAATTTTTCAAGAAAGGTGGTATAAAAATATCACACTCACTGGAACGTTGGGATTTTTCAGCACTTGTGCTGGAAGAACCTCAGATTCTGGATGATTCCAATGTCTAGCATTGTACACAGCTTTTGTTGGTGACTGAAAATTAAAACAGAACATTAATTTCAGAAAGGTACCCAGTTTGTTCTTCAGAAATACCAAGTGTTAAAGGTGCCGGTTAATAGGAGATTTTATAAGAGTTTCTTTTCTCAAAATATTCTAATATACTTTTAGAATATTATATTAATTAATTTTATTTATTTGCAATTCTAATAGGCCGCCCTACTCCCTGGGGACTCAGGGCGGCGTACAACATATATAAGAACAGCAGTATACTATAAAAAATACAAATAAAAACAACAACAATAAAAAAATAGTGATTAAAAGGATAAAACAACACAAGCAACAGTCGCAATCACCCCGCCTGCAGGAAGAGCCATGTCTTAATGGCTTTCCGGAAGGCCAGCAAGGTGGGAATGGTTCGGATCTCTGGGGGGAGTTGGTTCCAGAGAGCCGGAGCTCCCACAGAGAAGGCCCTCCCCCTAGGACCCGCCAACCGACATTGTTTGGTTGAAGGGACCTGGAGGAGGCCGACTCTGTGGGACCTAACTGGTTGTAGGGATGTATGAGGTAGGATACAATTATATTATATTATTTCTATTACTTGAAATATTCCCTTAAAAACATTTTCTATATTTTAATTTTAAGTTGTAAAGATAATCCTCCAATATCAAAACTGAAATCCCATTTCATTGCTTCAAATTCCGAGAATATGTCACTGGTTTTGTAAATTTTAATGAAAAAGGAAGGAAAGAATTTTTTCAAAATTATTCCGAAAGGGAGTAAATCTTGAAAACAATTTTAAAAAGTCCCACATATCTTATACCTTTAGGTCAGTGGTTCCCAACCTTTTTGTGATCGGGTACCACTTGGAGGTCCCGTACAGTCTCTGGTTCCAGAGAAACTAAATTCGATCAGATATCACTTTATTTCCATAATTGTACCGTTCCTTTTTTGGCCCCGCGCATCCAGCAACTGGATTCTCGGGCCGCTGGGACCAGGTGGGTGGCGTGTGGCAACAGTTGGAAATCGTTGCCAGATTATCTTGTGTTAGGCAGTAAACATTTTTGTGAAGTAAAAAATAACTAACTAAAAATCATTCATGACCCCGAAAGTGTTCACGTACCACCTGGAAGGCCCTCGCGTACCACACGTACCACAGGTTGGGAACCACTGCTTTAGGTTAATATAACAAGCCGTGACACAGTATATGAGAACCACAAAATCGTTTAGTTGTCAAGTCCTTGTATTAATTAAATATGCCTAATTAAATATCCAGTTGTTAAGCAACTATATAGTATTGCACAGATTAAACAAAACTTCCAAACACCTATAATGTCATGTACACTTGGCAACCGGCCAAGGTTGTCAACCATCAGACCATCCCATGGTCATGTGATCAGATTTGATCAGCTTGTCAGCTTCCCACAAGCAAAGTCAGTGGGAGAGCTGGCAGGTGGTTAGAAGACATAGTCATGTGAAGGCCTTACTTAACAACTGAAACTGGGAACCGCCAGGACTATCGTTGCTAAGTAGCACGGTCACCCAACATCATGCTTTATGACTGCACTGCTTAGTGATAGAATTCTGGTCCCAATTACCATTTTTAAGTAAGGACATTTGCGACATACTATGAACTGCAGGTAGAGTTGTTCACGGTTATTATTGTATTTTTTATGGGCATATGCGCATGGAATGGTTAAAGAGACTCAACTATGTCTTAAAACTACCTCTGAAAAGGCAATCAACTTATGAAGCTGATTTTAACATTCCTACTTACCCTCTTTGGTCCACTAAATATTTTTCGTGTGTTTTCTTTAGACTTATCGCCTTGTGAATTGGTAGATTTCTTATTGCTTTCCAGAACACTGGATGAATCTTCGGCAAAATCCATCAGCTCTACAAGAATAAAGGTTATATGGTTAACAAAGAACAAATCTCATTTTTTTTTTTAAAAAAAGGAGTCTGTTTCAAAGGTGAAATGGTTAAACATAGACTAAGAGCATCTGCTTGAAAAAGCAGCAGTACTTTTGAGAGGAGGGTGCTAAATAAAAATTTAAAAAGTGGCAGCAAAATTTACCTATTTTATCTCCAGGAAAACGTACAGCCACCTTCTTTTGACTTAAAACCACAGTAGCTTCAGGCTCTTCTATATTTTAAAAGAGGAACAGAGGACTCCGGATTACAACTATGGTTGTGTATGTAACATTCCCCACAACGATAAAAATAAAAAGGGGAGGAAAGATTGTGAAAATGAGTCACGTGAAAAGGATCCACTGAGTGAGGGTTGGAGCAGGGATACATGAAATTACAACCGAGGAGGAAATAAACTACTCCATCTTATTTATTTATTTTTAAAGAAAGCTGGAACCCTTCTTTTGAAGTAGCAGGGTGTTTGGGGAGGCTGACAGGAACTTCACAAATCAGCCTACTAAGGAAAAAAAAGCCTCAAATGCAGGCTAAGTAAAATGCTAGCTAATCGCCAATGTCCATGCCGCCAACAGCAGCGCTATAAAGCAATTTTCAGCTTCTAATAGCAGAAAGCATCTTAATTTAGCATTAGCCAAATGGTGAGTGCCGTTAACATCAGCTTCAGGATGGCTTCATGGACATAAAATCTGAACTCATTAAGGCACAACACCGTAGAACTGTCACCATATGCATGACTACATACAAGCAGCAGAACTGTTTCAACATCTATCTACCTGCAAAAGCTTATATATTTAGAGAAAGGCTCTTTCCTCAATGGGTAAAAAGCTCCGAATATCCAATGTCTATAACTTACGAATCAATAAAATAACTGGAATTCTATGGAAGCAAAAGGCAATCATAAAATAACAACATAAAACTTAAAAATGAACAAGAAAATAGTCTCAAAACCCCAGTGAAAACATACTGATGAACTGAAATTATGTACTCCCATTCCATATAATAACATTGATTTAATAATTACTACATAGGAAGGGGTTTAACTGCAACCCCCCCCCTTCAAATATAGATGAGGATTTGAAGCAGTAGCCACAAAGATGTATCGATAAGTATTTTTACCTCCCTATAGAAACTTGACCCTTCTTTAATATTTAATTGTATTTTGATTGTACAACTTTTTAAAAGGCATGTGCCTCTTAATAACTTCCATCCTTTCCCAAAACCCACTTTGCATGCAGGAAATTAGAAACAGGAACGATGTGTTTGCTAAAATGTTTTAACTTGAAAACAGCCTTACCAAGAAAGGATCACAAGGCTGGGATTTGAGTTCACCCCACACAGGACCCTCCCAACTCTCTTGCCGTGAATTCAGAAGTATGGTTCTGATATGGAAGGGCAAATATCATTTCTAGGCAACCCTTCCATTTGGAGGTTTCAAGATTAAGAGGGGTATATCTCTTTAAGAGTAAAAATTATGATACACACGTCCAAATACAGCTTTTATCTGTATAGTGTCTGACATTTGATAACCAATAAATTAAAGCAGTCAGAAGAGAACAAAAACCAGAATGTTAGGCTAATTACTAGACATCGTTCAAAACTATAGAATTATAAATATATTTATACCCAATGCATGGATCCATTACTAACAGACAGACCCTTCCTTGTAAATAAAGAAAAAGGCTACCACTTACAAAAACATATTTTATAAACTATTTGTAATACGAAAGCACAATTACCGTATTTTTCGGAGTATAAGACGCACCTTTTTCCTCCCTAAAAGTGGCTGAAATTTGGGTGCGTCTTATACTTTGAATGTAGCTTTTTTTTTCCAGCCCTAACTAGGTGCTAACAGATCTTCCCAGCTCTTACCTTGCAGGCTTTTTCATTGTTACTCTCTCCAAAGAATGGTTTTCCAGCCCTAAGTCTTTGCAGAATTTTTTTTCATTGCTCTACTTGCTCCGAATAAGTTTTTTTCTAGCCCTAACCAGGTGCTAACTATCTTCCCAGCTCTTACCGGCTTGCAGGCTCTTTCATTGTTACTCTCTCAGAAGAAGGTTTTTTTAAGTCCTAACCAGAGGATAAAATAATGTGCTGAAGCTGCTCCAAATAAGTTTTTTTCTAGCCCTAACCAGGTGCTAACGATCTTCCCAGCTCTTACTGGCTTGCAGGCTCTTTCATTGTTACTCTCTCAGAAGAAGGTTTTTTTAAGTCCTAACCAGGGGGTAAAATAATGTGCTGAAGCTGACCAGACTAAGGACGCTAGCCAGATGAATACTTGGTAGGCAGATTGTTTTCCCCTATTTTCCTCCCCAGAAACTAAGGTGCGTCTTATACTCCGGTGCGTCTTATACTCCGAAAAATACGGTACGTTGAACAGCAAAGCAATATGTAAGCATTCACTTACAAAGTGCGAACTTCTGAGCCAGGTACTTCAAAAGGATTCCTTTTTTAGCAAATGTGATAACATCCCATTCATCCAAAGCAATATCTGAATACCCTTAGGCAAAGCAAGTACGGTACAGTTAAACCTTAAGAGTCCCTCCCCATTAGTAAAAATGCAAATCCTGGCCCAACACACAAGGTGTGAAAGTCCTCTGCTCTGAGAATCCAGATTAGTGTTTCCACAGAGCCCTTTCTGTTTAAACTAACTCATATTGCCCCTCATAAATCCTATCCTAGATAAAGAGGTTTCCAGATGTCTGGCGCCAGGATATGTGTTGTAAACGTCAGTTGATAATCAAATTAGAGACCCCCCCTTCTCTCTCTGAATGGCAGAACCACTCTTTGGGGTTCTGACACAGTATTTGTTTTGAAAGCAATTCCTGTGTTAAATAATAGAAAAAGCCAACCAAGAAGGCAATTAGATGGATGTTTTTTTTGGGGGGGGGGGGGAGAGAATCCAACCACAGTAATTTGACAGTGTCACCAAGAGCGAGCGGGATATTGTACTAGATTCTTCTTCACTGGATATGTTCAAACGGAAGCTGGACATTTAAAAAAAAAATAAAGGTAATATGCATAAAGAAGCAAAGTGGGGAACAAACATAATAGGGGAGGAGATGGAAGCAAACAAACGAGAGAGAATGCATGTAATAAATAATTAAACAATATAAATTAAAGTGATAAATGAACAGATTAAAGAGAAGGAGATTGTTGCAAATATCAAGCATCATCGGTCTCAGGAGGGTGAAATATGTAACCAAACTATTCAAATGGCCCAAGCATATAATTCAATGCCACCACCTTCTAACAACAACAATGGGCAGCATTTTGTCCACCTTTTCTTTTCTCCAAACATTAACAAGGGTTGAGCTGAAACAGAAAGAACAAATCTGTTTCCCAAGATGAAGAAAACTTGTTGGTGATGATACACAGAATTTGTTTCAACCCGTATTTCAAAAGACGAATTTTCCCATGGCCTACTCAGAAAGCCTCACTTGGTTCCAGCATAGAGCAAAAAAAAAAAAAACATGGAATCATAGTTTTGAGTACTGCAGAGAAGGATAAAAAGTCTTAGCTCCAAATTATTTATTACACTCCAACTAGCACAGGAGGGCTTATGGACACAGATGGCTATTTTTTGGTCTTGTCGTCATCAAATGATCAAGACTGAAATGAGATTCCTAAATATTTGCAAACCTCAAGCAAGAGACTGCTGATTTCCCAAATAGGCGGCAGTTGGTAAGACAGGGAATAAGACTACCTTCACTTAGTGGAATTAAGTTGCAACTGACTAATACAGCAACATGTTGCTTGCAGTCTGAAGCCTCCGACAATCACTAATCTAGAATGACAGCAGTGTCAACACAAAGAGGCATGGAAGGGGATTATGCTCTGGGGTAGAGCCTGTATCACGCAATTCATATAAATATTTAATAAAAAAGTGGGGACTCCTCTTTAAAGTGGGAATAAATAGAGAAAGACTTCCACTCATAGCACCTATAGTTGTTAAGTATTTTTGTAGAATATAATATAGCCGGGAGGGAATATGTATGTATGTATGTATGTATGTATGTATGTATGTATGTATGTATGTATGTATGTATGTATATATATATATATATATATATATATATATATATATATATGTGTGTGTGTGTGTGTGTGTGTGTGTGTGTGTGTGTGTGTGTGTGTGTGTGTGTGTGTGTATGTGTATAACATTTTTTGCTGATAAATGAAAATAAAGGGAGACTATTATAGATCTATTTCGAGCTATTTTGCTCTCGTCAGATAGCCATACCCTTAGTGGGATTTGAACCTGGGCAGTCTGCTTGTAAGGCAGCAGTTTTAACCTATAGGCCAGGTTCTCTTCCCTATCAGTTCTTCACCAGGAAAGGGTTATATATGTTTTTTCTGCAGAGTCTGTTTCCTTCCATACACCAGGATGACTCGACAAAAAATATATCTATATCTATATCTATATCTATATCTATATCTATATCTATATCTATATCTATCTATCTATCTATCTATCTATCTATCTATCTATCTATCTATCTATCTATCTATACACACACACACATACACACATTTTGTTGCCTGTTTCTTTCACACTTCTCTGGAGGAACTGATAGCATCTGTTGTGAATGCCCTTAATTAGATTCCTGCATGAAGCCTACTGGCTGGGGAATTCTGGGAATAGAAGTCCACATATCTTTTAGTTGCTAAGTTTGAAAAACACTAGTTCAAATGAATATCTTCATTTCTATTACTTCGTGGTAGTTCCTTCCATGGATAAGTAGCAGTTTAATAAGATATTCTATAGCCATTTGAACGGTAAGCTCTCACAGCCAACCCTCCTCTATCCTCATTGAAAAACAAACCACTTTCTAATGCAACTTTGTGTTTTAATTTTTGGTTTTTGCGATTGCCTTTTTTAATGTACGCTGTCCAGGATCTCAAATCATTATAAATATGACGCATAATTAAGTAAATAAAATGTATGAACTGACCAAAGACTCTAAACACAATTTTCATTGAAGAAATCCAACCATCTCAATAGTATGAGATCATAAAACATTATTTATTCAGGCACATTACCAAGGGCTATCTTACTGCAATTAAGATTCTTTCTAGTTCTTTTTAAGCTAATTTAGAGACCCAATTAAGTATCAGAGGAGTTTCTTTTGAAATATATGCAAAGCAGAGAAATTATCTTTGTAATGGAGAATTCTGTAATTAAAAAAATATATTTATTTTTAACTGAAGAATTTCTTTACTGCCTAGTTCAAATGTAATTCTCTCCTACTCTGTGATTAAATCATTTATACCATGACAAAATCATCCTTTATTTAGAATCTTTAAACATTAACCAGTCTATCTTATTATTGACACAGTCCAATCATTTTTACTGAAATAGTTTCACTTCCTTGATAAGTTGATAGATGTGTCTTTTTTTGTAGATCGTGCATCTTTTCAGTAGATGAAATAAATGTACAACATGTACTTCTAATTATTTAACAAGCAATTCATTGTATCACTTTAACAAATGGTCACAAATAAAGACTCTGGAATCAAATATATGCTACCTGCTATTGCTTAAACCCATTAATCACCTTTATAAATCCAAGTTACTTCTCTCTATCAAACATCAAGCTATATAAAAATGCAGGATGGATAATCAAGGCTTTGTTAGAAATTTCAGCTTGTTTTAGTTTCCTATTACCTGAATCACTTCAACACTTACATTGAATCCAAGGATGCTTTGAGTTTACTATTCCTTTTTCGATATACCTTTGTGATGGAAGATTTCTAAAATAATATAATTCTGCATATTCAAAATTAGTGTCATTCTACACTTTAACATTAGGCACGTTAGAATAGAAAAGTGTTTCTAAGGATCCAGATATTCAGTTTTTCTACAAAGTTTGATTTCCAGAGGTGGATAAACACAGGCAGCTGAAAATCTGCTCATCTATTTTTGAGACATCTTGATATATCAAAATCTCAATGTTATTTATTAGGATATATAATTATAATCCAATTAGCGTCAAGAAGCAGAAACTTTTAAAAACAAACAAATTAGTCTATTGGCCCATGGGGAGCAAATGTCACCTTACAAGGTTGACTCTGCTAAAGTAGATTAGATTTATATTATAATTTAACACAGTATTCAGACTCTCTCAATTTAATGATAAAACTCACACTTTAAAATTACTAATCAGGAAAATTCAGTTCATCTGTGTTCAGTAGTAATTTATTCTCCGGATTTTCATCAAAAAAATACAGATTAAAAATTTGCTGCTTATTCTCAGCATAAGTAAATTAAAGTTTAATGAGTTAGTTCCCTCTACCTGAGTGGGCAAAACCACGTGAGTTAAACATCCAGGGAGATGCTGGCTTACCTGAATTGGAACTTGACTGGCTATCCTGGGAATAGCTCTCGTTTCCATCCGAAGTGGATTGTTGCGAAGAAGCGGCGACTGTGGCTTGGCTTCTTTTTTTATTGACTTTCCGCTCCAACAGTCGCTCTTCGTCATCATCCTCGCTTTCGCTTAAGTCATCAAAACCAAAGTATTTAATTTTGTAATTGGAGCTCCCAGAGGTTCTGGACCCGCCTTCGCCACCCCCGCCTTCGTCGTTGTCGTCGAAGCCAAAAAATTCTAATTTGACGTCTTTCTTGGATTTGGTATTGCTAGGTCGGAATCGAGTTGTCGTCTTGGCTGTAGCGATGTCGGCTTTCTTCCGCAGACGGCCCGCTTCCCCCAGGTCAGTGGGCGCGGCTGTGGCGAATTCATCCATGCGGTCCATGGTGTCTTGTATGGTGACGTTGCAAACCGATAAGCAGGATGGATGGAGAACAGTGTAGTCTCTAGTCCTTCCTGTGCCTTTAAAACTGGTCCCACTACTTAGAGCAACCTTTCTTACGGGATTCACACCATCTGCATTTGAATCACTGTTTGCTTTGGCTAGAGGTTGAAGAGTGCCATCCAGCAGCTTATCAAAATTTGACATTCCCTGCAATTTTGTTTTGCTTGATCTACAGTATGTCCGACAGTTACTCGGCCTGAGAACAGTTTGCATCAGTTCTTCGTTAATGGCTTCCTTTGGACTCTCCATTTCTTCCTTGAGAAGCTCTTCATCCTTGTGTTTTATCTCTGAAAGTGGATCGTCATCAAATCCTAACATATATTCTCCTCTTTGGGCATCCTCGTTCTCATCTTCCCAATCATATAAGCCAGTTATTAGTGATCCTTTCGTATGGGATACGTCTGAGGGAGAGTCTCTGTTGGCAATATGGCAATCCCAAGAGTCATGCGATTCCTTGAGTTCAATGTTGTATCCAGAAATTGCTGCTATTTGAGCGTTAATGCTATTGTCTTCAGCATTCTTGTAGAAGAAATGGCTGTTCTCATTGTCCTCGGGATAATTCAGTGCAGTATCTAGAAAATAAAAACCAGTGAAAGAAATATATATACCTGGCACTACAAATCGAAGTGAGTTTAACAGCATTTTTCATCAACAGATTATAAAAGCAGATGTTTTTGTAAATAACATCTTCCCTATTTTGGCATATTTGATTTAAATACTATACTCAGTGATGGCGAACCTTTTTTGGTTTACGTGCCAAAAGGGGGGGGAATGCGGGGGATCACGTGTGTGCATGCCCACACTCATAATTCCATGCACCCCCGCACATGCACGCATGACCCCCCTGCTCCCAGCATGCAATGGCACGCCCATTTTTCACTCTCCCCAGGCTCCAGAGCCTTTCTAAGAGCCTGGGGAGGGCGAAAACGGCCTTCCCCGCCCCCTCTGGAGGCTGGAAATAGCCTGTTTCTCGACTCCCAGTGGGCCCAGAAGGCCTGAAAATCAGCCGGCTGGTGCACACATGCACGCCGGACCTGAGCTCGCGTGCCCACCGATATGGCTCCGCGTGCCACTTGTGGCACCCGTGCCATAGGTTCGCCATCACGGCTATACATCTTGCTTACAGCGTTTTCCGTAAACAAGATAATAACTGAAGGAAACAGTTGCATTGAGGAAGAAAAACACTTTTCTTGACTCAGCCTTCCATCCTTCCGAGGTGGGTAAAATGAGGACCCAGATTGTTGGGGGCAATATGCTGATTCTGTAAACCACTTACAGAGGGCTGTAAAGCACTGTAAAGCAGTATATAAGTCTAAGTGCTATTGCTTCTGCCCAAGGAAGAGGGAAATTTTGGGGAAAATACCTCAATAAAATGACATTTTCTAACCATTATGTACAAGAGCCAGCAAAGGTTCATGTTGCACTGGGAACAGAGGCCACTCAATAACCCCCTCTCAGTTCAGCCTACCACGCAGGATAGTGTTTGAGGGAGACTGAGACGCTGCTCTTAGGTATTAGCAGTGTTCCAATATTTGAGGGGCTGCCACAAGGAAGGGGGGGGCAACCCCTCCAAAGCACCCGAAGACAGGTGCGCCTGAAGATACTCCAAAGTGCCCGAAGACAGGACAAGCAGCAATGGGTGGAAACTAATCAAGGAGAGAAAAAAAACCTAGAAGTAAGGAGAAATTTCCTGACAGTGAGAACAATCACTGGAACACTTGCAGAAGTTGTGGGTGCTTCATCACTGGAGGCTTTTAAGAAGAAAATGGACAACTATTTGTCGAGAATGGTAGAGGATCTCCTGTTTGAGCAGGGAGTGGACTAAAAGACCTCCAACTCTGTTATTCTGTTATATAAGTACATACCACATAAAAGTACTGCTATTAACAATGTATATTTGTTAGCCATTTCAGATCTTACTGAAAGCAACACAGGTACTAGTAGACTTACGACCGTAATTGAGCCCGGAATTACGGATGTAAGTTGTGGTGGTCATTAAGTAGGTCACCATGGGACTGTGACTTGATTTTACAAACCTTTTTACAACCTGAGTGACTGGCCCAAATCACCCAGCCAGCTTTCCTGCCTAAGGTGGGACTAGAATTCACAGTCTCCTGGTTTCTAGCCTGGTGTCTTAACCACTAGGACCAAAGTGGCTCTCATATGTTGTGATATATTGAAATCTAAGAGCTATTTTATCCATTCTCTTATTCCTAAGATTAATTACCGTATTTTTCGGAGTATAAGACACACCTTTTTACCCCCCCAAAATAAGGTGAAAACTTGGGTGCGTCTTATACACCAAATGCAGCCCCACCCACCCCCACCCTTTGGCCTCTGTCTTCCAGCAATTTACCTGCTTGCAGCAAAGAGGGAAGAGCCTGTAAAGCCAAGCAAGTCAGTAGCAGTTTTTCGACCTACAGCTGATTAGGTTTGCCACGTGGGAAAATGAAAGTGAAACAAGCTGCAAAGAGGCAAATAGCTGGGAGAGACACGCAGATTTTTATTTTCTGCTGGATGCAAGGGGGTAAGTGAATAACTATAAATGTCTGTAGAATGTTCAAATTATTAGACTTATTTTTTAAAGACTGCTTTATTATTGTTCTAGCCAGGGGTCTCCAACCTTGGCAATTTTAAGACTTGTGGACTTCAACTCCCAAAATTCCACAGCCAGCTTTGCTAACTTTGCTGGCTGTGGAATTCTGGGAGTTGAAGTCCACAAGTCTTAAAGTTGCCAAGGTTGGAGACCTCTAGACAACTTAACAAAATAAAGAAGCTTTTTAAAATAAATGCTTGCTCTGAAGAGGCCCAGTGCTATTGTATCTTCTTTTAAATAATAGAGAATAATGTATACTTCCAGAAATTTTAATTAATTTTAACAGCTCCGTACAAGTATAGTCTGAAATGTAACAGTGTCCTGTTTAGTATTAGAGTTAAATCCTGACTTACCTTGGAGTAGATCTATTTAAATAATTGGGAGGAGTTAGTGTGACTACATTTAAGAAAACTTTCTGGCATAATGTACATTTCTCCAATTCTTTGCTATTTCTATGGGTCAGGCACACATGCACAGAAATACACAGCAAACAGTGTATATCATCTGTGCTGTTTGCTGTTTGGCAAATTGCTTGGAGGCAGAGGCCTTTTTTCCTTGTTTTCCTCCCCCAAAACTAAGGTGTGTCTTATACTCCGGTGCATCTTATACTCCGAAAAATACGGTAATTGTAAGTAGTCCTCGACTTACAGCAGTTCATTTAGTGACTGTTCAAAGTTGTGTCACCGGAAAAGGTGACCTATGACCATTTTTCACACTTACGACCGTTGCAGCATTCCCCCATGGCCACCGTGATCAAAATTCAGATGCTTGGCAACTGACTGGTATTTATTTTATTTATTTAGTGCTCTTATATGCCGCCCTACTCCCTAGGGACTCAGGGCGGCGTACAACATTTTAAAGAACAACTAAACAAAATACTTTTAAAAAGTTTAAAATACATTTAAGGGAAACGAACAAGGCATACATACATGGGGGGGGGACCAGAATGAAAATTGTCTCAACACCCCGCCTGCAGGAAGAGCCATGTCTTCACGGCTTTTCGGAAGGCCAACAAGGTGGGGACAATTTGTGACAGTTGCAGTGTCCAGGGGTCATGTGATCAGCCATTGCAACCTTCTGACCAAGCAAAGTCAATGGGGGAAACCAGTTTCGCTTGCTAATTTACCAACCGCAGTGATCCACTTAACAACTGTGGCAAGGAAGTCATAAAATGGGACAAAACACACTTAGCAGCATACATTTGGGGCTCAACTGTGGTCGTAAGTTGGGACTACCTGTACTGTACAGCTAAAAGAGTTCTCAGGGTGATGGACCACAAAACCACAATTGACACATTGGGAAATACTTAGAAGGGGAGACTCTTGTATGAGCAGAAATGCCTTCTATTCGTATACATACAGCTAAATTTAAGTAATTGTCATTTTTTGAGAGCCAGTAGCAACAGACATTTTTTCTTCCATTTCACAAGGTTTCCTTTTGAATGACAGGGAAACTAAGAACGATATGTGAGTCATTTCAAGAACGGGTAAAAACTAGGAGCAACTCTTACTTGTATAAATATTAGCTCTGAAATCATTTGCAAATTAGAATTTCTACTCCATTCAAACAACAGGGAGTGAGATAGAGAATCACGAATGGAGCAAGCACAGATATTTATATATTGCTGGCTCTTATTTCTCCCCCCCCAAAAAATGTTTTCTATTAGGGCTGCATAGGGCAGTGTTTCTCAACCTTGGCAGTTTGAAGATGTGTGGACTTCAACTCCCAGAATTCCACAGCCAGCAACGCTGGCTGGGGAATTCTGGGAGTTGAAGTCCACACATCTTCAAACTGCCAAGGTTGAGAAACACTGGCATAGGGCCTCTGTGGCTTTGCAATGCTCAGGAGTATGTACAGTATGTTGTGCTTGCCAGCAACTAGTCAGCAAGCCCATCTTTTCCTCACATTATTGCGATAGTCACAGAAGGCCTTCATGCGATGTCGGAGAAAGAGGCAGCGTGTATATGCCCGCACTCCTAAATACAAAGTGCTGCAACATCCCTATTTATCACCGCATTTCTCCTGTCCTCTTTCTGATGATATGTAGGTTTTGAGAAAATATTTAACTATTTAATCATTTGTTGAAAGGGATCACTTAAAAGCAGCTAGCAGAAAAAGGCTACCAATTGTAACGTTTTATTTAAGGAAGACGACTTCCCCAAAACATCCTTTTTAAAGCCCTTTTGAAACAACGCATCCCATGTATTAATATGATTTCAATAGGATTAATGATTAATATGACCTCAATGGAGCCTGCTTGTAAGTGGGTACAACTACTATGAGCTAAACTACCTATCTAAACTAATGGACTTGCCTAAAGTTTATTCCAGAGGTCTTCAAACTTGGCAACTTTAAGACTTGTGGACTTTAACTCCCAGAATTCTGAAAGTTGAAGTCCACAAGTCTTAAAGTTGCCAAGTTTGAAGACCTCTGGTTTATTCTATTTCAAATATACACACCATCAGGTCTTCCCATTAATGGCACTCATGGGAAATAGTTTGATTTGCAGGTTCTTAAGAGCTTGATCCAAGCATTCCTTGTAGAATCTACATCAGTGGTTCCCAACCTTTTTTTGGCCATGCCTCACCTAAGCATCTCTAAAATCCTGATGCCCCCCTCCCCCATGACATAAAATTCTTACTATTCAAAAAGTGAACTCCTACTCACACAGAGGAAGCCTAAAAGGCCATTAACTTGGTTTAAACAAGGTTCCCGTTGCCATTAAAAATCAAATTGCTCCCCTCTGGGGCATGGGCCCCTCTTTGGGAGCCAGTGATCTACATGTTCTGCAAAGGGACAAAGATAAGCCTTGACTGCTCCCCTTTCATGCCTCTTATCTTGGTATGCCATTTATATCATTTCACTATAGCTGGGCCTGGAGGACACAAGCTTGACAATAATGTAAGGTTGGGAATCCTGAATCAAGAAAATGATAAATGTAATCTTGGTTTCCATTCCTATAGAAGTCAATTTTAAGAATGCAATAGTCTGGATCATATGTAGCAACAGCATATTCAGAATCAGGTTGCCTTTGTATGCTCTTCCTTCAGTTTCACTTATTCTTTCTGAGACACAGTGACCTGAACTGCATAACAAAATGGCAGCTGTATTTTTATTTCCAGTTCCTTTTCTAATGATCCTCACCATGCAATTTCCTTTTTTAAAAAAAGACAACAGCCACACAATGGAACAATATTTTCAGTAAGTTGTCCACTATTGCTCTAAATGAGACTTTTCCTGGTGGTGAACCACTATCAATCTTGACCCAAAATATATCTAGTTTGGACTGGGTTTTGCCCCAACAGTTATGACTTCCTATTTGCTTATATCATATATACATACATACATACCCTGTTTCCCCCAAAATAAGACATCCCCTGATAATAAGCCCAATCAGGCTTTTGAGTGCATGGCAATAAGGCCAAGCGCTTATTTCAGGGTTCAAAAAAATATAAGACAGGGTCTTATTTTCGGGAAAATATGGTACATACATACCATACATACATACATACATACATACATACATACATACATACATACATACATACATACATACATACATACATTTTCTATAGCCACCCATCTCAGTCAATGATTCTGGATGGCTTGCAATTCAAAAAACATTACAGTTAAAATACTAGAAATGTTTTACAATATTAGCTGCATTCACTATTGTAACCTCAATTTTCCAAGTCTGAAAATTCCTGCTGAAGTTCTTAATTCCATGAGGAGGGAGGCTGGGGGGAGGAGGGAGGAAGGGGCTTAACTACAATAAATTATTTGCTATCTTTTGCAGAGGTGCAGACGTGATTGCTTCTCTTCTCATTTATAATTCCAGATCACTTATGAGAAGGTAAAAATATTGGGCCCAGTTTCCTAACATTTGTTGTGTTTCAACTCAGATTTGGAAGAAACTAAAGACAATTTCAGCATTACAACTACCTCATTCACAGCAGCCTGGTGTTGAACTGAAAGACTAATGTTTGTATCAGAAGAGAAACATTAAGTAAACACTCCCCAACTATAGCTCAAGAATACGTGCACCAAAGTACTATCGAAAAAGACAGGAGGTGTGATAAAACTCTGATGCTTTTGAACATTAGATATCTCCAGACAGAGCAGAAAACCTGAACTCTACGAAATATTTTTTTTAAGAGGAGTATCTGCCATGGATAGATAAAATGATATATCTGGCAACAGTGGCCATCGGTATAGGACAGTATTGCAAATTATAACAGCTGCATAATGTGAATGGTAAAAAAACTGCTGCAGGTAGCAGAAGTTGCACATAGCACTATAGCACTTTACTTATATACCGCTTCATAGTGCTTTACAGCCCTCTCTAAGCGGTTTACAGAGTTCAGCATATTGCCCCCAACAATCTGGGTCCTCATTTTACCGACCTCAGAAGGATGGAAGGCTGAGTCAACCTTGAGCCTAGTGAGATTTGAACAGCTGAACTAGCAGTCAGCCTGCAGTCGCAGCATTTAACCACTGCACCACTTCAGCTCTTCACCACATCACCCTAAACCAGTGTTTCCCAACCTTGGCAACTTGAAGGGGAATTCTGGGAGTTGAAGTCCAGACATCTTCAAGTTGCCAAGGTTGGGAAACACTGCCCTAAACTACAGTTTAGTGCAACTTAGATAAGCCACAAATCTCCTATTGTCCATTTTCTTCGGTAGTTCTTGCTTTTCTGATTAAATTTCAGATGGTTATTTTGTTAGATGTTAGCTATGGTTAATCTTAAAAAGCTTTAATAATTTTCCAACTTCTTTGGATTAACAAGCTAAACAACTTAATACTTAAGGTGTTAATCGTTTTATCAGTGCAGACACTGACCATAATGTAAGCTTTTAATCTCCCAGCCACACAGAAGAGAGAGAGGCAGCCAAGCATTGTTCACTGTGGCTCAGTTGGGTGGCAATAAACTATGGCCTAATACAGGTCTTCAAACTTGGCAACTTTAAGACTGGCTGGAGAATTCTGGGAGTTGAACTCCACAAGTCTTAAAGTTGCCAAGTTTGGGGACCCTTGGTCTAATATGACATACAGGTACATACAATCTGATGCTCAAGCAAAATGCCTTTAAATCTTACAAAAAGTGTGGAAGATAAAGAAAATCCAATTTTAAATTTTTTTAAAAAAAATTAGCACTCCAACGGTATTACGTCTACTAGCTGAAGTGCAAGGTGATGAGGACACAATTTTGTTTTAAATGGCTCAAGTTTCTAGGACCCAGAAAGAAACCAAAACAATTTCTTCACTCATAGCTATGAAATACCACACCTGAACCTTGCTTAATTTTATAAATATGTGTGTATGTTACCGTAATTTGACTATAGATGCAGGCACATGCCTATTGAATGAAGAGTTGTTATTTTACCAAGGATTTCAGGAATCCAGATGACTATTACTCTGTGGGATTTCATCTGAGTAAGTAAACACCATATGTTTTTCTTCCAATTCTTGAGCAGGTGGATTTCACTAATGAATAGTATTATTACCCTATGATTTTCACCCGAAGCTTGACTTCTATTAAAACCTTCAATTTTGTATCCTTTTTTCAAGGCTCAGTATTTTCAAAAACCAACACACACACACAGTGTGTACACACACACACACACACACATATATATATATATAGATACAGAGTTCTACATTAACACTTCATATGCAATTTAAAACAGTTGGACATTTACAGCAAGAGAACAAAACATGCCTCTTTTCTCCCCTCCTTATTCCTGCATTAACTTACTTTTATTCACAGGTGATATTTACATGTTTTAGCACTTGTTATATTCCTATCCTACCCCATGGGTAGAAAAGTACCCACTTTCAAGACAGAGCAGAAGGCCATTATAATTACATTTCTATTCTATTTCCAATATGCACAGTTCTTTTAAGAAACTGCCTTCAATTAACACACTACTTAAACAGAGATGGTAAGTAATTGAATTTTAACTGTTCCAAAACTGAAAAGTTGAAAGCCATTAAGCAGTAATCAGGTACGCCCTACAGTTTTATAAAGATTGCTTAAGGTTAGCAAAAAGCTTTGGGTTTGTTGAAAATGTTATATAAATGCAAATAGTTAGGAGTTTTTAGCATATGAAGGCAATGAAGTTTGAGAAGTGTATTTGTAGATGCAAACCGCCTGTAAACAGAATAGGAAGTGGATTAAAGCATTGTAGAAAAGATAGAACTTCTGGTAACTTCCTGAAAGGAATTGCCCAGGGTGGATAAAAATTTATTTAAAAAATAAAATCATACTTTTTTTTAAATTTGAATTGGATTTTTTAATTTAAATTGGATTTTTTTTTTCATTTTTATCGAATTTATTTTAATAAAATGCTTTTGGAGTAAAAAATCTTATCTAAAGGTAGCTTTCTATTTAAGATACATTAATAATTTAGTTTATTCAGCGTGAAATGGAGCTTAGTTGTGTAGCAGGAGGCTGTACATTCTGCAATATTTACATTTTTGGTAAACTCATTCACTGACTCCGAGCTCTGCAAGCTAAACAGGAAACCTTCATTTTATTTGTAAATACTAATATTAAAGAGTCTAACTACCAGCAAGAATGAGTCCTTGGATCCAAATAATCCTAACATAAGCCAAGGTGGCGCAGCGGTTAGAGGGCAGTACTGCAGGCCACTTTAGCTGACTGTGATCCGCAGATCAGCGGTTCAAATCTCAACGGCTCAAGGTTGACTCAGCCTTCCATCCTTCCGAGGTAGGTAAAATGAGGACCCAGAATGCTGGGGGCAATATAAATATACATTGCTTACTGGTGTAAACCGCTTAGAGCAGTGTTTCCCAACCTTGGCAAGTTGAAGATGTCTGGACTTCAACTCCCAGAATTCCCCAGCCAGCGAATGCTGGCTGGGGAATTCTGGGAGTTGAAGTCCAGACATCTTCAACTTGCCAAGGTTGGGAAACACTGGCTTAGAGAGTGCTTGCGCTGTGAGGCGGTATATAAATCTCACAAACAAACAAACAAACAAACAAACAAACAAACAAACAAATAAATAAATCTCGCAAACAAATAAATAGATAGATAGATAGATAGATAGATAGATAGATAGATAGATAGATAGATAGATAGATAGATAGATAGATAGATAGATAGATAGATAGATAGATAGATAGATGGGAGTCTTGGATCCAAATAGATCTATAGCAATATTATTGTTTCCAAGAAATCACCCCCATACACAAATCACTGTAGGTGATGGTTCAAAAAACAGGCCCTGTATAGCATAGCATATATAAGAGTGTATAGCAGGTTTTAATGGCTTGGATTAGCAAAGTGAATGGGAAAAGAATAACAAGCTAAAATACCATTTAGAGGCACTGTACTATTCTATTTAAAGAAATCTTCCTTTAGAACAGTGTTTCCCAACCTTGGCAACTTGAAGATGTCTGGACTTCAACTCCCAGAATTCCCCTTCAAGTTGCCAAGGATTCTGGGAGTTGAAGTCCAGACATCTTCAAGTTGCCAAGGTTGGGAAACACTGCTTTAGAAGATAAAGAAAAATATGCCAATTTCAGACCAATGATCCTGCAGTGTTCCTCTATATCCGTGATGGCGAACCTATGGCATGTGTGCCACAGGTGGCACGCGGAGCCATATCTGAGGGCACGCGAGGTGTTGCCTTATGTCAGCTCCAGCGCACATGCGATCGCTGGCCAGCTGATCTTTGGCCGCCTTTTCGGCCATTTTCGCTCTCCTCAAGCTTCAGGAAAGCTTCCTGAACCCTGGGGATGGCGAAAAACAGCCCAATGAGCCTACCGGAAGTCCGGAGGCTTCAGTGAGGCCTGTGCGCATGTGCGGGGGGGGGGGGCAAGGGGGTTGTGTGCATGCACGGGGGGCAGCGCGGGGTTTTTGCGCATGCGTGGGGGGAGGGCATTGTATTATGGGTGTCGGCTCGCGTGTGCACGCTATCGCACTCCCTTTTGGCACCCGAGCCAAAAAAGGTTCGCCAGCACCACTCTATATAAACAAATACAACAGACTGTGTATAAGTAAAGAAACCTTGCTGTTCCAGGAAGTAAAAATGTCTATAACATTTTGTTTCTCATCCAAACCATGCCAATCCAGCCATTTTGGTAGCTTTCTAGAAGTTCTAGAAGGCATTCACCAGAATACTTTGTTCCCAGAGTAGTTTTGCACATCCCTTCATTAATGAATTGCATTCTTTTAATATCATGTTAGGATTATACACTTTAACTGAGAGATCAAGTACAGTACTGGAAGCATGAGTATTTTGAAACCGTACAAGATGTGTAAAGTTGAAAGATGTTGCCGATTCTGTACTAGTGCTATAGGATAGGGAAGAGATTATGTTGAACATGTGGCCTTTTTATATGAATTTCTTAACTTGGATTCACTTCGCTTAAGGATTAAGGAGATTCTGATATTGATGCTTTAACAATAAACTTTACATTTAGTTGTTTAGAGGCAGATGAGGGAGACTAATTTGTCAAACATTGCGAAGATTCTCATCTCCTTATGGTAAACTTCAGAATATGAGACGTGTCCAAAACCGCCTTCTTCCCCGGCACCATTGCCAAGCACACACCAATTGGAGTGATTAGAATCAGAAAACTAGCATTTGGCAAAGACACTGGCTGGCTGGCTGGCTAGCTTGCCACACCGGCCTAACGGTCAACTTTGCGCACAACTACACTACGCGAGCATACCTGCAGCTAGAGGGATAGCACTGCTACTTCTGAAGTCTTCCTCTGCAGTGTTTCTGGCCGAATTCTTCTCTTTCAAGTCATGCACGGCATTATCAAAAGACACAACTTTGCTGGACAAGGTGTCTTCACCAACCAAGGGAGGAAATTTGCTATTAGACTCAAGTACAGAACAGAAGTCTCCAGGCTGAGAAGCTTCAAGTGACTCCAACTGAGCAGAGCCTTTCGCTTGGGACACGTTCTTGGAAGAAACTGGCAAAGATTCTTCATCGCTGTCAAATCCAAATGGATCTCCTATTGCTTCCTCTTCTACTTTGGGTTTCTTAGGGATCTCGGCAATATCTGGCTTGCTGTTGGGCCTCTTCTGGCCTAGCTTGGCCATAAAGGTAGTTTCTCCCCATTTTGTACTAAGAGTGGTCCGTTTGTTTGAAAAAACTTCATCAAATTTTGAATTGCCATTACCACCTTTCCTGCTATATGTCTTCCCAAATCTGGATGTCATTTTGACGCCTGTTTCATATTCTCTGTGGAAAGAAAGAAAATTGCTTTAAAATACAATTTCTATTTTATTTAGAGGAACATTCGCGTATTTCACATTTTGAAATGGTGAACAAAATCCCTGGCATTTTGAAGCTGCATTTTTTAAAAAAGCACTCAAGAGATGATGAAACCACCCAAAATAAAGGCACGGTTCTTGCCTGCACAAACAGAAAATGCCCAAGAGTTGTTTTGAAGAAGTTTGCTTTCCCCCAAACAGTATGGCATGTGATATCAAGAAAATATTGCAAATGATTTTTTGGTTGATGTAAAACCAATTTTATCTATGGCTGAAAACTCTAACCACTCTCTATGTATAAATCAATATTGCAAGATGAAGAGAAGAAAACAGCTGAGGATGAGGGAACTGCTCCACATTTTAATGTCTCTTACAGGTGCAAGTTTTTTATAGTGAATATAAGCCAATGCCATTTGTCGAATTTCATCAACCCTGATACACAGATAGAGAAAACATGTCCTCCCTGCCCCCAAACATTGTGGTTATTAATAAGGAATTTGAGAATGTTACATATAATAAATAACTTTGGTTCTTCATCCAGCATACAGTATTTTCACAGATAAAAATGGACAACTGTTTACGGCTAGGCTTATAATATCTCAGCCTGATCCTGGAGGGCCATTCTCATGTCCTCACAAACTAGCCTACATAATGAATGAATTCGGGCCACATAGTTAATATATAGTTCAACTTGTAATGTGATCCCAGAGAAGTCTGTTAAGTGATAACTGTGGTAAACAAATCCTGTGAATACAGCCTGTATTTGTTAATACATTATCCCACACAAACACTTGGAGTCATCTCCCAAGTAGAGTGTATTGTACTAGCCAATTTCTAGGCAATACAGTTATGATTGATTATTGCCAGACTACAAAGAGAATCACACTTTTTTTCACCAGTCTCAACTTAAAAAATGGTCCATGTATAAAACCCATCTTAAGAATACTCAAGACACTTGTATTTGACTAAAGAGCACAAACATTAACAAGCTTAACCTAAAGGCATATTTAAATACTTGAATGTTAACTAGATTACAGTATTTACAATACAGAAGATCCAGTTAGACCACTGGCTTTCTACCTGAAAACACGCCTACAGTACTTGTACAGCTTTTCTGAACCCGAATGCTCCAGATGCATTAAAATATATCGAAGCTTTCCAGATATTAAGGTAGTGGGATTGCAGTGGTCCGGAGAGGTTTGTACAAAAAAAAAATGCTATCAGAACAGGCAAGTCCCAAGTGATCTGTGCTCGTATAAGGAACTAACTTTGGCAGATACGGTAGGAACACTGGTGGCATTCATCACAGTATTTTAGCGAGGGCTGCCAAATTATTTTTCTCACCAAGGAAGTCTACTGTCGGGAGACATATTCAAGTGTACCATAGTATTACTGGGAAGAAGAAAAAACCAAGAGTGAACCAGAAGTTCCTGTCGCAGACAAGAAATCTACCTACCTCACATGGGCTTATAAGATGTTGATTAACAACTGGTATTTACATTTCAAAACTAAAAAGAGGGGTCAGCTCTGAATCTTTTACCCATTCCTTCTTTCCAGTAAGCTTTGATCATACAATCCCGGTCTTCACTATATCTAATTCCTTCCAATCCGATCCTGCCCCTGACTGAGATTCAGTTTACCTGGTCCTTCTTCTCAAAAAAGCTGTCCCTGACTGACATGCAGTTTGCAGCTCCACTGGCTTTCCCTCACTGTCTCTAATTCTATCATTCCCCACCCTCTCAGGTTTTTCACTGGCAGGGATAATTTCAAGAAACCCAAGATCTGCCAGGGCAAAACTTCAGTCAGCCTCTGCAGACTTGGCATTAAGGGAGGGCGAGAGAGAGAGAGAAAGAGACAAGAGAGAGCACCTTATTATCTTCCTTTTCTCTCCCTACAATTATGTCTAATTAGGCTAGGAAGTTTCAAGCTCCCAAGAAGCTCAGCAGGAGCCTTAAATTAGACAAGCCTCATCTGAAATGACTCCCTTTAACCCACCATTGGGAGAAGCCGGGAGTACCTATAGGGATTTTTTTTCTTTCCTTCCTTCCCTCCCTATCTTCCTTCCTTCCTTCCCTCCCTAACTTCCTTCCTTCCTTCCACCCCTCCCTATCTTCCTTCCTTCCACCCCTCCCTATCCTTCTTTCCTTCCCTCCCTATCTTCCTTCCTTCCTTCCTCCCCTCCCTATCTTCCTTCCTTCCTTCCTCCCCTCCCTATCTTCCTTCCCTCCCTATCTTCCTTCCCTCCCTCCCCATCTTCCTTCCTTCCTTCTTTCCTCCCCTCCCTATCCTCCTTTCTTTCTTCCTCCTCTCCCTATCTTCCTTCCTTCCTCTTTCAGTTTTCCTTTGTCATGGATATCCTCGGCCAGGCATCAAACAACATCAACAACCACAACGCTGCCAAGAAAGTTGCCTTGCCTTACACAAAGTGTTGAATGAATCCAGAATTAATCTCGCCACATCAAAGCCACGAAAGGCGAATCTGGGATCCCCTCCCCGTCTTTTTTTCTATTATTATTATTAAAGAGGGCTGGCGGAGAAGAGAGAAAGACACGGATAATGGGGGCCTCGAAAGGAGTTCCCCCACTCCTTTTTCTCAGCTGCCCTCCATCCGCCCCACCCCCACCCCGCCCCGCCCTCCCAGGGAAAGGGCCCAGATCAAGGGCGGCCCTTCCTTCCCGATCCAGGCCAGGCCGCCTCCCCGCCGGGGGAGAACCGCCGGTATGTGTGTGTGGATCTTTGGGGAAAGGAGGCCACCAGGAAATCCCCGCCTGACGGGCTGATCCGGGCCCGGGGCAGCCCCCACCCGGCCATTTCCGCCCCCAGCGCCTGCGTGGCTTTCCGCCGACAGACGCGCCTTCCGCCTCCATCCCCGGCCGAGGAGCGGCGTCACCCCGTCCCGGGCAGGCCGCGCGGATCCCTTCCCTTCAGCCCGGAGGAGGCCGGCGAAGCCCGAGGCCTGAGGGGAGCCGTGCCGCCTTGCTTACCTCGGGAGGCCCGGGAGGAGCGGCGGGCAGGGCCTCCTCTGCCGTCGCCGGGGCCGAGCGACCCTCCGCGGCCCGCCTAGGGCGGGAGGACACGGCGTCGCCTCCACCGCCCCCTGCGCCGCCGTTTCCTGCGCGCCGGGGGGAGGACGACGACTACGATGGCGGCGGCGCTGCGAGCAGGGCCCTGGACCATCGCGCCGCCATTTGCCCCCGCTGCTTCCGTCACGGAGCGCCGCCCCCCGGCCCGGACGCCGCCAATCCGCGCGCGCCTTACTCAACCCGCCCGACGGGGCCGCGTCGCGCCTGCGCAACGCCTCGCGGCGGGGCGCGGCCGAGCTCCAATGCGCATGCCGGCCCCGGGGGCTGCTAGGAATTGTAGGCGGCGGGCGATGTCTTGTGCTGACTCAGCGCCCGGGGAGGCTGGGAAGGCTGAGCTGGCCGTGTTTCCTCCACACAAACACACACTTGGCTTCACGGCTCGGCCAGGCGGCCTGATTGGTGGGGCCTCCTTTTTGGAAGCACTTTTGGCTTCCAGGAGTGGACCACGCCACTAGGGTTTCCTTGTGGTCTCCCACCCAAACGTTAACCGAGCCCATCCCGCTTTCAGGCGTTTTTCATCACCTCAAAAGTGCTGCCTAATATACCAAGATGGCATTATAATTGCTAGTGCTTAGCAATGCATCAAATTTATGTGGCCACCCAGGTCATTTTAAACTATAAGAAGTTTAAAAAGATGAATAGCTGAAAACAATTACTGTTTTTTTAAAAAAGATAAGGGTAACAAGGGGTCGGGAGTGCCACAAAGCCCCTTCTCACATCAGTTTGCTGATGTGCACATCATTGTTTGCAAATAAATTTAATAATTGTTTCGACCAAAGCTTGCATCAGAAAACAGTGCTCCCTTAATTGATTATCTCAGAAAAGAAAAGGGGAAGGGAGGGGAGAGGAGAGGAGAAAAGGCTACTGTTGTTTCTTTTACACAGAACCAAACCACTTGCATGTATCCCAAAGACAGATTAAGCAAGTCATTCAGATCAGATTAGCAGAGTTGGAAGGGACCTTGCAGGTCATCTAGTCCAACCCCCTGCCCAAGCAGGAGACCCTTACATCTGCCTCTACCTAGGATCGAACTCACAACCTCCTGATTGTGAGGCAAGAGCTCCACCTCTAGGCCACAGCAGCTTGTCTGTGTTTGGGGTACTTTTCAGCTTCTTGAAGACTTGGGGCGATTTGCTTTGACGATAATATCAAAGAGATGGTTGATCTATGAAAGAC